>CM022478.1:16062998-16113382 GCA_011952105.1 Coreoperca whiteheadi
GCCACAGCTCTGCACATCTCCCTTGTTCTTAAAAATTGGCACCAGTACACTTCTCCTCCATTCCTCGGGCATCCTCTCACTTTCCAAGATCTTGTTAAACAAACTAGTCAGAAACTCAACTGCCACCTCTCCTAGACACTTCCATACCTCCCATATCAGGACCAACTGCCTTGCCACTCTTCATCCTCTTCAACGTCCTCCTCACTTCACTCTTGCTAATCTTTGCTACTTCCTGCTCCACACAACTCTCTGGTGGATAAACTATTTAAATGGTCACAACATTTCTAAGTTATCGTAAACCTCGTTTGGCATTTCTTTCTTGCAATTTCTTGTTACTTTTCGGCCCACTTATACACAAAATCTGATATATCAGCAATAAGCATACCTGCCTACACTCCTGTGTTTCAGGGCCCTCTCCCGGCGCCCTCCTGTTTTGTTGTTTCCCCCGGGAAACTCCCATAATTTGCACGGCCCTCAAACTTTATGAAAAACATCTACACCCACAATCCACACACTACATAAAAACTCAACCCATCTGTCACCACAACCAAGTGGCGTGTGCGTAGCTGCTCTCTCTCTGCAGAGAGCGGTTATGTTAGCTGTCCCCCCACACACACACACAAAAAAATAACTATTTTGAAACCTAAATGTTGACAGGTATGGCAATAAGCTAATGTAGGCCGATATATCGACTGTGCAGATTTATCTGTCTAGCTCTAGTATAATGTCAAACTAGTTCAGGTTTTTTACCTTATTTTGATAGATGCTGTATAGTTTGGATTGTCTACTTGGTTTCTGACATGTCTGACCATGTCTTTCACAAGTTCAGGCTTGTTGATGAGGCATGCACCATACCCTGCCGACATAGCCCATCTGAAAACACAACAACAGATCTAATCAGACAAACCACCTATATAAAACAATTCTGAAAGATTTGCAAGCACGTTCAGGGGGCACAGGGTTTAATACATTTTTGTCTAAATATCCATCATGATAACACGTATGTTTTTTTTAAATAATAGGGATGAAACTAGAAAAAAAAACTTTTCTTTATAAATGAATAAGTCAAACAAACTTGAGATTTTGATCCTAAAATCAAAATGCTGAAATAACAGAGAAATAAAAAGTGACTGGAGGCCAAAATGTATCAGGGCCTACTGTCGGTAGTTGCACCTTTGGGGACAGCCACAGTTAAGGTCAACTCCATCTGAGAAAGGTGCTACTACACAGGCTGCATCAGCCAGAGTCTGGGCATCATGGGAAGCGAACTGCACTATCAGGGGACGGTCAACTGAGGAGGAAAGGGAAAAACAAACAAAGGCAATCAAAAAAAAAAAAAGATACCTTCGTGTAAAGACGCTGTGCATTAGAAGAGGTGGTGCAGCAAGACATTATGGTAGTACACCGTTACAGCTCATATTGCAATGTTGCTTCTCACACTGGTTGGTAGTGAATTCACTGTCTCTGGCTTTGACAGATCGCATGAAGTCCGCTGCAACTATCATTGGGGTGAAGCAGATATCACAGTTGTATTTCCTCACCAAGGACCTGAAAGCCAGCCTATGGAAAAAAAGACTTTGAGCATAGTGTGCAACAGACACACAGAGAGTAGTTACCTACAGTATGTCTCATGTTTAAGGCCGACGAGCAAAGCAGCTGATGAAACGCTTAACTAATGCTTAACCGTGTATTAATTTAAACTAAAGTCTGTTTCCCCTTGAATGTCATGTGCTTCAGTAGCGCACAAACAATTGAAGTAATAGTTACCATTTTACAAATAAAACAGATTCCACTTACTTTGAATATCGAACCATTGGGGCACATATTTTCAGGACTTTTCCCTTTTCAAACATGTCCATCTTCGCAGGTTGCACTGTTAGCCAGCTAACGTTAGCATAACACGATAACGAGCTCAATATATAAGAGCAGAGATCCGTTTAAGGAAATGTTCCGTCGTCTGACATATATTCCATTGCTCCAAAGACCATATCAAACTGGATATACACCGCAAAACCCCACACTGTCACATATAGATTAACGTTACAAATAAAATAGCTTGTTTACAACAATAAACATCGACGCTTCAGTCCACCCTGCCGGAAACGGTGGGCGTGTTTGAGACCTCTGAACCCATACGTCACACAACGCAATGTGTGTTTATTTTATTTTTTCAAATCATAAACATCCACCCACCAAAGTAACTGGTTTATTCTACATTACAAGGCAATGCAATTTCTTGTTAATAAAAATTATTGAAAAACGTAGAAAATGGTGTTTGATGTCACAGGGATACAACCACGTCATACCCATGCATGCAATGCTGCCTTCAGGTTCTGTAGGGAAAGCGTAATTCTCGAGCTTTCAAATCAGTAAAGCACGTGATGATACTGCATGCAGTTTGTGAATTCGAATAACTTGCTGAAAACGAAAACAAACAATTTCAGTGTCCTGAAAAAGGGAATTGTTTTTTTTTAATTAAACAGTAGGCTACATTTATAGAGCACCAAATTACATAAATTTTCAGACATTTATCCTACCGATTAATCAACTATAAAATGTGTAGGCGACATATAAATAGAAGACAAGATAAAATGCAAAGATAGTTTATCTTCCATATTAAGCTGCCTTTTCCAACTGATAAACTCAATACTTGGCAGGTTGTGAAAAGCAGCTCCATCAGTGCAAAGGTTCATGACTGCAATGACAAAGGGACAAGCCCAAGCTATGGGTCACATGAGTTGTGTGATGAAAAGACAAAACGTGAAATCCAGTGTGGCGACGGTGCAAGAGGTTACCCAAATACCTGCTGTTCCTCAACTCCCATCAGGTCAGGGCTGCCAACTGTGGAGGCATCCTCTGAGGAAACTAGTCTGGGAGACAAATCCTCAAGAAACAATGAACTAATGGAATAAGCACTAATAACAATAATAACAATCAATTTTATTTGTATTGCACTTTCTGTTTCAGCAATCTCAACGTGCTACAGAGCATCTAGTAGGCTAGTTAATTATATAGTCAAAATAATAAAACACATAAAACCTACATAAAGCACATTTACTGGAAAGCTTTTGTAAAAAGATATGTTTTTAGATTTCGTTTAAAAACATCTGTAGCCACTTAGTCTGTGTGGCCCTCAGGCAGTCCGGGAGGGAATTCTGCTGCTGCGGTATTTTTCAGCACTCTAAAGGCAATCAGAAAAACAGAAACTGAAAGTGTGATTTGAAGCACAGAATCAACCTTTATCTGGAATGAAAGCAAGTTCCTACTGTAGTAGTGTAGTGAGGAAACGTGGGGGAGGGCCCCTATGTCTCCCTGTACACACGCAGGGAGGCATTCCTGCTTACCTGAGAGAACTGATGATGGATGACTCCCACCTGCGTCAGAGGGTGTGGAGGATCATGCTGAAGAAAAGCGGGCATTTGAACGGCTGGAGGGAAGATGTTGGATTGTTTTTGTCCGCGGCACTGGGACGGGAGGGTGCTGTCCGCAATTCATGTTTAGTACATTGTCTTATTGCGACGTCTCTTTTTGTGATGTATTTGAGTACTTGAGACTCGGCAGCGGCTCAGTCAGAGTATATTTAGAGGCAACCCTGGTGGCCAAAGAGGCCCTCTGCGCTCCCCCACATTACCTCACTACAGTACTTCCCCTCTCTGGCCACAAGAGGGCATAAAAGGGGCACAGTTCTTAAAAACGTCGCTCCTCGTGAAGAGTCTATTAAAAAGAAACCATTCACCCAAAATCAAAGTGTATATATTTTCCTACCTTAGACCGATCGTACATCCATCTATCCAGATTATTTGTGTGATTCAAATATTAACTACACCGTAGGTCACCCACTCAGTGGCATTTAATTTGTGGCACTTAAAGCATCAAAAACCTTCAAAAGTTTCGCTTCTGAGGTGGAATGTAAATCTAACTTGATTATTCACAAACCATGCGAAGAGCTTCTTTTTTTGTGCAGATATACCATCCTTTCCCAGGGTGATGGAGGGTGTGTTTGCTATTTTGTAGGCCAAAATAATTACATTATTACCTCGGTCTGCTGTCATCTTTTTTAAAAAGAACACGGACTATTTCTTTCATTAAAATACACAATGTTGAACTACTGAACACTTTATTTGAAACTGGCACTGAATAAGTGACTAATATCAAAAAGAAGCATCAACAGATACATTACTAAGGCACAAAGGGCATCACAAAAATATCCCTTGCCATGACTGTGGAGGGACCCGTTAATCAGCTGATAAAATCTCAGAACCTAAAACTTCAACAGAATAAATACAATTTCAATCCAAGTCCAGCCAAAGAAAGTGATAGCAGTGGAATGCAGCTTCTTATTTTCACTAGTAAGCCAGTGAGTAATATCAAAAATCTATAAATCCACTTTTCAGTAAACGCCACACATGATCCAATCTATACTACCTACTTAATCAGTTTGTTTAAGAATACACATCACAATGAACATCTACGAACATTTACATAATACATTATGAATCGCAGCCATAAACAGTGGCCAGAGAGAAGGCTTGGGAAGAGCTCAGCTTGTGCTAATGTTGTGCAGAACAAACACAATACCCTGTGAAGAAACAAAACACGTGTTAAGTATTTCACCACATCCTTTGTAGAGTGTGGATAGGTTAGTGATTTCTTAGCATGCATCCCAACTCCAGCACCACATTTCCTCTCCCTTTTATATACTAGTTGCTTTGAACTATAAGTTAGCAGTTCTAAAAGCACTCGTCTTTGATTCTACACAATGATCAGCATCATTCCAATTTAAATCCAATCACTGCATACTTGACCAACTTGATGTGACATGAGGAGAGTGATTTTGCTGAGGGCAAATAACTATTCCCCTCATCTCGGTCCATGTGAGTCAATCCTACAGCCAATAAAAACATAAAATATTAGCATGTCTCTGGAAACAAACAAGCTACAAAAGTGAAGCATTTAATGAAATATCCATTCCAACTGATAGATCATTCATAAGAGTATCAAGACAAAGACTGAATGGATGTTTCACCCACTTTGTCCATGTCTAGTCATCTCGGATATCTGTAACATCGCAGCACAGTTGCTTCCTGTCCACAGCTCGGAAAGGGTACTTAAAAGGATAACAGGCTACACAACTGTAAAAAGACAACACAGCAGGTCAATGGCACCCAGCCTTGGGGGAGCTACAGTATAGGGGCCATGGGAATAACCACCCTTGCATGTCCCCAGCCACCTGCCTCCCCCCTCTTCCTCCTCACTGAGGTAGCTTTTTGTGACCAGCCACCTCCAGCTCCACACTGGAGAGGAAACGTTTGGATAGTCGGTGGCAGTCGTAGCTCAACTCTGTGGTGTAGACAGCGCTGGTTTTCTTGGGGTAGATGATGGTGGTGCTCTTGAAGAGCTGTGGCCGATGGCGAGGCTGGAACTCCAGCTGTGTCTTGTAATGGCGCCAGGTACTGTGGGGCACGGCCATGATGGTCTGCCTGCAGTGTTCAAGGGCCTGGCCCCATGGCTTCAGGGCCACGCCCTGGATGAAGTGGCGGTCCGAGTTGTAGTGCACAGATGAGGTGTATCTGTGGAGGAGGGAAAGTGTAATGGTTTTAATTGGTGCAAAATCATGGAGTAAAACTAGTCTGCCACTGTTCCCACTTTGCAGTTGTTGGTCGTCTTGGTACATATTAAAAGTAAAAATACCATAGCCTGCATGTCCTCATGGCGTGCCATTTTTAGAAAATGCATATTCTCACCCCTCCAGCAGGTCTAATCCTGCACAGAGGTCACATCAAAGCCAACCCACCTTACTTCCTTCGGTGGTAATGGATCAAGTGCTATGCCTTCCCCGAAGGACAATGGGTGTAGCTGCTGGAAAGCTCCAGAGGGTAAAACTGGAATCTGCAATGCAAAAATCAGCCCCGCAGTCAACACATAAGGAGACAATACTGTAAGTTGTCATAGGCCCAGTTCAGTGCTGAAGTGACCCACTTTCCCAGCCAGAACTTTCTTGCAGGGAAAGATTTGATAAAAACTGACTTATTGGGAGTTGGCAGAACAGTGGGCATGGTGTAATTGACAGCGACAATTTCAGAGCTAACGTTAACTTCCTGTGTGTAGGGGCAACATCTATTCCAATGCAAGACAACCTGGAGTTTGCAGGGCCACTTACTTATGCATTTGTGGAAACCATCAGGCTTTCATGCGTGTAATACTAAATTCCTAGTAGTATGCCAAGTCTTCCATATCAAATTGCAAGTTATGGAATGTACTGGCACTTAAAATGACAAATGTTCAGCTGCAACCTGTGGTCGTCTGCCCTGCGCCAAAGGGAGTTCATATATTGCTTAAATCACGACATACAGTCAGGTGGTAGGGTTACCTACCAGGGAGCCCCTTCCCTCGTCTTCGGACACCGGGCTCGCACCCCCGGCTTTCTCCGCACACACAGGCAGCAGCCAGGCGCTGGGGCTCGGGCTCGGGGGTAACCCAGAGTCCGGGCTGTCAAGTCCTCGATCAGCCCTGCAGCTCATATCCAGTGGATCTCCTTCACATACATTTGGCAAGTTCAACCTGCCAACCATTTCTGGTTAAAAGTTGCAAAAGTCCTGCGAGTAAAACGCAGATTACGAAAGAGAAATAGTTCCAGACTGCAGTTCCGTAACAGGTTTTTTCTTGTCGTCCTGGGGGCGGGGGTTTGTTTTGTTGCAAAGTCCCACGTTTTTACCGCTAACCTCTCCCCGGACAGGATGCAACGGATGCCCGCTGGAAATATCATCAACCCGGGCGGCAAATTAATTCAGTTCTACGATCGCCACCAAACCAGACCTAAAAATTACTTCAAAACAAGAAAACTAAAAGCTGACATTGAGAAATATCAAAGCATGACCCAACTGACAGAGTTTGTCCACTTGTGAAGCGCGCAGAGAAAGGCTGTGAGGGACTCCTGCTGCCCGCGGCCCGACTTCAAACTTCTTTTCCCTCAAAAGGGGCCTTCAGATCCACAAACATACTTCAGGAAACGCCTTTTGGAACATTAGCAGGCTCCTGATTGGATGGAGGATAAGTGGCAACCAGACACAAAGCTGGTCATGGGAACTTTTCCAGCCCCTCATTCAAAATTGGACCCTGTTAAAAAAAAAATCTGTTTGATATTTTTCCCTGGTATTGTGCATGATGTGCAAACACACCCGTTTGATGAAGCACAAGGGAAAAAAAACTGTGGCAATGTTTTAATAGTATTCAACAAGTGCCTGTGTACAATACGATTCAGACAATATAAACAAGTAATATCTTGTACCTGAAGGCAGGAATGTGTACACTAATGCATTTACATTTGATCTGCAAGGACTTGCTAAACTGAGAGGCACTGGCATCAAAATCAGTGATCATAACCAGGGTGCTGACTTCAGATAAGTAGCTGCTTTTCTTTGTCTTCCAGACACTGACGTGCTGTTCTTTACAGAACAGTTCCCCCCCCCGGGGCAACAGCCCAAGTTAAGACTTTAGCTAGCTGGTTCTAATTTCCAAGTCAACCTAGAGGGATTTTAAATGCCAAGACAAAGCCAGCATCATGTCTGACTAAAGATGCAGGAAATCCAAAGATCCTCTTTGTCCCAGACTTGGGCACTCTTAACCCGAAATCAGAGATTCATTATAGGCCACGGTTCGTTCACACAAACTATCCCAACACCTATGACGCATGTCCACTTTAATGGATGGCAGAGATGCACACAAATTAAAACTGTGGCTATTCTTGAAATACATGTTGTTCAAACATCGATTTAAATTAGGATCATGCTGCCTGTAATCATCTTGGATTAGACATGTCCGAGAGAGGCAGCCAGAGGCTCTCTGAGCAGAATTTAGTTAACAGCACTGCATTCGGTCTTCTGAGTGCAAATACACTATTCACTAATGTACTAATGTTAGAAAGCTCGAACATTAGTGTCATGAAAAGAAAGTTGGGAAATGACATAAGTAAATGACGTGTAACAACAGCAAGTAGCAATTGAGGAAGTTTCTTCATAATCCAGCGTCAGTTTGGGTTCATATTACCATCAGTCAAAAAATTCAGTCCACTGTTTGTCCACGATAACTGAATGGAGCATAATGAAGTCTTTGAGGTGAATAGCTAAGAGAGGTGAAGATGATCCCATCCTGCAGCCTTTTTAATTCTCAAGATGCAATTTCAGTGTGTGTCTGTTCACAGTCTCTTCTTGATGAGTTTCTCTAGTTTACGGATGCGGGAGGACTCCTGCTCAGGGGTGGGTGCACTGTAGGACAGAGAGAGGCCGCCGTCGGCCCCGGAGGGTGGAGTGGGTAGCCTCTGCCGGAAGAGCTCCAGCATGCTGCTCTGTTCACTGCGCTTCAGACCCTACACACACACACACACACACACACACACACAGGCAATCAAAGCATTAAAAAACAACAACTCGTGTGTTGGTTCTTAAGAACAAGTTAGACAACATATGAAAAACAGAATTATGGGAAACATGACAACAGAATTTCACGTTTTCCCATAATTCAAACAAGGTTTCAAACAGAAGCAAAGTGAGAGGAAATGCAAAGTTACAATGTTAAAGTATAGTTTGATATTTTTAGATGAGAAGATTATACCACCCTCAAATCTGTATGATCAGTATGAAGCTGGAACTAGCAGCTTGTTAGCTTAGCTTATCATAAAGACTGGAAGCGGAGGGAAACGGCTAGCCTGGCGCTGCCCAAAGGTAATAACATTTGCCTGCCAGCACCTCTACAACTCACTAATATATAATACACTTTATATCTATGTTGTTTAATCTATACAACAACCAAAGTGAAAAAAACTTGTAGTTTTATGGAGGTTGGGTGCAGATGTTAATTAGTGAGCTTTAGGTGTGCTGGTAGGCAGACTGTTACCATCCAACAGAGCCAGGCTAACCATTTCCCACTGCTAAGCTAAGCTAACCGACTGCCAAGTACAGCTAAATATTGAAGATACAGATATGAGAGTGCTTTCGATCTTCCCATCTAACTTGCAACAATTAGTAGAGTCAACCCATCTGACCTTCATTTCCAGGATCTTCTGGAAGGTCTCAGGGTTGCCATCAGCTAGGAGTTTGATGTAGTTATCAACAAACACCACTGGTGGTTCATGTGGGGCCATCACCACCTGCGGAAAAGTAGAGTTTAATGTTGGTTTCACCCTTCACTCCTTTTCTGTGAACCATCATAGGACAGCCCAAGAGATCTTTAAATGATCCCACATGGGGCCGCTATGGTCCAAATGAGGGAAAGGGGGGCTGCAACTGACAAGTAGTTCTTGTTGCAGACAAAGTCGAGACTATGGTTCTATATTTAGGAGCCCATTCCTTACCCTTTTTTTTTTCCCTTTTACACACCAATTACTCCATGCATGAGTGGGCAAGAATTAGCTTCACCGGTAATTATTTTTGGGGTATAATGAGTCTGGGCAAAAATCAACATTAGTCAAAAGCAGGCAGAAAACGTTTAATGGGCACAAGTCTTTCTGGATGAGACTCTATTGGTTGTTGTTTTTTTCCCCCAACTATAGAGACTGAGTGGAAAACGTGGATCGGATAGCATTTCTTGCAGCCGCTACAAAGCAGGCAGACCAACACATGGCTAACAGACCCCCACCTCCCATCTCATGCATACACATGCACACAGGGATCATCTCACAAAATGTTTCTCCTTTTCTTCACTTCAAAAAAGACCCAATCGGTTCTTTCAAGCTTTACTCCTCTCTTTTTATTTAAGGTAAAATATGAGAACGTGAGCTGCACAGGCAGGGAGAGAGTGGAGGAATCAGAAGCAGGAGAGAAAGAGGGGTAAGAGAAGGCATGAAAGGCTCAGGATCGTATGGAATTCTTTACTTTCTTACTAGCCCTGCTGACTGAGTGATTTACTTAGCAACTGTCCTGGAGCCAGGCCAAGGGAAAGGTCTGTAGGGACCTTGTAAAAAACGGAAAGGAAGGGGGAGAGGGAGTTTGAGAATGAAAACGGGCATAAAAAGGGAGAGCAAGAGCAACAGAGTGTGTGTGTGTGTGGGGGGGGGGGGGGGATTCAGGCTGAAAAAGGGTGGGGAAGGGGGTTGCCTTTTAAATACTCCCCAGAAGAGAACTTCAGAGGTGGGAGAGACAGCTGGAGCTATGGTGGGCTGGGCTGGAAGAGCGTGGAAAACAGCCACGTCTCACAGGCACCGAAACCGGCCAGGAGAGGCCGTCTCAGACAGACAGAAAGAATCCAATGTACTCTGAACATAACTGAACACTGGCTTACAAAACAGACAAGCCAAATATATTAATCTTTAACCTACATAAAGCTACATAAAGATTTAAGAGAGGTTATCTTAAGGGGAAACTTGAACAAATACAGTGATTATTCTCTTCTGTGAATTGAAGTGCCAGTTAATATTGCACCAGTTTAAAGCTGCACTAATCTCTATTCTTAAATCAACAATGGATCAAATGACTGTGTAACGTGAAAGCGGTTACTAGTAGTGTTAAACCCATAGAGAATTATCACCCGACTCCTCAATTCCGACCAGCTTAACAGACCGTTTGAGCTACTTTCAGCTCATTGTTTTGGTTTTACAACACAGAACTTTGTTTTGGTTCAGTATTACCGCTCTCTTCAGTGTGGTTTGACACAGCAGGCGGTTGTTTTTAGCAAACAAGCTCTGATAAACTCACTGTACACGACCTGCCCAGCACCAAACTGCAGAGTGACAAAGTTAGCAACTAGCTGGTGAACATTGTAAAGCATTTGGCAGCTAAAGAGCCAGATATTTTCCTCAGGAGTCAACACCAAAAACTCCAAATAAATGCTTATGTTAGCCCATGTGTGCTAGATGTGTAATTAGGCAACTGTTTGCTAACACGTAACAACTTTATAAGGTGATAATATGTCAATGTTGTGTTTACAGCTTTTGCAGCTACTTAATTTAATTAATTGATTAATTAAAAAAAACGCATTAGTGCTCCTTCAATTGTCCCAATGAATTGCAGTTTCTTGGTGGGGGTAAGCCAGATTTAATGTCAAGTCACAGCATCATAATTTAAAACTATTGTCGAGGCTAGACAGAGGAATTCTTGTATTGACCTTCTTTTGATGGGTTTGTCTTTCAGAAGCGTCTGTCTCAGCCCATGGTGGAAGCAATTACCTGTGAGCAACCTTGATGTTGTTGATAGATAAAATACTGGCCATAATACTCTTTACTCACACGAGCTTTCTCTTTCCAAGCTCAAAAACGTTCATAGAAGATATCTTTGTATGGCTCTTTCAAAATAGTTTTCTTTAGAGATGCAATCCAGGGTACTCTTCCTTATATGCCTTCTTGCTACCAGGGACAAAAGGTAATGTTTGATTATATCATTATCTTGTGCAGCATTATTTCTCTAAATTGTGATAGGCCTGTAGTATTTTTCTATCATTACAATTATTACTAAAAATCCTCTTCTACAGGATGTTTATTATCAGGGTTTGTCTTTTGATATTTCTTGTAGTATAAGATTTCTATCCTCCACAATGATTATTTTGTCTTCCGCCGTCTGCATGTGAATCACTCGAAGGCCTTTAAGCAGTGTCAGCTACATCTGTGAGCGTTCTACAGAAGCCATATAGATCACATTCCAGCTGAACGGGCCCGCTGGCAGTCGAATTCAGAAAAAGCAGACAGTAGTGGGCTGATGTAAATGCATTCTATAATTCTTTAATGTGAAAGCCCCCTTTTAATGTGAGGCAGATGGGTGGAAATTCATGTATATACATTGAGGGCATTTTTCCAGGGAAAAGACAGAAAAGGCAATCAAATATGAAATGGCGAGAGGGATTTGCTAGACAGTCAATGTCTGAAACTAAACAAAGTTAGTGTGCCTGAAGGTAAAAAAAATCTAAGATGGGGTGTAAGACTGGTTACAACATAATACCATAAATTGAAAATATCTGCTGTCTGCTATTGATCCAACACGAAGGCAGCACTGTCATAGCATGGCTAGAGCAGGTCACGATAACTGCTATAAACATCAAGACAGTCCAACCACGATCATTTCAGGAAGGAAAGAAGGCCTCCTGGGAGTCCAAGTGAAATCAAGGGACAGGCAGGCGTGTACTCAGTGTGTGTGCATTTCTGTACACTCCAGGGACAGTTAATTAGGGTGGGGTTAATCTATGGCAGCCACATACCAGTGTCCTCCAGGGTCTCAAAAGGTAATTCTGAGGCCAACTGGCAGAATCCTGTTTGCTCTCTACACTGAAACATCCAATATACACCATGTTATATTGCACGTGTGAGTTTGTTTTCGTGAGTAGACGCATGGTTGCATGCATTTACTTATTTACTCGCTCACACCTTTTCACTGGCTCAAGGTCAACCACATACTGTGTTAAATAACATGTGCGTGTGTCTTCTGTTGGCCCGTCTCTCACTCATTAAACCAATAGAGCATGAGCTCCATTCCTATTCCCTCCCTCCCTCATGTGAGGTGGGTTATTTCATGAAAACATGCTCATAAAGTGCTATTGTGAGTGGGGTTAAAGACACAATTAAAGGGTTATTCAGCCCAAAAATAAGCTCTAAGTAGATAATCTGCTCGAGCGACTCAAGCACAAACATTGTAATACTGGCTCGCCAGTCAAACCACAAAACACTCAAAGGAGAAATGTTTGTTCAGTCTGTTGTTGCTTCTAATGATGGAACCTCAATCAGTGGAAAAAGCAGTTAGCTGCAGGTTGTGCCAGGCTATTCTTGGTCAAGCGTTAGCGTCAACACCAAAGCTAATGTTTAACTGGATATGTTACAGTTTCAACATTAAATCTGTACAATGGCAAACAAGAGATAAAGAAAACTCAATCAGACCGCACTTAAACAAAAGTGTGCGTCTAAAGTTCTGAGCCTTTAAAAGGTCAGAAACTAAAGCTTTTGGTTGTAAAAATGGCCAGCATGAATTTAGCCACCCAAGGTAAATGTCATAAAATCTGAAGTGTCCCATAAAGACTGAGCAGCTCTGATAATTTGTTTAAGTTTGAATATTTTTTATTTAGAGTTAAACTCAGGCTCCCATTAAAATCTGTCAGTTAAAGATGGGAGCTCATTTGGAGTTTATACGTGAAAGGTAAACTGTTTACATTGATCTCGACTTGGCTTAGGAGCAAGGCTGAGTGTTTTTCCAACATTCATCTATGGTAGGTTATGCTCTGCACCTTTTCACACTTACACAGATGTACACCTAAAAGCTGCACAGCCAAAAGCATCCAAATAGAGCTGCTGCACTGGAGTCAAGCCTCCCCCCTCCCCTCCCCTCCCCTCACCTTAAGGATCATCTCTGCGCGGGTCATGCCTTTCACAACTATCTTGGTGTAGCTGGCAGGTGCCTTCCGGAGCACCTGGGAGCCTATGGAGGGCAGATCCAGCAAGACTGTCTTCAGGGAGTGAGTGTCAAGCAGGAGCTGGTGGGGTAGGATACACAAGACAGAAACTCAGGCATATTAGAACAGCTATTCAAGGTTAAACACGTATACCAGTGAACATAATGAATGTACAGCATGAATTTTCTGATGTAATAGTGCACACACATGTACGGCTGAGAATGTTCTCAAGATGATGACTCAAATTATGCTTTAGGACAGATTAGCATAAATTAAACTTACTTGTTCAGCTCCCACCATGCTGATAGGCTTACATCTGAACAGGTGGTTGATAAATTTGGGAATGAAAGAACTAAGGAAAGAAAGAAGTGACAAATATTGAGGAACCTTTAATTATGGCTTATGGATAGAACAGGGATGTGTGTATGAAAGTGTGTGTGTGTATATGTATTGTACTTTGTGAACTTGATGCAGAATTGTGTGAAGTATTTGCGTGTGGAGGCCAGATTGTCTCTGATGATCGGCACATTTTGCTTAATGTGCATGATGATTGACGTCACATAAGGACTCTGGTCACCCACGTGCTCCACACTCTGCCACGGCATCTGAGAGAGGGACAGGAGGGAAGCTGTAGCATCAGAGGCTGCACACAAGTAGTGCTTAAATGTTGTTAGTCATCAGTGGTACGTGACACTCCCTTTAAATTCATTACACATTTAGACAAATACATATTTTTAATATGGAGATTTTCAAGTTTCTGAATGATGGCTGTGGCAAAGAGACAATTACAAACGCATCAGAAATCATGTATTATGGCATCTTCTTACTGCAACTTTTAAATATGATAATGTTCATTTTACATTTTTAATGAATAGCAATGGTACTTGATTCTAATATCTTATATGAGTTGAATGTGTGAATGTGTCCAACCTTGCTCATAGCAGTGAGAGCAGGGTCACAGGCAGCATCGAGATCTTGAACGAGTAGCTGGATGCTGTTTGAGATCACGCTGAGAAAACATGAAAGTAAATAACCAACACCATTAAAACACACTCTTCACATATTATAAGGTAAGCTCTTTGTTTTAAAAAAAAAAAAAAAAAAGGGTGGTCTGCAGTTGTCACTTACGTGCTGAATGTATCCATCTCCCCAGTCAAATTAATTCTTTCCATCAGGACTTTATCTACTTTCTCCTTTAGTTTCTCTTCCAACTGGAACACATACAAACAAAAACATGAACACACACTTATAAAACACAGAACGCTTCAATACTTAGACAGCATCCATTCAAATGCGCGTTGGTTTATTTAAAAAAAAATATAGACTTAATATTGCTTTATGCGTGTTGCAAAAAAACAGCATGGATGAAACCTTTCAGGTTGTGTTGTAATCATAACTGCCACTGTGAGTTCCTTAAAACACTGATGAAACACAAGTCAAACATTCTGCAACTGCTAGATGATAAGCATCTCTTATATTCCGTAGCATATACTGTCACTGCAGATAAACCTCTAGTTCAATTTAAGGCATGAATTCAAAGATGCTTCAGGTGCATCTGTGAGTTTGTGTGCTTATTTGTATGTGCGTGCCTGTTGTGTGGTAGCCAGGCAGTACTCTGCAGTGCTAAGGATGCTACAGATCAGACAGAGCTCGTCCACGGTGAACTTTGCAGCTTCTGAGCCTTCTTTCTCCTTCAGCAGACTGCTGATGGTAAGACCCCCACTGTTACTGCTGGATCTGGATAAAGAGATAGACGTAACCAGAGAGAGCGATAAACAGCAGTAAGGCAGAGAAAGAGATGGAAACAGAAAGAGAAAGAGGGGTTAACATAGAGGGGGAAAATGCTTGTTGACAGAAAATATACACTTTGTGTTTCTCAACTGATCATAACTGAAAAATATGAGTCAACCAAGCTGTTATATAGTGTTAGCACCTGTTTAAAGACATCAATTTTTGAGTGATAGCTGGTTTCAGTCTTATGTGTTTTAAGTTTTTGTAGCGGAACTTAACTTTGATTACATTTGTATCATAGATTGCTGTATGCCTTTAAGTTACAGGGTGAATTAGACGGATTGAGACAAACATCAAGATGCTCCTAAGACTACCTGATGTGGACCCCCTTTGCTACTGAGCCTGAAGAGAAACTCTTTGTGAAACATTTTTTTAATGAACCACAGGTAAAGAAGGCCATTTTTAGTAATTGAGACACAACAGGCATAACTACAAGCAGACACAAGTGTCGGGAAGCTGCGCCAATTGGGCTTCAACAACGGCCTGGTCATTAATAAACGTCATAACAGAGACATGTGGGTAAAACCACAACATAGTTCAAGCCCCTTTCGAGGGCCCCTTTCAAAACCTCGCAAAACCAATTCACAGCACACCACATTGGATGACAGTGTCTGCATGTGTCTGTAAGTCTACGCACTTGCACAGCGCTTGAGTGCATCTTTATACAGTGTTTATATTCGGCTCAGAATATGGTATACATCAGTCAGCGAGCGCAAATGTGTAATTAGCATGCATATCTGAGACAGACACAGAGCACGCCTCTGTGTGTGTGTGTGTGTGTGTACACCACTGCCAGTGATGAGTTCTAATGTGGCCAATGAGCCAGAGATGTTTTTGCTGGTAGCATATTAGGCTTTGCCACAACATAACCAACTCCAGATCCCTCATAGCATGCCATCTGAATCCATCAAAAACAGCGAGGGCTGAAGACATTAAGTTTCAATCTAAACTCCTAAAACAGCCCCATCACCACACCGAAAGAATGAGCAAATGCGGGCGTGACATGCTTGTTTGTGAAAAGTTCATCCCAAATAAATCTGTGTTTGTGTTACTGTCCAGAAAATGTAACGATTCTCATTGATGGAAATTGTTGAAATATTAGAAATACTAGTAAGTTAATGCCTCAAAATATACAGTGACTGTGTTCATTGTAATAAACATGCAACTACTGACAATACTTGTTAATAGGATCAATTCATTATTGGACTTTTCATGTTAACTGCTGAATATAAGAAAAAATAGAATATTGCCAGACTTATGCTTTAATATCTGCTTCTTTTAGCATAATATCTAGAAAAGCCACCAGGTTACGGATTAGAGCGAAGTCAAATTTTCTACAGAGACTGGAAAAAATCTAATGTTGTTGTATTTCAAGAGAAGTTGAGAGTTTTCCCTGTCACTTCACGTCAGTCAGGCTGTCTTAGAGCCAGCATCAACTGGCGATTACAGGATGTATTTAGCCACTTCCATATTGGCTTCAGCAACTGAGTGTTGAAGCCAATATGGAAGTGGCTTAACACTGAAGAGGCTTGACTTGACAAGGTCAGTAAAAAGTACTGTTAATGTCAATTCAGCACTCTTTTCAATGTCATGCTAGCGCTTACATTTTATTTCTTCATTAATTCTCTGTTTTAATTCTACTATGGGACGAAGTTTACGCACTGAAAACCAAAGGTAACCCTTGCTCCATGTTAGGAGTATAACTTCACCTATATGAGAAAGGACAACTCCAATATATGACTTTTTGGTAAAATAACCAAACCTGAACCGGTCTTACTTAGGCAAGTTGCCAGAGAGGATCTTCCAAGCGTACTCTCTCAGGAACTTCTGGAAGATGGTTGAGAGGGCGATCATTGGTTCTCCAGTGCTTAGTTGGGAGCACTGCACCATGCACTTCTTGTAATAGACAAAGAGGTCGGCACAGCTGGGCAGTACTGCACCGCCCTCCTCCGTGCCCGCCTTGGGTGGGCCTTGTGCTCGGAAGTCAGCCACAAACCGGTCGATCAGTTCGCCCAGGTTCCTGCAGATGCCCGAAAATGTACAGCCAAACCCACACAGGTTCACACACACACACATGCACACACACACGGGTGGTTGGATTAGGGGCACATGAAAGGAATGAAATGAATCAAATACAAACATTTAAACAGTAAAAACATATGATTTGTTCCTAACCCCAATAAATAAATAAAAGGATAAAATAACAGGCAGACAGACAGAGAGCCAGATGGATAAATAGGAGAAAATATTCCAAGCATATCAAAATCCTCAGTACTACAGTCAACAGGTCCACAGTCAGTTGGTGTGGCCCAATCCTACTGAATCTTGGAACTAAAGCAAAGGACAAAACAAGCAGGCCACTGTTCTCCCCTGCTATGTCCCATTGGGGACACGCTGATCTGGCCGTTGCCTGTTTAAGGCCTTTGGACTGAACTGAAATTAGGTTGTAGCTGCAGAATAGGTCAATCCTATTCCTTTGGACAGACAAACGGCATTTAACGCTCCAGAGAGCAAAGAGCCAGGGGCTGCGTGCAAGCACTGCAATCCCAGAATTGTATTCAGTCTCAGGAGCGATCACCATGACTGGGATTGGGGAGGGACTGATGGGGGGAGGATGGAGGATGAAGGATGGTGGGAGAAAAAAAGAGGAAGGGGGGGTGAAATATAAGGCAGAAAGAAAACAGAAAAAGAGACTGTAAGGAAAAGGTAAAGACAGAAAAAAATAATAAGAGATTTTGATGAAGAAAGGAGGAATTAAACAAAAATTACACAGAATGAAAAAGATCAGAGAAGGGGTACCAAACAGAAAAACAACAAGGAGGTGGGAATGAAAATAGGCAGATCTGCTGTGGCAGCACTTCTTCAACCTCCCCTCTCTTTTTCTCAGCGTCTGTGGTCGTGCAGCTAATGGGAAACATTTCTGCTACAGTGGAGACAGAGGCATGTACAGGAACAAGAGATGGAAAGACAGAAGAGGCAATGAAGTAGAATGGGAGGTGGGGGATCTGATTGATGAGTGGGCAATGGAAAAAGAATGCATGTGCCAGCTTTAAACACAACCTGCTCCTGATTCTGGGTCTGTGTACCACGACCCAATTTGGCCTTGTCTGCTTGTATGAGTGTGTGTTTGCTCACTTGTCTTGGGATTCTATGTAGACATATAGATGAGGTTCAAAGCACTTGGAGACAATGCCATGGAAAGGGTTGTCCGGAGCTTTCGGCTTCCTGGGCTAAAAGAATGGAGGAAAAATGGAGGAATGAGTAAGAAATAACAGGTTTTAGTTGTAGCTCCTCTGAGTACCAATCAGTGAGTTTATATTTTGCCTCCAACTCAGCAAGCAAAGGTAAATGTCAAAATGCTGAACACAGAAACAGTTTTCAAAGATAAGGCGATGTGGGAGATTCTATATTTGATACAGTGCCATGTCTCACCCATTAGAAACTGAAGCAATTGACTTTCCATGCATAAAATACACTCAGCTGCCACTTTATCAGCTCCACCTAGCTACAACTGATGCAGTCCAATAAAGCAGTTCTGCAATAAATCCAACATTCCTGAAGGTTATACTGTTCAGTTTTTGTTGAAATGTGTGGATTCATCTTTATGGTCATTTTGAAAGCTGTAGTTTGTGAATAATGTTGAACTGTGTTGTGTTTTACTGAGGTATTTTAAACCTCATTATAGGTCTGTTATATCAGAGTGGAGTGGTTTTACCTAAATGTACCCAATAAACTGGCCAAAGGGTGCATATTTGGTATCTAGTGAAGAAAATGGATTAAATGTTTTGATCAATTAACCCAAAAGTATTTATCTTATTCTTGATTGTTCAAGCAATAGATTGCTCAGTTTTTGGCCAATCTATTGCTTAGTTAAGGTACTGATAAAGAGGTGGTGCACCTACAGCCTTCAGCCAAGACAACAAGTATATCAGATAAAAATCATGTGTTCAAACTAATGTCACATAGGCACATGGTTGTAGGTGAGATAGTACATGGAAGGTAATATTCAAATAATGCTGCTACACTACTGTTGCACTTGGCAATGCATTGCCATGAGCAAATGAGCCCGTAACATTCCCTTTAAGAGGAACACTTTAGAAAAAAAAAAAAACCCTGTAAATGTATTCGGCCTAAAGAAAGCTCAACATCAGGAATCAACATCTGACAGACCCATTATGTTGCAGAACAGGTCAGATGGGGTCATTCCTGGTCAACTCACCTTAGCCAGATCCTCGTCCTTCTCTGTGCCCAGATTCTCGCCTGGCTCATCCTCCAGGAAGGGGTTAGTGGGTTCTAGAGGGCTCTCTAGTCTCTTTTGCTATAAAAACAGATACAAATATTTGTTTCTCATGCTAAATTATTAGAGCATCATAAAGGGTTTGACTGCCACTTGAGTGACATAACCTTTTCTCTAATTATTACAAACCCTTTAAAATAAAGTCCAGGTTTCGTCACTTTCTCCCATGTTTATGTAGACCATTTCATAGGTGGCTTTGATGAAACTGCAAATCCAATTATAAAATTCCACTCAACCAAATCCGATTGAATTACAGAACCAAACAGGCATGGGTGTAAACCGAAGTGAAGACAAAAAGGGCCTCTGTCCAGCCTAAATATGATCATTTCTGAACACGCTTGGCCTAGTTGTCCCCCAACAAAATACTGTTCATAATCTGTCCATTCTCTGTGTATCGCTTCCACCTCCACATGCCAACATGACCTGGATTAAAAGGTTTCCTCATGTTTTGACACCAGGAGTGCTCCGTGTTTGTGCGTATAACAACACAGCAAGCTACAAATCAGCAGTTTCATGTAAGCGTGATTGTGGTACAAACAAAAGCAAGCAACGTCAAAGAAATATTTTGCCTTAATGGGACCAATCTGCATGCTGCCATTTTGCTTAGATGAAAACAATACTGAAAGCATTTCAGCAAGCGATAAGGTCTCATTGGAGAAGAGCATATACACACGTAATATTTAACGAGAACTTGAAAAATGCTGTAATTGAATGACATTTCAAGAAAGGTGAAGAAAGAAGGGCAGCAGTGCAATTACAAACTCTGATCTAACTTTCTATGTGTTTGGACATTTTCAGCTTGAATAATTTGAAGCCGCTGGAGTCAATAGTCAATAGACCTGTATGTATTGTGTGTGTGTGCTTTTCTCACTTTAGGTACGTCAGTCAAGGTGCATCCTGTGAAGCGTTTGGCCAGAAGACCCTCGAAGTTTGTGGTCCTCTGAATAGCAAACAGAAGCAGCTTCACCTCAATCTCCTTAGCCCGTGTTCGCATCACTTTGGCCAGCTCCACCCTTACAAACACACACAAACATTTTACATAGTATCTGTTTGAGTATATAAACTCTGATTTCTACGCTTTGACATCCCAAAATGTTTAAAAGGATCCATGTTAGTACATAATTGTAGTCTTACATCTATCCTTTTAGCAAACCAATGTCTTGTCAGCGTTTTTTCTGATGATACTACAGCGATTTTTGCCAAATGTTTTTTTTTATTTTTTTTATTGTCAGTTGTTGCAGAGTAACACACAAATAGTGGCCACTCTTACTTCTCTCATGTAGCTGAGGGAAAAAGACTGAGAAGTGTGGACACTAGGTCACTGCTCATGTAGGCCAGCTACGTCAACTGCACTAAAAGTTGTACCAAATCACACACCCACGCCAGGCACAACATACCAGTGCGGTTCATTTCACAATGCAGAAACGTCCCACAACCAATTTCTCAATATCTGCCTTTATAATTTAATTACATTTAATTTCTTTTATTTTTTCTTTTCATGGGAACAGAGACACAGCATAAAATATAAAGTTAGGTAAAGCCACATACCATAAAATTCAAAGTCTAAGATCATTTGCAATGCATGTTCCTATATGTGTTTTTATACTATATGTCGTGTGTGTATGTGTGTGTGTTTACCTGGTGATGTGGCAGAACTCCACAGCAATACGCTCCGTCATGCACCACTCCTGAGGAAACATGCGCCCATACTTCTCCTCATAGTCTACCAGCTGCCGTTTGATCCATGCATAGCGGCGATCGATCTTGTCAAGCCATGCAACCTGAGCAACAGAGTAGGATGTGTTTTTCCATTAATACCACCTTTTTCAATTAGGTATATACTGAAATTAGATATGGTCTGGCACATTATGAAATTCCAATTTACTCACATCTTGGTTTTCCTGGAATAATACCAGGTACTCTGAGAGGTGCTGCCTGATGAACTTTTTGATGATCTCCTGTTTGATACGCGGGTCCAGCACATTGGCCACCAGACAGGCATCTCTCAGCACGTTACTGGGACCACCTGGTCTCTGGATGGATTGCGAAATAAAAGTTTGACATCAAGTTTTGTACAGGTGGAAAATAAGATGAGAACATTGTCTAAATATTGATAAATTGAATTTATTTGTCCAGAAAAAATTAAAACTAAACAAATCTGAAAATCCAGATTCCTATACAACATATTTACCTTGGAGCCCTGAGAGGGAAAGGCTTCTTCAAAATCTGCCAGGATCTGAGTTCCCAACTCACTCTGTGCTGCCTTTACTCTAGATAGGACAAAAACCAATGTCACTAAATTATTCAATGCTTTCTCAATCAGTCAAATACCATATTAGAGAAACGACAATTTCATGTGGAAGCCTCCAGTATACAACGGACTTTAGCCTCCCCTAGCGCTTGAATATTTTGGCTCTCTAGACTTTAAGACTTTTCATGGCTAGCAGCCAGATACCTAGTTTAATTATTGTCCAATAATTGCAGAGAAAGACGCTCCAAGAATTGTAAAGCAATCAGCTTGCTATTTGCAAGTTACTTGTGTCATAAAACTCGCTATAAACTCGCTAGTGTTAAATCTTTCAAAAACTCCAAAATTATTTTTTATGCAGAAACGTGAAAAAAAGACTTCACCTGCCAGACCTAACTGTACCTGTCACAGTCAATAGTTCACCAATATTTGTTCGGTGTTTTTCAATCCCAATATCAGTATACAGGTTTGCAGGTAACTTTATGTGCATGGATTGGTTTCCATGAATGTGAATACGCTGGTTTCTGGCCAATAAAGACAAAGACATGTGCCACAGAAGTGTCTATATAATGAGGTCTGCTTAAGACAATCTGACTCTGTAGAGTCCTCTGTGTTCGCCCGAAGGCATTCAGGTCAGGTTAACCAAGGACAGCACCCAAAGCCATGACAATCGTCCAGAATAAACAAGAGGAGGGTGGAGAGATAGTGTCACTGATGGATTCCAAGTGAACTCGTAGCCTTCATTTAAAGTGCCCGCTGCCGGCTAAATACCAAACTATCCATCTCAGTCAGTATGAGACTCTAATCACACACACTGCTCTACAGCTCCTGTCTCAGCTGTGTCTCACACTCTGATAAATTGATGAAATCATCTGAGTCTGGAGCTGTTTCATCTGACTGAGGCCAAGCAGTCAGCAGCAGGTCTGACCGCGTCCAGTCTGTGTTTGCGTTTTGTCCAATCGTGTAAGTGTATACACACAACATAGTGCAACACAGCCAAACATTAAGTCTCCGTGTCAGTCAGCTGAACTGTGACAGTCACAGTTTAGCTGAGACAGTGAGAAAAGCATGAAGCAATGATGAGGAAAAGCTTATTAAAAGGTAATCAAAGTTGATCCTGTCCAAAGGTGACAGCTGCACTGACTCCATTTAGTCATGCGTCAAAGTACTGTCAGGACAAATGGCTAATTTCTTTCACTGAATTAAAAAAGTAAAGGCAGGAATGGAGAAATGTCAGATGGAGGCTCTAATGAACATTTAACCTGTAACCCTTTAGAAGTTTCACATTTGTTTAAAACTAAATAGTGCTCTTCTTTTGTTTAGAAGAAGAAATATCCTGAGTAGGTTTTATTACTAAAACGTGCACTTAGCTCTTATTTTTGCTTTAATACTTTTGTTTTGGCATACTCACTTATACCATTATACACTGAATTGCCCCAATAAACATTCATATTTTACCTTAAATAATCACAATCAGATGAATTAGATGTTTTAACAATCATGCTACTATCACATAAATAATACACATGATTAAGTATTTAATTATTCCTTTTAATTTTTTTATATTTCATTTCAGTGTCAATTTGACAAACATATGTTAACCTAACCCCTTCTCCCTTATTTTTTTAAATGACATTGTTTACAGCTTAGATATTTAAAATAGGGTGATGATTCTGTTTGATCGAATTCCAAAATGTATAGTCCTTTAATTATCTTGCTATTATTAACTGTAAAATAAATGGATTGTATAGGTAACAATGACAAGTAAAATGCTCACTACTGCAAACATCCCATAGCTACTTTTCCCCCTGGCTGTAATTTTGTAACTTCCCCATCTGATCCTTCATCCTGCCTCTGTAACCATTGTTGCCTCTGTTCGTCTGAAATATTGCTTGTCTGTGCATCCGTCTCTTGTCTGCTTGTGCTATCAGTATTGTAGTGGCTGATTAGTCTGCCCACGTTTCTCAGAGCGATCTTGATACTCTCTATTAACCGTTTGCATCCAGCTGTCTGCCCTCTCTTCCCTGAGTCTCTCCTATCATTTGTTTCTCCAGCAGAGTCACTTCTTCCACGCAGCTGTTATTTGGTATGAACACTGTTTGCCACACCTCAGTCAAAAGAGAACAGAAGGTCATCCTTTTTATTTTTTTTGTTTTGTTTTTGGGGATCGGCACTGGTTTGAACCTGAACATCAACTTGGCCAATGTGTCCCAAATTGATTCTGGTGTTCTTGGAAAATAATAGTAACAATGGAAAATCAATCAGTCAGAGCTGTGGGGAAACAACAGCGTAACAATGCTCTTTGTTCTGTGTGTGTTTGAGTGTGAACATATCTGTACGAGTGCTTGTGTGTTTAAACAAAAGACCACATCCAGATACTGGCATGACTCTCTCCAGAAAAAACAAACATTCCTAAATGTACCATTAATTAAAGGTTACACCTTTAGATTGACATGTTGCAAGCATGAACAACCTCAAGTGCATAATGTAATAAATGCATCTTCCACAAGCACATACATGGAGGTAAAAACACACCCTCAGAAAAGTGTGCCCTTAATCTCTCACAATGGAAGAAATGCTGGCCTAATACAACCCTATTCAGTGGGTTTCCTTCCTGTGTGTTCCTAAATGTGTGGGATTGTGCGTTTATGTCTGCATAAACAGGATGTAATACGCAAAATACCTCCAGCCAAATACTGTAACCACTTTTCAACAGTTAAGCTGACGAGCTGTGGAATATTTCAGCTGTAAGCGGAGCTCAAGCTCTGAACTGGCTACTGGAAATGAGCTGTTCTTACAGCTATGCTGCTCACCAAACAGCCAAAGGGAGCTTGAGCAAGGCACTAAACCCATAAGCATTCAAGAGTTGCTGCAATGCAGCGGATACACTCAAGCAAAGTGTACTTGAGGGAAATATGTAATGAAATAACCTTATGTAAGCACACACATCACTGGTGAAAGAGTATGTGTGTGTTAGTGTGTCCATAATAGTTACCTCTCAGAAAGCTGTCTGATCTGGGGTATGCCCATGTACTTGTGGAAATGTTCAAGCACATTGACCACTCCTTGCAGCAGGTTGGCCACCTCCCCATACTGCCTCTTTCTGGTCATAGCTCTGGAACAACACACGTGAATGATTTCTGTTATATAAAAGCACATGTACATGTATCTTTTTCTTATTCTCTGACCACGATTGTCAAGAGGTTACGCCACGCACCTCTGTATACATGTTTATTCATATAATTTGAGTATCAACCTAGCTGTAAGTGTAAATTCATTCCTAGCATTCTATAGGTGAGAAAACCACCCACTCCCCTTTAAAATAGGATAAAGATTACAGAAGGGTATGGATACTAGAGATTGAAATGATTAACCCACTTGTGGGGACTGCACAGTTGTTTCCATCCATCTGAAAGTGGGTTAAATCATGTGGGGATTTTCTTCTTGTTTGCAGTTAAATCTGATTTTGCATCAGTATACATCAGCGGCTTTTACCCCCCCCAGTTTTTTAAAATTTGTCAACATTACTGAAAACAGATTGCTGTTGAAACTCATAAATAAAATCATTCAGCCGATGGTTTGTGGGTTATCTAAGGTTTGATACATGACTTGCCTTGTGCTGCATCTCACAACTACAGAGTTGGTTAAATAAGCTTTAGCAAGTTGTGTAAGTGTTTTGTTCTGCTCTGTTAAATGTGATTGTACCCACTCTAAAGAGTCAACACCCCCTGCCAACATGTGCAGGTGGTTGAGAGTGGTGATGGATGTAGTGAGGTGGCGCTTGGCATGGTCCAACTGCTTAATGTCCCTCGTAATCTCCTTGACCTGTGCAGGAAGAGGAACAAGTCAGACTGGTTGGTCAAATAATAGAGAAAGACAAAGGAGAGGGAAATGGCATGGGAGGAAGGAGGAGGTGACAGTAAAGAGATGGGAAAGGAAGAAGCAAGATAAAGGTGAACAAATGTCAGCGTGGGTCACTGGATGGAGCGATAGGAAAAAGAGAAATAGACCAAGATGGATGACACACCCACTGGTTTGAGAAACAATTGCTCCTACGTGCCTCCTGAGGGAGGGTCTGCTTGCCAGTGGCCCTCCTCATCCATTCTCTATTAACCCAGCCTACTGGCCTTCCTCTGACTCTCACTGACACACGCACACACACTTGTAACAGACAGACAGATGGAAGGTACATTACCTCGCCTTTAAATAACTCTCCCCACTCTCATCTATTGTAACAGAAGGAGGATGCAGGCTGTATCTCCCCTGTGTTGGGGTCATATCCCTGATAAGCTTCAACACGCCACCTTAGTGTGTATGTGCATGTGTGTTTGTGTACGTACCATTTGTTCAGATTTTTCTGCCTTGTCCTTGATGTCTTTGATTTTGCCAAAGAGCTGCTGGATGGCTATCTGGGCCTCTTCCAAAGCCTGCCCAAAACAAACAGGGCCATATGAAACATACAGAGAAGACACATTTTACTGTGTAAGGACCCAGTGATCATGTGTGTATGTCTGTATGGGTATTCGGAGTGGGCAACACTACAAATCAGTGGTCTGAACGGACTTGAACACTTGTGTACAAGGACTTCTAAAACGGGAGAAGAGCAGGAGAAGATAAAAAAAAAAAAAAAAAGTCTGTTGCTGTTTGGTGCTTCCACATGACATGCAACGGAGGTGTGGGTTTAATCTCACTCCCTTTAAGCGCGCTGTACTGTACTGTGCATTACATGTGAATGATTAAACCTAATGCACACAATCTGCCTTCTGGTGTCTGTTGGAAATATCAAAAATGGAACAAAAGGGACAGTCTGGATTTTATTTTATCCACATATTCACAGGCAGGGAACATGGAAACCCTGTCAGCAGCTGATTGTAAAATTGCTTTATTTCTTATTCTGCTTTTAATCATAATGTTTCACCCCATACATAAAATATCAACTTCCTTAGAAAAAAAATAGGATACACTTCTAATAATACTTTCTTGTGAGAAGCAGGGCGGTGCGTGGAATAACTGTGTGCCAGTTGTGGTATGCCAGTCTGGGTCAAATTTCCACACTTACCACTGGCTTTGGTCCATATAAAAATTCTCCTGCTTATGCCCGTTCCCAGTTGTAGAATGGGGACAATTTCAAACTGACTAATTGGCCATCTAATTGACAAGCTATCTAGATATCTGACATTGATAGGTCTTAGGTTGACGCATGAGCCTTAAGGCTAATCTCTGCGTAAAGGCTGTCACTATAAAAGCTAAACACATTATTAGCAGTTTTAACAGCCTATAAAGCCAGACCGGATTAGATAAGATTAGACAGTTACAATTGTAAGATAGTTAACATACTATTCTATTATTTCCCCCTCATCTGACATGGCAGCTGTTCTTTGATGGTCCTAAACAGAGATTGTGCGCAGACATCTGATGCCACGGTAATTGGCTTCACTTGACCGATGCTGTGGCGGCACTGCGACACAACTTTGACTCTCCTCAGACTCACTCACACACACACACGGACACATGCACACGAGGAATGCTAACAGCCGGCAGCAGCTGCGCAAGGAATTTACCACTTTTACAAGCACCTCTAAGAAACAGCGAGTGAGCAAACACACAAAAACTGTACACATGCATTCACGCACAAACATAAATGCAGCTTGCACTGACAGCCGAGGATTAATTTTTCGTTCTGAGTGTAGTCAAAGAGCAGGGCTTGGTGACAGCGTCGTGGAGACAGTCATACAAGATGGCATATGACCAGGTCTTAAAATCACAACAAAACCAAGTTGACATTTAACCCTCAGAGGGCAGTTTTAACTTAAATGTTCTTAAACTAAGCTAAAACTTAATCTACTCTGTATAATATTATTTTCCGTCAAGACAGTCCGCCATGGAGGAAGGACAGAGATGAGCAAAAGCTGACTCTAGCTTGCATGCTTCAAACAACCCTTTGGTTGTTTGGTGGCTGGATAAATGAATTGGAAAAATGAGGGCAGGTTAAGTGATTACTCTTTGATCTGAGAGCGAGAAGGAAAGGAGTGCCACAGAATCTTTAAAGAGGTTCCCTGGAGGAGTTCTCGAGCAAACAAAGTGCATGCAAAAGAGGCCAGAACCTCCAAGGTTTCAATTGTCGCTCATGCAGACTCAGCTGAGTCAATCTGGCTCGCTTCCTAGCGCTCATTTCCTGTATTTAGCCTTGAGGAAAGCAGAGAGAGACCACTGACCAGAAGGCGCCTCCATGCCCGAGATGTTATCTGCTCTCACGCAAACACGCGCATGCACACCAGTGTATCGCTAACATGCAATAAGCGGGACATGTTCCATGGCACACATAGGCAGTATTATAGTTTTAAAAAGGAGCGGGGAGCTTCTTTTCAAAGCTTGAACTGGCTTGGGAGGCACTTAACTCCTCCCTCTGACTGACATCAGTGTACCTTTCTAAAGTATAGTGCAGATTAAATGGTACTTGTGAGTTTAAGGCCAAATAGAATAAATCAGATCAACCAAACTGGGTTAGTTTAACAGTTGGGACACTGCCTGAGCACAACGCTTCATGTAAACATTTTTAGGGAGGGAATTTAGAGAGAACAATGTTTCACTTAACAGAAAAAAGAATAGCTCAGGAAATGCTTTGTATTGAATCACTCCTCATTGTAAAAAACAATGTTTTGTCACAGCTCAGCCTGACAGAAAATTACAATGCACTGTTTTCTAATTAATTCTCTTTTACTGTAGGTAGTAATATGCCACTATGGAGCCACCAAGCTTTTCCTTAATTGCTTAATTCATATTATATCTTCATCTTCATATTCATATATTCCTTTCATAATCATTCCTGGAAAATAATCCAACATTTTGGCAAACTGGGTGTAGTAGTCAGATTTAATAGGCTATACTGAACAAGTCAGTAAACATAATTAAGGCACAGACTGATAGAATTGGCAATGTGACCCAGATTTTCTTTGAAGAAACACATATATAGAAAACAAAAAGTTCTAAACGCTGAAAACCTAGGAGACAGAAGAAAGACAGAGCTCTGAGAAGATGAAAGCATGGAAAATAAAACAAGCTGTGAACAACACTTTTGGAGGTAACATTAAAGATTTACATTTATGTTGATTCTATAGGAAGACCACCCGACACTGTATTTTCTAATGCAGCCCTCTAAATATATATGCTGGACATATAAAGATTGCACGCACACACACAGAAAGAAAAATACATATACCAATTTGCCAACCATGCAAGTAGCAAGTACAGCCTCACTTTTAGGGTGTGTGTGTGTGTGTGTGTGTGTGTGCGTTTATACCTCTGTGCACAGCAGGTCTCAATGGCAAAAACATTTCTCAGGAATCGATTACCAGGAATACGAATGGCAGGCAGTAACTGATAACAAATGTTTGGTCCCGTTAATGAGATTCACCAACTCAGACTTCCACCAATAGGCTCCAACCAAAATGCTTTCACATCATTTGTTTTCATTGCAAAAAATAAATCAAATAAAAGCAATATACCCCTTCATTAGCACTATGATACTGAGTTCGGCTGACACTAGAGTAGGTGCGCATGAGGCATCCACATCGCCAGGACAACGAGCAGGAGAGAACATCGTACAACATGGTGTGCGGTAGGAAACTCTCAGCTAGCAGACACAGGCATTTTGTGCGTATGTGTGTAAAGTCGTGTACGTTTGCCAAAACAGCCAGACTGGTCAGGAGATTCCCACAATCTGCCCTCATCTTTAGCAATTTAGGAAGTAGCATCTGTAACATTTTGACCACATGAAATCATGCAGGTTAAAAGGATTAATCTGGATTGACCAGAAATGAGCGCTGTCATAGTTCCTGGTTAATGACAGTCCATGTCATTATAATTGAGTCCGTCGCTCTGCCACTGGACACACTGTATTACAGTCAATCATGCTGTGACCAATTTGGCTTGTGGGGCTTTGTGTGTATGCATCTGTCCTAATGCGATGCAACAGACTTCTCAGTGTTTCCTGGGTATTCACTCACTGGAACCGCCCATCCATTTAGACTCATGACAAATTGACGAAAGTATCTAGCAAATATTGATGTTGACATTTACAAATAAAATAATTCTAGAGATTTTTTGTTGCTAAGTAACACAGCCATCAACGCACTAAATATCAGCCCTATTAGCTACCAGGGTCTGACCACTAAGACAGTCGTGTTTCCATACTCTCAGTCCTGCAGCATATTACTGTCTGACTCCCTACAGAAGAAACAATCACTTTCTCTCCCCTCCAATCTTGCTCTCTCCATCCTTCTCCATAAATGTTACCATCTTGGGTTTCAACCTGGGGATTGCTTTTAGCTCAGTGAGTGAGTTCAGTCAACAGCAGAAATGACTAAATTGCTGTTCTTGTTGGTTTTATTCTATTGCTGTCTTTATGTTTCGATCACCATCCTGAAATGAACACCTCTCCATCTTTCCGTCTGCAGAAAGGATTTTTCCCTCTGGAAATGTTGGAATGGCACTGTGGGGTTGGAAAAACAAACTAAAATTATTGTGTGTGACTGCATAATGTTATTGGTCTGGAGGGGATTAGGGCCTTTCCGCTACCAAACGGTAGCTAACTGGGAAAGACGGGGCCACCAGGCCAGACACCCTGACGACAACGCACACTTAATCATGTCAGCTGGTCAGAACACACACGGCTCACCCATCAGGTGTCACGTTCCCTTTAAGCCACAACTCCTTGACAGAGCAAGGACCTGGATTAAATCAGCAGGGGCTGTTCTTTTCCGTCAAGCTCCCACAAGAAAAGGCAGAGACTCAAAAGCCTGGGTTAAAAGAAATTTAAGTATTTACATACGGGAATCTATTTCCCAGACGTGTTTTCCGTAAAGAGGGGTAGTTTGAGCAGCGGGAATGGTTCTGAGTCATCTTGTCCTTTTCCATGGAAGCTATGCGGAGAGGAAAGAGCAGGCAAGCAAGAAGAACATGTTTTTCTGGGTTGGGAGCAACCTATGGCACCATTTTAACTTCAGGAAAAGGAGGTTGTTTTTAACACCACAAGTGATGAATAGGCCTGGTGGTGGTCGTTCATCTCCCCCATCTGTGCATGCAAGGTCTACATGCTGTATTTCTACAATTGATTTTCCTTCTATCTTAGACCAACACACAAATCAATCAGCCTTCGCGAGCAACTCATGCTCTACCACATCACCATGACAAAATATTACTTGAGGACTTCTTTAAAACTTAAATCTGATACCTAATGAAAAATATAACTAAAATAAAATCAATGTGATTTTTTTCCAGCCAGAAAGATGATCAAATTAATTGCAGAAAAACAAATTCCAAGGGAATCAATTTTGTCTAACCATTGCAGTATGTTCCGCTATGACATGTAGCTCACCTGTCTGCCATCCTGGCCCACATTGGTCTGGCCTCTCACCACTGTCCTGATGTTATCATCCAGGCGCCTATCAAATGTGACACAAACAGGCACTGGGTCACATAGAGGGTAAAATACAAACAAAAACAAGAAATGTATTATTAGGTCATTGAATGGAACTCACCGAATCTTCAGACGAATCTTGTTTACCACATCGTCAATATTAGCCAAAGACTGAGGAGACATGCGAAGACAGGGAATCAGGAAAACATGACACAACCTTTAATCAGATATCCTACAAATCATAATGGTTTACTCGAAGTTGAATAATTCTGTGTTGTCACTTGCAGTTGTCTGGGAGGCCATCAAGCCACAAACTATATATAAAAGGGGAGAATGGATGGATTACCCAATTATACACACACACACACACACACACTCTTTTCTATGAGCAACACCCTTCATTATATAATTCTGGTACCTAAACCTGCTGTTTCATGTGTTGTGCCTTTGATCCCATATTTTTCACAAAACACACCTCTGAAGAGAAACATATATTTGTTATGGAATTGAATGCTTTTGTGCTTAAACAAATATGTTCTATTACATCTACATGTCCAATGCAGGGCAGGTGTAGCCCCTCATCTGTTGAATTATTATGCACAAAACCCAGTTAGGTGAAAATGCATGCACACAACTAGGAGCGCTTTTTCAGTTTATAAGCATAAACTATAGGGTTACAGTGACCCCTCATGGAGATGGAGTACACATAGACATTTATGTGGATGAAGTATACTGTATATAGAATTTTTTTTAAGGTAACGTGAAACACAGTCATTTAGGATTCACACAATACACACACACACACACACGGTCACAGATGTACATGTACACATGCATATACATACACACTCGCAGACACCTGCACCTATATATTAATGCGTACACTGGCATGAGCAGTACATACAGACATAGACACATGCGTATAAACATATACATAGTCTGTTTTTTCTGTTCAGTTGTTTTATCCATTTGCCAAGGTTAGGGACTGCAAATTAACTTCAGCTAGACACACCCCACATGCTTTACATCTGTTACATTCATTTTCCCGTGGTTATAATGGTTCCCTGTATTGCTCCTGTTATACATTTTCAAACCACGCCCAGATAAAGAGTTCCAATCTATGTAGCTTCTAAACCAAAGCTCAACGGGCCTCTGGGTACCATCGGATTACCCGGAATTTCTTTCTAATGTACAACAAAAACAAAACGGAAATCTGTTATTTGTTTCAGAATTTAAAAAACGAATAACCAATCAAAAAAGGTCAGTGTAAGACATTTTGACATGGTACAGAAGGGAAAGCCGAGGTGTAAATAACAAAATGAATAATGGCTGAAATTAATTTAGCTGCTTCAGTTTCAGGGTCGTGGTGCTGTGCTTGCTGGGACACCTGAACAGGGCCATTGTTACAGTATATGTAACGCCCGTGCTTTTCCTACTGGGACAGGTCAACATGTCTGCTGTTATTTTTATGTAAACCGCAAATATTTCTCAACTAACCAAGAACAAAAACTGTCAATCCACTTGTGTCATACATGAATGGTTAATGGACACCAGCATGCACCAGCATCACCAGCAGTGAGGCTGCGGGTGTTTGCGGTGTCACGGCACTGTACCTGCTCGGTGGGGAACAGTGTGTTGATGTATTCCACAGCATTGAAGTCTGCTCTGTCCAGTGGGTCTTGGCTGGGGAAGACCTTGTACACAAAATACAAACGACGTTAGGTCAGAAAACCATGGCTGACGGCGTTAAATGAGTCCTGTGTAATTACAGATGCAACAGTATCCGAGCATTCACGACGACAATCACCGAAAGCGTCAAAGGCAAAGACAGCTTCGTGAACTAACGTCACGCATTATTTCCAGCTGACGTTAACGTCACCCCAAGACCGGACCTCTCCGACAAACCTGTCTGTAACCTAAACACTGTTCATATATAGCGGGGAAATCTATGTTTTATGGCTAGTGGCGGCAATACACCAGTGCCACATCCAGTAAGACCGCAGAGTGGGTTAGCCTGCTAAGAGCTGGCCGTGTGTTAGCAAGACCAGCAACAACTTAAAACAACCTCAACAACAAAAAAACTGCAAAGGCAACGTGGCCAAGCGGCTACCTGTTCAATGGCTAGTTGCACCTCTGGGGTTAGGTGCAAAACAGCCTCCAAATCCTCAGCAAATTCAAATTCTTCCTCCTCCATCATTGTCAAAACAAACCAAAGACCTCTCCGGCATAACACTTCCTGGTGAGGAGGCTTCTGGGATACTCGATGACGTTAAAGGTAAAAGGTGCTTTCGGGGCTGTCGGAAATCTGAGCGAAAACCTGAGAGATATATTTGAGAGGTGGATCGTATTCACCCACACACATTTCTCGCTTCCTCTTTCCCCCGCATCCCTTGCCTGACTGACATTGGGTGTAAATTTAATATCCGAATTAGATCCTTTCTCCCTCTTAAAAGTGCACATCAATGACAGAAAACACTTCAAAATATGGGCCGATAATACATTATTGGCAGCCAAAAAATGACAAGTTAGGGGTAACGTTAGGGAGTCAATAAATGATGAGTATTTTTAATTCAAACAGTTCATATAGTACGTATGTAGCATATTGTTGCCTGACATTAGTTTTACACGTTTACCAAATCAATACATTTGCAGGTCACTTCTGCCACATGTGGCATCAACGTGCTTCTTCTCCTGACTGTATTATTGCTTTGTGTATTTAAAAAAAAAGTTAATAATAATTATTACACGCAAAGAACACATGGACTTTGCCATTTTACTTCCACCTCCATCCTTTAAAACCCTGAAAATCTCCTGAGAATATTTTAATAAAATTGTACACAGCCTTACAACCTCTTCGCACAGTGTTTTCCTGCTAGTTTAACTACATTTCTGAATCACAGCTTTTCAGTAGCTTTGCTCTTGTTTTGATCAAGTAGTGTGGTAGCGTTACACTTACACGAGCATTTCGAGTAAACTGAAACTGCGGGCTGAAATAAAACTGCTTAGGATCTACGCGGACGTGTGGCCGACAGAAGCACTTCTGGTGGCAGAAAGTGAATACAAATGCAATTCAGCGTGGTTGGTTTTGGAGCAGAGAACGCAGCTTACTGACAGTTGACTTGGAAAGAAGTTGGTTCAATGTAAAAAAAAACAACAAAAACAAAACCACTTTTGCCATGTTTCTATAGCTTAGCTTACTACATTTCTCTGGGGGGAAGCTTTAATTAATATAGAATAACTGGTAGCTTAGCTCACTACACTTTCCAAGTAGCTTGCCCAACACTGCCTACTACCTCATGCCTACCGCTACATATTGCTCTGTGCACACATCGCTATTCAAGGAGCAGCAGTGCCCCCTGCTGTTACAAAAAGAAGCAACACGCACACACACACACACACACACACACACACACACGCATGCTCCCATAAGGCGCATCTTCTAAGCTTTACACTGTTCTGCTTTATTCCAAAGAGAAGCATATAAACCCATAAGAGAGCCTTTCAGTACAGCATTTAAAGAACTAGACAGAAGAAGAAGAAGAAGACAGATGAGAGGAGTGGAGGAAAGCAGTGGAGTGGTGGTGGTGGTGGTGGGGGGGGGGGGGTTGAGGAGAAGAAAGAGGACAGAAAATAGAAGAGAAGACAGAAATGGCAGTATCAGGTTTAACTGGATATTATTCATAGGGATGAAAATCAATAGGGAAGAGAAAAGGAAAACAAGGAGAGCGAGACATGCAGCGGTCTGGTGTAACAGGTCTGCACCTCTAGGATTAAACAGTCTCTGTGATGGCTCATTTTTAGAACTGTAAGCAAAGACATGTAATTTTCGAAACACAGAAATGACTGCATTTATAACTCATAGACAAAATTGCAAAGGCTTTTGATACAACTGTTCAAATATATTAGCAAATAAGTGCTGTGTGACATTTTAAAGGATGTAGGAATGCACTGAAATGTAAAGGAGGGTGAGAGAGCGAAAAGGGCAGGAAGAGTGAAGAGCTACTGTATTGTGTTGGTGTGTGACAGAGCAGCTGCCAGGCGGCCGATATAAATCTCTCCCAGAGAGGAAACACATCGTGTTGCACAACTCACCAGGGGTCACAACTAACACCACAGACAAGCATTGTGTTTGTGCATACATTAGAGTGATGGGGATGTTGAAATACATTTTATGACAACTGTGATATGAAAATGGGATGTAATATCAGGTCACCATTTGGTTAAGATGATAGTGTGTACGATAGGCCTAATAGATGCTACAAAAGACAAAATGGCTGCATAATCCAGCTATGTAGACATTTGCTTAAGTGAAAGAATAGTTTGGCATTTTGGGAAACATGCTCATTCGTTTTTTGGATTTTTGGAACACCACTTGCACACCTGTACTTTCAACATGAAGCTGGAGCCAGCAGCTGGTTAGCTTAGCTGAGCTAAGACAGGAGCCAGGCTAGCTTTTTTCATGCAGATTCCAGTCTTTGTGCTAAGCTAACTGGCTGCTGGATCCAGTCACAAATTTACCATACAGACATGGTATCAATCTTCTCATGTAACTCTTGGCAAGAAAGCAAATAAGCAAATTGAACTATTCCTTTAAAGTAAAAGTACTCATTCAGCCTGTGTGAGTGACATGCACATTTATATTCTATACTATTCGATTCTAGAATATCGATGCATCAATTTATAGGCAGCATTTTATTGTTGTAGCTGGTCAAGGTGGAGCTAAATTTAACTACTTTATATACTGTCAGGTTGTTAAATCCAGTCCGGTTAGAGGTCCGGTAATTGTAGTGGAGTAGAACTATAAAGAAGCAGAAAATGGAAACGTCCTTAGTTACTTTCCACCTCTGGTATGAACACATTTAGAGTCAGATTGGAAAAAGCTGGTGAGAGAGAATGAGTAGATAACCACAGTCACGATAGCACTTAATTAGCCAGACGGTTTCTGATAGCTTGTGGAAAGCCATTTGCTGCTAATGCCCTAGCTGACTATGATGAACTGTTGTCACTAATGACTTATTTTCCCTCTCCTGTTGGCCAGGCAGCGTTCAAGAAACAAGAGACTTCAGGTCAAGCAAAAGCAAGTGGTCTAGCAAGGCCAAGGATACTTGAGTCTCTGGAGAGGAAAAGAAAGGCAGATGAGATTAGTGCATGTCAGGATACGTTATCACAAGGTCTTGGTCTTATTAGTTACAATGGACATGATGTCTTTCAGGGGTCATGAAGAGGTTAAGATTTAGAGAAGTTATGAGAATGGTTGTTTCAAAGTCCTGAGAAGGAGATCCTTAATATGTATACATGTCATTTTTGAGCTACAAATCTCATTTTTTAAAACTGAACATGTGTTTACTACTCTACAAGCATCAATGCACATCCACACACTTCATTTCAATTTACCAATATGTAAAATGAAAGCTGCGTGTCTACATTTTTCCCTGAGTGTCCACCTGGTGAAAATATCCAAGTGTCAAACGAAATCTTACTTAAGCACTGACCTGAGAGCATTTGTATGTGTCACCACTCACCACCGCCTTCAACGCTGTTGAAAGTTTTCCTCCCCAAATCAGCTGATTTGAGCATAATTTGCAATCGGAAAAGCACAGATTTGCACAGCGGATGCAGCAGTCAGGGCTTGGAGTGTGGTCCAGGGGTTTAACTACTCCTGGAAGAATAGGAGGGAACTATGTAAGCAGAACCAAATTCCGCTCAGCATCCAGTCCAAGATGTTCTACTTGACGAGATTTCCAAAGATTGTTGCATCAGTCAAACATCAGTGTCTTGTGTATTGAAAGTTTTGTTTAATTTTAAACACACAGTAAAAGCATGCTGACTGCATGTGGAATTAGTGTGGGGAAAAAGCTGCATACAAAACCTGTTTCTAAGACTAAGTCACTTTTAGCATGTGCAAAAGCGCAAAGCTACATTATCCTACCCTAACCCGAAAAGTTTCATGTCAACTAATAGAGCAAAACAACATCTTGGTGAAGTGAACCTCAACCATGCTCTGTTTTAGCGATCTGTCCAGACCTTGTCAGACCTCCAAAATACAAATCCCACAAGCTCTCCGAATGCAGCATCACAGAAGTGTGGAGCATGTGTCTTCAATCAGGTACACTGCATCTACTCTAACTGAATCAGTGGCAAATGCCAAAGTTTTGGGAATTTCGAAAAAAAAAAGTTCAATTAATTAGACAACTTCACCAAAATGCCTGAGAACGAATTGGCCACAATCTCTAACTGGCCCAGGATTTGTACCCCTGTGGCATTGAGGCAACGTTGCATGAGTAAAAAACATTATTGCATCTTCTCATGTTCTGTGCACTCAATTGCATCTAGGAACAACCTGGTGAGGGATATGAAACATGCCATCTGTACAGCACTATAAGAGCAGTGCAAAGTCATAAACATGCATCTTGGACACTCACATTATTTGCAGTGGTGTTCCTAGACTTCATCTGAATAGATTTCTTGCTCCAGGAATTCTGCTGAAAGTCAGATGAGATGCTTCCAGCTCTGAGGATCTAAACAGCTTGTCTGGCCTCTTAAAGATGATCACAATGCATGAATCACAAAGCGTGAAGAAGTGAAAGTGGAAAACAGCATGAAACAAACAATCTGTAAGCAATCCACTACCAATATTACTGTAGGTGAAGAACTGCTGCAGCAGAGAACTCACGAGGCAGAGATTCAAGGCTGGCAGAAGTAGATGCTTTGCACTCCAGCCAGTCTTCAAGCAGCATCCAGACAGCTTTCTGATCAAGCTTGAAAACTGATCAACTGAACGTGCAGATCTTGCCATGCGAGGTCTATCTTTTCCCACTTGGTCTCCACCACTCATCTACAAATGTTTATACTTTTAAATGAGATAATACAAAAACGTGGTCCACGTAATCATTAAAGAAGCAGTTCATTTAATGAAAAATTATAATAGGAAACATGATGTTCTTTCTTGTATATGTGTTGCCATGGGGCACAATATATCGTCAATATAAGAGATAATTAAAGATGAATTTAGTTTATTAACTTTGTTATAATAATTGAGTACTGAACATTTGATATCACGACCACCCTGCTTTAGCTTAGCTAAATGTCATCTTGAAATAGAACATCCAACCATTAGTCCTTTTGGTACAGTACCTACATGCTTTTTTTTTTGACACGAAGCATAATAGGAGCGTACGGGTTTAACCTTCCTTTTATCAGTTAAAATTAACATGCAGATTTAAATGTCAAGGTTAAATTTAATATGAAGATTCGAAGAGCACCGCAATCATCTTATTTTGCCAAGATTATCTGTCATGGTGGATTTAGAACGTTGTTTGTCTTGAAGCTGGTGAAAAAAAGGACAGGGAAACAGAACGATGGTTAATTTTAACTCTTAAATAAATTCAGCAACAGGGATTTCAGTGTTATAATTGTCACAGTGGCAGGTCACTTGAAAAAGATTGCATTCATTTATTTGCAGATATGCAGTGCAGAAGGATGATTCCCTCTGTGATACTAATTATTTTAATCACTCTTGTAAATTGTAGGTTTAACAGGAACATGGGGATGTCAGTGTTTTGGTTCAAAATTGCAAATGGGTTTAACACAATTTTGTATAAACTTTCATTGAAAGAGTTGAATTAAACAGTTTTACATTTTTTCACAGTGATTTCTGCAGGAGATTTAGCACCCTCTTATCCCCATGCTAACAACTGCATGGAATTTAGTAGAAGCAGTACACCTTCCTTGCTAGGGGGAAGGTTAGCATGCTAAATTTGGGTGCTATAGTATGTTGGCTGACAGCAGGAGTCCCCTAACCCTGCATTTTTGCTATAGTGTTCAAGTCCTACACCCTCATACATCATTCACACTTTATTATTGAAGCACTCTATCCATCATGTTCATTTTCAAACGTTACAAAGTACAACTGATTTTAAACATTGTAGCCAATTATAGCATGTACATCTCTCCAACGTGTGTGTGTGTGTGTGTGATAATCAAAGGGCAATATCATACTTGGCCTAAGTGTGCCATACTAAAACCTTGCATTGGTATGCACGTGTATAGCATGTGTTCTACGTGAGCTTCTTTCTACAATGCAGGAGGAAAGACGGATAAAATATAAAATCCACTGAACCCTAAAGACCCAAATGAACACCTTCTAAATGTGCATTTGTTTTTATGCCCATGCACGTGTCTTCCCACACATGCTTGTGTATGCATATGGTGCATGTGAGTGTGCTGGAGTGTGTGTGTGTGTGTAGTGACAGATGGTGCATTTAATATCCTTGGTTGTCTGTGGAGTTGGCATGCCCAAGATGTGGGGAGTGACCTTGTTTTTTATGGCCACACAGAGAGAAATCGGTTATAAATGGAAGTGTGTATTGTATGTGTATGGTGTGGCATCATCACCATCAATTGAAGGTCAAAGTTCAATACCCTCACTTTCTCAAAAGTGTACAAATTATGTGTTGGACTCCAGGAAGTTACTGTGCCCAGCCAGGAGTTCTAGGTTTCTGTATGAATCAAACAAATGAGATATAATGTGTTAGTGAGCTCTTGAGGTGCTAGTAGGTTGATTTTATTAACTTTGGACAGAGCCAGGAGCTGTTTCATTTCCAGTCTTTATGCTAAAAGCTAACCATCTCGGGGTGTAGCTTCATATTTACTGTACAGTCAAGAGAGTTATCAATCTTCTGATCTAACTCTTGGCAAGAAACCAGATATGGGTGTTTTCCAAAATGTCAAATCATTCCTTTAAGATTTATCATTTGTATTACGCAGATGTATGCAAAACAACTGTACTTCTGTCATTAAAATATTACCAAACTAAATTGTGAAACTAGAATGAACATTGAAATGACAAAATGAATTGAACCTATGAAATCCACACAAAGCCTTGAGAAAAAACTAAACAAATGTATGACTTTAATAACACTGCAAACCCTGCATAAAAATGTACATGAAGGACAATGAAGACAAGCTAGAGAACAAATTGTGCGGGGATCTAAATTGGCATTTGGGAGGACATGTCAGAAAATCCTGTTTTAACAGCAAGAGAGGGCCTCTCCACAACCTGGTGCATCATACAGTTGAGAGGGAATGAAATCCATTTCCTGTAACAAAGCGTGGTGCAAAATGAGAATTTAAATCAGAATTAAAGTGACAAAGATGAATCATGAGCATGTATCGCATTCAGGATAGACAAGAATCCTCCTTCTCACACAAGAAAAACAATTTCTATTTCATCAAAATAAATCCTGCCAGGATTTTCTTTCTCGCAAATCTCACTCCTCCATCTGTCCATATTGGTTTGCAAATGTACATTTCTCCCTTTCTGTGTTTCATTTCTCCTCTTTTTGTCTATCCCACACCTTAATTGTCACCTTTTCTCTTTCATATGACTGAGCTGAGAAGTGCTATGGCAAACCTAGAGAGTTATCGTGTGTGGGAGTGTTTGCGTGTATACGTGCAAGGTGTGGGCGCCAATGCCGGTGAGGGGGTGTGTGTACGTGTATGACCAAGTGTGGGTTGTGTGCTTGCGTGTTCCCAGGAGCATGTGTGCATGAGAGTGTCTGTGTGAGTATCTGTGTACATTTTGTGCCAGGATGTGTAGGACTAATCAGAGCACACTGTAGTGGCAATAATAGTAGCAGAACACCAGACGTTAGAGTACAGTAGTGACTCTTTCCATCTCAATCTCTCTCTCTCTTCCTCTCTGAATCTGGATTTCAATGTCTGTCAGAGAAATCGACAGGGTAATTGCATGCATGATTCTGTTGCTCTCTTTCACCCTGTCTCCCTGGGTGTTTCTTTCTCTTCTATGTTTTTTTTTATTTTTTATGTTCCAACTGTTTTTCCCTCCACGCATCTCTCAGGGTATTTTTGAGTTAGAGTGAGGCTTTGTGCTGACATTCCTTTCATGGCATCGAGGCGGAGAACGTGAAAACTACGGAGATGATGTGGAGGGAGAGAGAGCGTGAGACAATGAAACACATGTGGAGGGAAAGAGACCAGAAAAAGGAGAAAACAAGAAAGAAATCAAAGAGGGAGCTTGATAGAAAACAGGAAATATATGATGATGATTTTCATATGAACTTTCCAATTTCTTCACATTGAGAGACTGAGTTAATCTAATTTCTAGCTCATTTCTAATTTCATTGGTAAATTACACTTGAATGGCGCTCAGAGCTCTATCTTTCCAAATTCAGCTTAGTCTATGTGTACATTGTAATCACAGAGTGGATTACAGATTTAGTAGTCATGCAGATTTCTTGCTTTGAGAGGCATTTGTTCATGTTTAAACATAAGTTGGACTGTTCTCGTTGCTAAAGAAAAATAACTATAGGGTTTTTCTTTATGCCTCTAAAGTCCTCGGGGAGCAATCATGGCAAGTAGTGTATGTGTTTCGAACATTGCAGCCATTAAACTAGTGAACTACACTGTGCCTTGTCCTGGTCAACCCACTGCCACTTACTCATACCAAAATCCTATTCCACTGTATTCTGCTTTACTCTGTCAAAACATACATTTCTGAAGGACAGAAGCCATAACATGGAGCAATAAACTGTATCATCAACAAAGACTAAAATTAAGTACCTGTGCCATACTTTGATCATGATTTCTATGTGAAAGTTTAAGCCAATGGCCATCGATTTGCCTGCTGAAATGATAACTGCTTGTGTCCGTTTTAATTATCTGTAACTAATTGACACCTGTGTTTGGCCAGCTTACGAAATGAAACTCTTACTAACTCGTAACGCATTGCTTGTCTTGCCGCTTAAGTAAAAAGGTTGGCTGCCCACTGTTTCATAATTTTTTTAGGAACAGCTCACCAATATGTAGAGAATCAGAATCAGAATCACACCCGCACACCTGTTGCTGTATGACAACTTCAGATTTAATCGACTGAAATTAACATTTTTACGCATTCCACACGCAGTTGTGAATAAATATTTGTAAGACTCAACCATTAACCTAACCCACTACAGGCTGCCTCAGAGGCATTACAAGTCATCTTTATGCAGATTTTGCACAGGATAAAAAATGTACGCCGAAATAAGAGAGGGTAAACTTAACGTAACATTTTGTTTTGCAATTCTGGAGAAGCCTGAGTGTGTTCTTTCTTAAAACATTTTTTGGGGCATTTTTTGCATATGTTCGATGGCAACAGGTGACATGGTTCTGTCATGCTTACTGTATGACTTTCAATTCCTTGTGACCCACCTGTAGATCCTAACATAGCTACACTTGGCAAGCTGACTTGTTAGTAATGACGTCATCTTTTCAAATCCAATTTGTGTCATTCCTTTATCAACACTTTCTTTGCCTCTCCCTCTTTCGAACCTTTTCTCCTTTTTTCTAACTCTGTCTTTGTCTCTGTAGCATTAGTAAAAATACCTTCAGAATAATGTAAAGCAAACAAAGAAAACATAATTGTTTTGTTGCGCAGTTCTCTGTGTTGTTGCTGCTTGTATTTTCTGCTAGTTGGTGTTAATCGTTCCTTCATAAAAAATTGTTAATGGCCATTGTTAATCAGGTCTTCTACTGAATGTGTCTTTGCGAACGACAGACTGCTAAATGTCAACTGTTACCGGATTATCTGCTGCCTGGAACCCCGTGATAATGATATATGGAGTATGCGTTTTTGTGTGTGTGATTGCGTGTGTGCATGCGGTGATTAAGACAAGCTATTTCTATTTTCCTGGCTCCCTGAATGATTTCCTTTTGAGAGTAAACCCTTTATTCTGCCACAGAGAAATCGCGGCAGAGGAAGAACGAGAGGGTGAAAGGAAGAAGGATACCAGGCCAGAGAAAAAGAAAGACAGAAAGCGAGAAGGAGACAGCCAGAGAGGGAGAGTTTTAGAGGGGTGTAGGCTATAATCCCTCCTACTGTTTGTTGTGGTTCCTGTCTGCAGGGTGGTAGATTTTGAACGCCCCATAAAAGCCTGGCTTGGGCTCAGCTATCCCAACTCACACAGCCGCAGTCTTTGCCATAAGTGCTTCATTCATTGTTCTGTCAACCTGGCAACAAAATTAAGAAAAATGCACGCATGAAATGAGAAACAAGGACACAAAATGATTAAACACTGAACAACCATGACAATTGTCTGTATCAAAATGTGCATCACATACAACAATACACATCAGGGAACACTTAGGTAGATACAAATCAACTCGCATACTATTAGTCAATGTGTCCCATTAAGTCAGGTTATTAGACCTCAGAATTAATTGAGTCATTCTGCTAGATAATAAGGTCGTCTTAATTTCCTCATCCTTCTGCTTTCATTTTTAACCTCCCCTTTATCTTTTTTCTCCTTCTTCTGAACCCGACATTGGAATCACCAAACGTTTTATGATTTCAAAGCCCTTTTCTACTTCAGAGACACAACCAGCAACTATTTTAGAAGGAACCTTACCAGGGTCTACCGTTGCAAATGCCCAATTTACTATTCATGAATGATTTACTGTTAATAATGTTGACATATCGAAGCTCCTACATCAAAGTATGTCTTGCACGCCTTACTCATGCTCAGCAGGAGGCATCCTTACTGCCTGCCACTGTTTGATCATCAGCTGACGTCATACTTGCCGCCTCATCTGCTGTCTACGTAAAAGGTTTCCCCAGCCGTTGAAACCTGCAGCACTTTGGCACAGTGAAATGGAGTGCAGCCACTGGAAAACTGCTTCTATATTTACAGAGTAACCAATGAGCAAATGATGAACAGCTGCACTGGCAGATGGCGGATCACAAGAAATCAAAAGAGAAAGGTACTCACTATGGGCATCTAGTGGTCAGGTAGGGCATGACTGGTGAGAATCTTATACATGACTTGCAAATGTGATCAAAAAATTATAATAATCAAGTTTTTTTAGATGCAGCGATGTTGGTTGTGTCTAATATGTCTTTGGAAGAAAGTAGTGAATGCTGTGTTATTGTGTTATTCCCATACCTATGCTTTATGTATGTTCAATTCATGTCTTGAATAGCTTTGAACCTCTCCTTTTATCCAATAAGGAAAATAATCTCCCATTTTTCTTTTTACCGTTTATCTAGCTGTGACTTTCTAGTATATATCGGCTTCACATTTCCTTACCATCTAACTTCTACCATCAAAGCACAAAGCTGCATGTTCACAAATTCCAGGTGTCGCCATATCTAAGAAATCAGCCTTCCTCTCGCATTCAACAAAGCAATCGGCTGGTGGATGTTGAACTTTAAATGTCATTGTTCAATCTGTCATCCTGTCTTTCAGGCCGAGTGCCACACAGCCCACCTCGTCCCCGATAAGGTCTTTGTATTATCCCAAGAAGAAGTTTCCATCACTGTCTGAAGTCTCTTCAATGTGTCAAGTCTAATGGGGAAATCTAGTGTTTTCTTTCCCCGCAATTTTCATGGGCATGGATTTTGAGTAATATGTTTTAATAGAGTTTAATCACCATCATAAATTCATAGTAAACATTGTGAGTCTTAAATTAAACTCTCCTAAGTGAAATGTCTTGTTGAATTGTCTATTCAAGTGGCGCTAATTGTACATTCTTAAAAACTCTTGATATTTCACACATTATTAACAAATGACTTTGCTCACAGTCTATAAAAATGCTTCACAATGGATGTTGGTGTTTCCTCCACTTTCTTTCCAGAGCAGATATCAGTTGATAGATGTTTTTATAAAGAGATGTCAGGGAATGCTTTGACTTTAAAGTTTCAGTTCATGGGCTTAGCTCTACACCAACAACACGCTTTTTGCCAAATCTGAATACAAACCTGTACAGTAAAGATTAATTTCAAAAGTCCATGATTCCCAACTGGCACAGAACGATGTTACACATTCAAATGAGCCCAGTGATAAACTTTTAAGAACTCAGTGTACACAGAAACAGGGCAGTGTTCTTATAGGTTGTAGAGTGCTGATGTTTACATTGAACAACAATGTTATGTATTTGATCCATAAAGATGACAAAAAAAAAATCCTAATCGTGGCACTTTTATGACCCAGGCTGTGTGTCTCTCTCTCTCTGTGTGTGTGTGTGTGTTTGCATGTGTGCTCGCTTGCAGTGCTATTCTCATATATCCTGTGCTGAGTGTGCTGAGAAAGTAGTTCTCCAGCGCTTTCTAGGCCAGAGATGCACCAAGTGATCTCAGTAAGTGCAGCACAGTGCATAGTCTCTCTCTCACACACACAGATTAGGAAGCACAGATACACAGGTGCATTCACATGTTTGTTCTGTTCTGAAGATTATTTAATTCAGTACCAAGACCACTTATTCAGATAAGAATCTTTAAAGTGGTTTCATGTACACATACAAAACACACACGCACACACACACATTCACACAAATATGCAGACACACACTAGAGCACATTATTGACAAGAGTTCCCTGGTGTGATCAACCCTCCAGCTCTGCACCAGATAAAATACGCTGCCCTGCTCTCCTCTCCTCTCCTCTGTCCTTCCCTGTTTAATTCTGGTGTGGTGTGGTCCTTATTCTGTTCTCTGTTTTGGTTATTTTTTTATTTTTTCCACTCTGTTCTACTTCATTTAATCGTGTTTCATTTTTGTTTTTCTGTTGTGCTGTGCTCTGGTCTGGTTTGTTCTGCTCCTATATTCTTTGTTCTGTTCTTCAAACAACACAACAAATGGCTAGTTTTGGATAATAACAGAGTTACTTTTTGTATTATTTAAAACTATCAGAGGAAGAATGTTCAAAAAGAGGTATGCCTCAGGATCTCCTGCTTCATCCCATTGGGGATTTTTGTTTATATTCAGCATTTCCACCAGACGTTTTGATGAGAAACACACGTCATTAAGCTTTATTAAATGTGTTGAATGCATTTCCTATGTACAAAAACATCTGCAAAAAAAGTTTTTTCAATGTTTCCTGCTTTATCACCAGTGATGTTGGTGGAGCAGGTCTCTAAAGCTATGGCCACAACAGTCTGATTTCCTGTTACTTGGCCAGACTGAAACCCATTTCACCAAAACATTAGGAATTTAGATGGTAGCGGAGGTCTAATGAAATGCATTATGGGAAATGTTGATTCCAGTGTTTTTGGAGCTTGACCCACATTGGAGATGAAAAGTCAGGATAAAATTGCTGATTCAATTTTGACCATTATTTCTTTTAAACCTGTGATTCTTCAAACTTTATGAAAGCACAAGACTAAATTGCTGGAGTACCCTTTAATAACAAATGTATTTGTTACATTTTAATTTATACCTTATTGGTTGGCATGCACCATGAACACATACAGGGAGCAAAGTGTTGCTATTATACCTCCACAGGGCATATCCTAACTAGTTTCAAATCCCAGATCAGCGTTTAAGCTTTAACTACTAAACGTAGCGAGGGAACTAAAGGGAAAATGGGGAAAAGACAGACAACGCCACTTGGGGAATTGCACCCCAGGAAATATTCAAGAACCTTGAATACTGTTAGGAATTTTTTTTCTAAAAAAAGGCACACAGACTAATTACTGACTCTAGACAGACATGTTTTCACAATAAATGTTTTATTGAAATAACTGGTGCTGCTGTGAAAGAATGAATATTTATAGCCAAATCAGTTACTGAAAACAGTAAACTGATTAAGAAGTGATTTAATACAATCCTAGCTAAAAAGGCCTTAATCCAAAATATAAAAACTGCAAGTGAACCCTTAAGTTTCTAAAACAGTCAGCCCAACATAAACTAAGAACTGAAACTGAGTTGAGACCAGTTGTGGAAAGGCAGACTACACTGAGGAGTACCCAGAGGGGTGTACTATGAAGCGAGATTAGTGGCTTAGCCAGCTATGTTGAGCCTAAAGTTTTCAGTGTCACGAAGCTGGTTCTTTTTTTAACCTGGCTAGATCACCATGGTAACTTATGCTGAAAACATAACCTGCTGTGGACGTCGTTATATTTAGAGTTTCGGCTTTAATCGGCTGTAAAAAGCACCACCCTTCCACTGCTTCTGATGATATTCAGACTAGTTTTTGATGCACTTATGCTTTTTGTTACCTTGTGTTGTTATAATTGCTTCCATTGTCTTCCTCATATGTAGGATGCTTTCGATAAAAGCGCCTGCCAAATGAATAAATGTAAATGTAAATATTCTGAGCAATATAGAGTCTCAGGTGAGGGAAAACTTTGTAGGCCTATATGAAACTCGTAGAGCGGTACGTTAATATGCCACCGAACGAAGCTCTGCACTTACACTCAGCCTATTGCAGACTATCTCGCTGTCAAGGGAACCTACATGCATTCACTTGGTGATGCAGGAAATCTAATATTAACACACTAACAAATGTTCCACAGCAGATCATCCAACACTAACAGAATGATGACGCCTCAGCACCTACAGACCACTTTGGATAATTTTTTTATGCTTGGGCCTGATTAGGGGCAGGTCTGTTTTTCACTAATTCAGCTAATCTGTTTAAAATATATATATATATATATATATCTATATCTATTGGTATTTGGTTAAATGGTAGGGGGAGCACAATGAGTGATAAAAAAAATATATTCATTTATTCTGCCAGCGTTCCTCTACTGTCTTATTTGCAACTGTTTTTATAGGGCTGTTCTTCACAACAACAAAAGAAATGGTCTTGACTGAAGGCAGTAACTAGGAGCATGATGATGGCAACTGTAAAATACCACATCCTAAATCTAAATTTGGATAATTAGCTTTCTCCATAAAAGGCTGTCAACTCTGGAACATATTACCTAACGATATTAAATTAATCACAGATATAAAATGCTTTAAAAGAAAGGTTATGTGCGCTCCAAAGTGTATTGTGGTTTGTGTAATATATTGTTTCCATATTTGTATTGTTTTTTTAATGATATGCTAATGAAAGCTGTATATTTTAATCCCACTGTAGCCTACATGTAAAAGCCCAACTAGTACAAGAGTTGAAAATTAGAAATAGCTATAAACTCTCTGTGCAGCACATCGGTGTTGTGCTCTGCATTGAAACTATGTTTAATTAGATCGTCCCTATCAAATCAAATAACAGTAGGTGCTACTCGATTGGTATAATCCAGCCAGCGATTACGTTTTCCTCAAAACATTTACTATTGATAATTAGTTGCATATAAATGTAATTTCTAGGAGACAGGGCTGCTCCACATTGTGCTGAAGAAGAATAAAATGACACTTAAATGCCCTCTTTTATGAGAATACGCACAGAGCCTCAAGTCTGAGTTAAACTAAGTTCACCACCGTCGTGATACCGGTTATCTCTGACTGGGGCTTTAGGGTTTGTTGAGCCAGCTCACGCAAATAAAACCTGGCTATGTTGAACATGCTTCTTAGTACACCCCTACTGCTTACTTACCTCAGGTGCATACAATTTACTGGTGCAACACAGCAATCCTCACAACAAAAATGGTACCATCGACATTTGTAATAACATGCATAGGGACCTCACCTATGCATGTGTGCCTAGCCTCCCAACAATATGGAACTCTGCTTCACTTAAAGAAAGCAAATTAATACCATAAAGGCAAAAGAACAACTCAAGCAAAACAAAAGGCCAAACAACACAGTATGGAGCAAAACAGCAGCAGGTTAACCACCTCCACCACCTATAGGGCATTAACACACAGGATCACTCAGAAAGGTGGCCAGGCCAACACACAACACAGTCAATCAACATGTCAGATCAAAGTTAAAACACCAAACAGTACCAGCCACAGCAGAGGACATGAGCCAAAAGCATGAGCATCAGCCAACAGGTTCCTTATATAAAATGGCCCAGATTAGGGAACTGGTTGGGGGAGGAGTCAGGCCTGGGGCTGCGTTCACTAACACTTCACAGGAGACTGAATTCTCATGCACTGTGGGAGAATCGCCCTCCACATAAAAGATGCTGGCTGCAGCCATTACTCAAAGAAAAGGGTGGGCACTTGGATTCATCAGTTATTGGCATGAATTATTTAAACGTTCTAGAAAACATTTCAATATACCCCTATGGATGTCAGTACCAGTGGACTTAAAGTGTTAAACTGTGTTTTGAGTGTCATCCCATTGAATAGAATTGATATCACAAATAGATATGGTGACTAATTTATAAATCTACTTTTCACTGTTTTCCTTCTCACTCCGTCTCCTTTCTTCACATCCTCTTTTCTGTCAATAGTGATTTCGCCATCTTGTCAGTCTGTCAGTCGTCCCGTTCACCACTCCCTGTCTTCCTCCTTGGCTGTCAGTTGGTCCTTTCCCTTGAGGCACAGCTGGTTTCTAAAGAAACTATTTTGGACAACAGACAATGGAGCCATGAAAACAAGCTAAAGGCACAGAGAGAAAGAGCGATAGATCAATACTGTGTTTATCCTGGCAGTGACAAAGAAGGAAAGAAAGAGACAAATAAAGATCAGGAGATGCTGGCAGAAAGACCGGTAAATAAGGAAAAAGAGGATCAGACGGTGAAGGGAAGATGACATAAGGGAAGTTACACTGGTGCAGTGAGGAAATAAACCACCAGTCAAAGCATTGCTTTCAAACTGACAGCAAAAATAAGCCACTGAATCTTTCTGTTAAATCAGTGTTGGAAAGGAGTATTTTACAATGGTCTCCTAAACTAATTGTGGAAAAGGTTGCAATCAAACATATTTGACATATACAACCTGAAATATGGAGGGGTTCAGTGGTATGGTGTTCACAGATTTATTCACAGATTTATCACAAAACTGGAGTCAACAGAGTTCACAGTCAGATAAGGTGGAAGTACGTCATTACAAACAATTGCCTTTTTTCCATCCATCCATCCATCCATCTTCAACCGCTTATCCGGGGCCGGGTCGCGGGGGCAGCAGTCTGAGCAGAGATACCCAGACTTTTTTTTCTAGTGCATATTAACTCCCATTGGAATGCATAACATGTGCGAGTGGCTGATGTACAAATAATCTTATTCATGATTAACAGGTAATGAATAAAAAGAGTTGTCTGATTTCTTTCATGCTGTAGTTCAATAGTTCACAGTAGATGTTTCATTATCCTAATTAATAATTCATAAAATATGTGTCTTAGGATTCAAGGCCTTAGTTATTAAAACTACATTGGCTTATTGGCTTACTTATAACTTCAAATGGTTGGCAAGTCACTCCTATCAGTTTAGTATTAAATACCTTTTTCTTTTTTGCATAAGCCTATTACTGTGAAAACATCTTCACTCATTTACTTTAAAAACAAACTGTTAGGCTGAAACCATGAATAAAACAAGCTGTGGTCATAGTAAATACTGCACAAATTCAAAAGTGCAGGTCACTAGGCTGCTGCTACAGACTCAA
>CM022478.1:16114327-16164862 GCA_011952105.1 Coreoperca whiteheadi
ACAGACAGGAAACACAAGGCAGGGAAAAACACTGGGAAACATGAGGAAGCAGAGGGAAGATACTCCCAAAACCCTGACACAACTGAATTAAAAACTGTCTTCAGTAGTAAATATTAAAAGCAATTAAACCTCTTCTGTTTATTTGGACAATCATCTGTGTATAGACTGATCTACGGTGATAACATCCAAGAATCAATGCAAATAATCTATCTTCAGGGTTCTGATGTGTCTGTTTTCTGTATACTTAAATCAATCCACCTTTCTAGTGTGTATCTAGCATGCCCATTGTTGGCATGATTTCATTCTAAAGAAACAAACTAACAAAGTCTAAAAGACCATAGGAGAGTCTTGTATTGTGGATGTTTTTTTTCCTGGCTGTCTGTCCTCCTGCCTTGAGCCCAAAATCTAGCAATAAACCCAGTTTAACCTTTAGGAGTTTTCTGCTGGCTTATGTTACTGTATGCTGCCACAGAGTAAATAAATTCCAGAGGACTGGAAAGCATCTTTGTTGCAGAAATGGACCAGAGTCATCTGTCAAGCAGCCAAGAAATATGGTCTTACGGAATTGCTTGTTGATGGCGAGACAGTCAGAGAAAATCTTTCCATGGTCCCAAAATGACCCCTGTCCAAGAGCTTGACAGCAGAGTGTAAGAGTTCATGACTGAAAAACACACAGAAGGAATACCTATTATCAGTAGGATTTGCACTGAATTAGTTATTTCCCTTCTGCTAATGCTCATTTCCATTTTCAATTTAAACTCTATACACATCTGTGTTGAAGTAATTGGCGTGGTTCTTCTATGGATAAGATAACATGAGGCGGTAATGCCACATCACTTCTTAACTATATGTGGAGCCATTCAAAAAAAACATTTGTTATAGGCTTATACAAGTGTTGCTGTCTTATATTTGGGCTAATAGTGTCAATGTTCTGTGCTCAAGCTCTGTACCTCATAATGTAAATTCGCTGAACAACCTAACCTACTCACTAACCTCATAAATCAGGTCTCATAACTCTAATCATGTTTCATCTTGAAAACAGGCCATTTATCAGTGCAAAGTTGTGAGACTAATATAACAGTTATTATTATCTCAATTACAAAGAGGAAAGGAAAAAGAAAGCAAAATGTATCCATCTACTGAACATCCGTCATCTATATATTTAGAACGGTGAGAGTGGGGATTGAATATGTGTCATATAATGAGGTTGATATGTATTCAGAAACCTTTTTCCCGGTTTAGAGGGTTTTTTGGGGGAGGGGGAGGTTTTCCTTATTCATAGCCCCTCTTGGGCTACATAAATATATCGGACTTGACTTGACTAAAGTCATTAAATTTGCTTATTATGGTTGATATGATTAGCACCTTAAAGTGTGTGTTTGTGTGTTCTTGCCCGTGTGTATGTCTACAATTGGGTTTTTGTGTACATCTTTTTGTCATTGTGTGTGTGAGAGAGTGTGTGTGTGCATTACTGTGAACATCTGAGTCCAGGCTGTGTAGCTGAAGGTCACTCTGAATGGAGGCAGATAAATGAACTGGAGGCACCAGCAAGCTTATTACTGTAGAGTGCGTGCACACAAAGCACAGGCACTGACATGCACGCAAGCACACACTGCAGAGACTTATTACTGCTACTGTAGTGACATGAATGTCTACTCCTCTAATTCACCCTCTCTGCCTCTCTCTAAATCTCACTGTGATAACCTCAGTTGCTGAGACTTACAGCCACTGATACAGAGGGGCGGGAAACAAAAGTCAGTACACCTATACAATGTAATGCAATCCTGTTCAAAAGGCCCGCAAAATACTACTTTTGTGAAGCCTGCAATGTTGTCAACATCATGTGTTTGACTCCCTACCTCCATAGTCCATAGCACTTAAGTAAAAAATTTGACCAAATGTCCTGGATTTTACGAGTGCATTAATATTCAGAACATAATGTAGCTATTGTAATTAAGTGCACATATTAACACTTTATCTTCATCAAATTTTATTCCTTAAACCTTTTCATATTAAAAAAAATACCAGGTTTGATACATTCTTATTAAGTGGCATTTTTGTATAAGTAGCCTAATGGAGTGCTACACCTGATGATAGTAGATTGTCTCCTTAATTACTTTATATTTGTAGAAGAATTGGCTTGCTGGACCAATAATTTTTAATTTGTTAGGAATTTTTATTATTCATAGCATACCTTGAATGATTTGAATTTGAGTCCAAATTCCAACATAACTGAGGGGGTACATTGTGCAATATCCAATATCTAGCATTTATTTTCATATTAACCAAAACATGACTGCACAAAATAAAGCATGGACTCTAAAAATGACAATGTGCAAGCTGAGAAACCTGTGAAAAATCCTCTCTAGGGATTTGAGTGCTACACTACAAGCTATTGAAATTGACCTGTGTAGCCCTGTAGACCTTTTCTGTTTACAGAGAGAATATGTGTCAGGTCTTTGCTGTCAATTTGACAGTTTTGAAGCAGGTGCGAGGAAGATGTCTCCAATAGTTTTTCTATGAATGAGACACACAGCGAGTGACAAGACGAAAAGCGACTGTCTGGATTCAGAGTGTCAACTGTCAGGTTTTCCCCATCGGTGTTCGCACTTGTAATTGACAGACTGTTGGCCATGCTGGACGGAAGAAACAGCTCATATCAAAATGTTCAGGAGTGTTTTAGTTTTATAAAACACATTCACTTCTACCTCTTCTACTCCTATCTGCATATTGGCACTGGGGCTGCAGAGTAAACACTTTTAGCCAAGCAATTCAATTTGAGGAGCATATGCTCAAACAAGATAAAATATATCCGCCCATCAACTTCTCAAACTAATAAGAAGACAGAATATACATCTGATATCTCCAATGTTGATACTGTTCTATGCTGAATTCATGTACCTTTTGATGTGGTGGGTCCTCACTTACCAGGATCAAAGTGTGCAGAGGTTAATGGGGCGGTTGTGGTAGATGAGTGTATGTGAGGACCACAGGCTTAGCCAATCCCAGGGGCGTCTGACAAGGTTAAGGGTTGGGGTACCCTCAAAAATAACCACTTGAATGACGCTTCATTTGACCACGTCGGAAGGCTAAAGTACAGTCACATTGAGGCAGGGCTGGACTGGGATAATAATTCAGGCCGGGAATCTAGCATCAGCCCAGGTCAACGTATACACTCAGTGTCCCCTTTATTAGGTACACCTGTACAACCTACAATTATTCCACATCCTCAAATCATTTTATCTTGTAAAAGCGAGGCACAGGTTTGAAATAAAGCATAAATCTCTTTGTTTTTCTAGCATCCAAACCATTCAAGGCTTATGTTATAACAATGTTTGATTACATTTTTATTTACACACTACTATTAAACTAACTAGCTCTACCCTGAAATAGCTGAACAATGCTGCACCATTACAGGGATCATCAGCAGGGATGCTGACTTTTTGCCTGGTATATACTGTATGCAGCCATCAATTGCAAATTTAAGACCCTTTTACGAGATTCTCATTTTAATGAGTCAGCTAGAAACATTATGAAGTCTGCTGGAGTTTTCAGACAATTTACGGAGTTTCAGCATTGGCATAAGCTTCTAATTCGATCTAATTAAATCTAGCAACACTTGTCATTTCAGCTGACAAAATCCATGGCCATTGGCTAAACATGAGAAGCCTGCTTTTGTTTCTTCATGTGTGAAATTGGAGACCCAAAAATTACTGCAAATTTTGAGTCATAAATCAGCCCACCATTGTAAACTGCATTACATGCAAAGCTATAATGGAGGGGGGTCTAGAAGGGTCACATCTTTATCATGGCACAGCTGTGCACTGATATAGCTCCTTTTTGGCAACATTTTTTTTTGTTTATGTGTCAACCAGAAAGTTTATTTTTAATGTCACGGACCTCTGCGCAGCCTCTTGTTTTTGGAAGGTTGGATGGAAATATTCCCGAGCTGCTGTGTGAGTCTGTGTTACGTCCCCAAGAAAATCCAGGGGATAAGGAGACAGTCCAGTGTTTTACCACTGCACCATTTGTGCAACAAGTTTGGAATTGTTAACCCCCCCAGCTGTGGGGGTAAAACAAACGAGCAAAAAACTATTATTAGAATATTTAGGAATTATAGTTAATAATAAATATTATTTTAACTCCTACAATGGACAAACCTGAACATATTCTGTTTATTTACGTAGACATGATTTTGGCTTTTCCAGAGCCCCCTGTGAAGAACCCAAAACTCTTTGAACTGCCATGTTACTTTGCTTGTCATGTCTGTAAAGTAATCTTGCGAGAAAAACTGCGAGAAAGAGACAGCCAGGGAGCGATTTTATGGCAAAGAAAAAGAACAATCATCAAACTCTCACTTTATAATTCCACATCTAGTTCACCGAATCTAAAAGCGGCCCTTAGTTTTTGGGAACATGATGATCTGGATTCTCTTGTCTCTTCGTTCAGCCTCATTGTGTCATATCTTGGCTTTCACAGAACCCTTCATGGCCATGTCCCAACAACCAGATTACGGAAAAGATTAAGCAACATTTTTGACAGTTATAATGAAATCTGATAAGTGGATATGTTAGGCTTATTTTCTGTTCTGTCTTGGAAATGGGAACAGAAATGGAAACAAACAAAACATTTTATAAAAAAACATATTTTGTGATGAAGGTAAAACATGTAGCTCTAAATCAACAGAAAACATGAAACTATTTTGCCTGCATTTTTAAATGTGTATACTGTATGTACGTATACAGCATGATACGTGTTTAAATAGACAGCCTGGTGGGAGTCGAATGAAGTTAGTTTTCTGAAATGACAGAAGATGGATGTGTTTTGTTTTCTGTGTACTTCTCTCTCTCTCTCTCTCTCTCTCTCTCTCTCTCTCTCTCTCTCTCTCTCTCTCTCTGTGTGTGTGTGTGTGTCAGAAAACAAGTAAATCCAAGGTAGTCAGATATGCGTCACTCCATCCTGAGAGCCTGGAGGGTCATTTTTAGAAATAACAGAATGGTGAGTGTAGGAGGGTTTCTCTTACTTTTCCTTTCTTTTCCCCTCTCATATCTTCTTCTTTCTTACTTTATCTGTCTTTCTTTCTGACCACAGGCCCTCCTCTCACTTTCTCCCACTTGCATGTAAGAGGGAAAGCATCTTAAGAGAAACTGTCCTCCTTTTCAGACCCCTAATCCCTTGTCTATCCATCTTCTTTTCTCCCATGCTCTCTCTTTCACCAGACACGGAAATGTCAAACACATGATTATCTGCCTTTCTCTCCCTTATCCCTCCCAGCCTGCCCTTCTCTTCCATCTTTCTTTTTTTTTTTTTTCTCCACCCTCTACTCCATGTCTCTGATGGTCTCCTCATTTAACCTATAACAAACAATTTCTTCTTGGTTTCCTAATATTAATTAAGTGTTGATTTTTGACTTGACAAGTTTTAATTGGAGTTTGTCCAATAATACAGCGGTTGAAGTGGGTGTTGAAAACTAGGCCAGACAAATATAAACACTGGCATTTGATTGATGCAGTTTCTACACTCCTGAAGTTAAACTACATTAATTTTGCTACGTGTAAGCAAAGAAAATGTTTCAGGTTACGCATTCCCGAGAGAGGAACGAGACGCTGCGTGTCGTCACCGACACAGCGTTGGGTTTCCTCGAAAGGAAACTACAGATCTTTTATATAAGTGGTCTAAATAGTAAAGAACTCCCTGCAATGACCTCTGGTGGGCAAAGCCACTGGCTTATCACAAATACGTGATTAGATTTGGAGTACAGATGTGGGCTAGAGTCACAAGACTTAGATACAAGACAGGCTAGAGTTATGAATGAATGAAACTCTTGCAGCTCAGGAGACCATTAAGCTGGATTCATGGTCGATGAATGGGGTTAATGGGAGTCACACCATAGATTCCTACAACATAGGTCTGATTTTGTGTTTATCACCAATGCAGCTCTAGACTGATTTTACCCAGTAACTATGTTTACAACAGACTACACATGCACTTATAGAACTGGAGTTACATCCAGGTAGCTTCTGTTTTGCCTCGTGTACTTAATTTAAGTTCTTGTGGTTCTCCAAATGGTCATCTTTATGCCTAATTTATGAGGTGGTGCCAGTGAGTGAGATAACCAGGTTTGGGTTAGATGTAGCAGAAGAGGAACAATTGTCTTGTATTGTTGTTTCTAGCCAGCAGATGTTTTAGCAACATATAAATCTTGCTGTTGGACTCCTAACTCCTAACAGTGCTGCATGCTGTTGTTGTTGTAATGTGATGCAATGAAGTCACTTCTCAAGATAAATTATCCCCTCATGTTTGTTTGTGTCTCTGCTAGTAACATATTTTGGTGAGCCAACCAGCAGAGAGGTTCTACACCAAACCAGAATGGACCTGCCTCTCCTGACACTAGGCTGCAGAGCTGGATAAACTTGGAAAAGTTAGATCTGACAGAATACTATGGAAGTGAATTTCACTCTGAATTGCAATTTCGTAATGGATCTTCTAGGTCACAAATACACTCTTAGCTGCATTGGGATCAGATAGTGAAGGTCTCTAGGTATCTGATGTACAGAGAAAGTAGAACAGCCATTAAACTGGCAGAAAAGAAGTCGGAAGAGAATTAACAAAAAATGCCTAAGCAGAGGAAGCAATTCAAATGGTTCGAGAGGAGATGTCCTTCATGAAAGGCAAGGCAGTGGGGGGCCGTTAGGGAGCAAAGCTGGAATGTCTACCTAGAAGATATGAAAGTATTTTGCAGAGCTGCAGCAGTCCCACAAAGCTTTAGAGGAGAAGATAAAAGCTCTTGGCAACAAGCTGAATGAATCAGATATTGCCACAGTAAATCCTACCCAGAAGCTTTACCAGTCAAGGTGCCTGAAGTGACTGTTCTGAGGAAGTTGTATACCTGTGTTTTTGTAAGCGACAGTGTGACAAGCTGTGGTTCATACACCAACCTGATGCAACAGAGAGTGTCACAGGTCATCAAGGCTATGATAAGGTGTGTCCTGCTTGAAATAAAAACTGATTTCACCCAGCCTGAGCCTTAGAAAACCCATTAAAGGCACATTACAAAGAATATGAAAACATAGCAAAACCACTCTCAAGGACTGACAGCCATCACAAGCTGTTTTGTTACCAAATTTGACAAACCTGATCCCCAAATCCTGTCTACCCAGACCCAGACCTGCTTCACAGGAAGGACTTTAACAGTGCACTAACAGTGCAGTAATGGCAAGCTAGCCAAAGAGCTTACAGTTCCAGATAGCTCACCCCTTCCAGCGAGAAATTAGATAATTTCCATCCCTCAACTTAATTAAGCTAAAGTTCTGGACACTGAAATAGCTCATCTGTGAATGCTGTAGATACACGGACCTTCTTTTGCAGTCTTTGCAGAATCTGCTTAAATACAGTATACACTGGCAGTAATGAGGTTAAAAACTATGAGTAATGGGTAACTTAAGTATCAGTCATGCAAAGCAAATAGCTTACCAAGAATGCCAGTATAAGATATATATGTACGAGTCAGTCCACACAGTCACATGTCAGGATGCAGTCAGAACAACAGAACAGGGAATCGTAGAGGAACAAACAGAACAATCTCCACTCATGAATTCAGTCTCATTTAATGCACCCCAGAGATGCAGGCAGCACAACAACAAAATCCTTTGATCTGCAAAATATTTAAATACTGAATGAGAAATAAGAGACCTGTAGCACACATGCTGAAAGGTGAGAGTCGTGAGGCTGTAGTCAGGAAGTTGGGCAAGCACAGAGTGATTAGCACAGATGGGACCATGCACAGGAAGAAACAAACCAAATGGCAATCTGTGCTTCCAGAAGAGCACCGCGCTCTCATTCTAAATGAGCTGCATAAACGAAATGGGTCACTTGGGCACAGAGTGGCCATTAAAGCTGATTAGGGTCTGTTTCTTTTGGCCCAAAAGCCAAATACATATAAACCTTTTTTTCACAAATGGGCGCAAGTGTCTCAAAAACAGAAAGCAAACAGACAGACATGTGCACCCATGATAAGAACTGAAACCATTCGACTTGGTTTCACTGTGCATCTTGTACAATCAATGTACTTGTGATAATGAACCATTACGCTTAGTTTGTTTGTCCGAGTAAATGCAAATACCGGCTAATGAGCAAAGTTTAGTTTGTCAGAAATGCTGTGCTGCAACTAGGGATGGGACTAAAAGAACTCTTCTGCAGGTTTCAGAACAGCCCATATCACTCTCAGGGGAATAGACAAAGAGAGAGATTTTATGGAATTGTTCGCTTTATGTTAAGAACACTTACTGATGAGCAGAAATGAGAATTGAAAATCCACCCCATCCCAACAAATGTGAGCATACACAACAAATTGGTAGTGATGACTAATCAGATGATGATATTCGTTAAATGACAGTCACATGGTCTCATTTGGTTAAGACCCAAAACATAATTGCACTTAAACCTACAGGTCAGGGGTACTGTGATCAAGTGTGTACTGGCTTTGTGAGCACAAAAACGACAATGTATTCATGACTATTCAAGTCTGGCTAACTTTATGGCCCAAATGTTAACTTGTCAACATAGTGCGCATTCAGTATTATAACTTTCCATGCATTCAAGTTTAAGGTACAAGGAGGTATAACTGAGTCTTCAGGACAATTGTGTGGGAGACACAATTTACATTTTTAAGGCAGTTTCACAAGTACATTTTGTGAATTTAATTTATATAAATTGAATGTTAATTCATTTTGTTTTGGACTTGCATTTTCTATATATATGTATATATATTATACAAGTTTATCATTGTATTTCTTTTTTCTAATTTTAGGTGGGTAAACATGGGTTTATCCTCTTATACATAATGAGGTGGCTTAGCACAGTCCATATGACAGATGAAAAGAGACCGAGTGTATCTGAATACTTTGTGTCATAGAGACGACAAAATTCTGCATTGGGGATCATAGACTAATCAAACAGCATTATGTCACAGTGACATAATGCTGAAAATTCAGTCAAAGCTACAGGGCGACAAAGAAAACTCACTATATCTTCCACCTCAGCACATTCCTACATGTAGTCTGCCAGCTTGAGGGTGGAGAAATCCATCAGTAGACGTCGTTTCAGGTTCTCCAGGTATGATGTCCACCAGAAAAATAAATGTTTTTTTTTGGCCAGGATTTGCTCCAGGCCATCACACCACATATATTTCTAATTTTTCACCCAAAAAGCCACTCGGGTGAAGCGCAATATATAGATTTGTGTGCCACAGCTTCTAGACTTCTCTGTGACAAACTTCAGTTGTTTAGTGCAACTATTTCTCCCATAGGTTGTTTGCTGAAAAACGTGTCAGTATCTGCATTTGTGTGTGTGTGTGTGCTCTTGAGAAGTCAGGAAATTTGGTCTTCAAATACTAGGCCAAGTTGCGAGCTTTAAAGAAACGTTTTGGTGGCAGTACCAAAGTTTTACTGGTTTGTGAGGGAATTCTGTTGCACATTAGTGTATTCCAATACACATCCTCGTGGTCTACTAAGTGATTGTTATGCCAAACCCTCTTTCTTAACTCCAGTATTTGGCAATGACTAATAGGGGGCATTCAAAGCATAATGTGAAATAGTTCCAGCATGCTGAAAATAAAGATTTTGATGTGATTCATGACACGCACATTAACCCAGAGGTACCAAGCTTTATGCAAGCATGGTTTCTTAAAATCAAATTAATGATGAAACTCGGGCACATCTTATTATTAAGGGCCAACTGAATGCACAACCTATTCTGTCTTGAGTTTTATAATAGACTACAGGGACTGATGGTAGGTTCAGATCTCTAGGTAGGGCTGTCAGAGAGCTAACTTAAGCCTTCTGTCAGTTTTTTGATAAGTAATAGTGCTCTGAGTTCTTTTTTTAGCCTCATTCTGCATCTCTTTTCCTCTCTCTCCTATGCCAGACACCATTTACCCTCAACAGCTTTGATGTTTCTCTCTTCCACTCTTCCCTTCTGTCCTTTATTCTAATCCACTTAGTTTCCCCTTTCTGTGTCTCTCTTTCCTCCATGGCCCTCCCTGTCTCTCGGCAATCCTTTCCACTCAGTAGAATTCAGGTGAAACTTCCCAAGTTAAGATGCTGCTCTGCTCCTGTCTTCCTATCATCCTTCCCTCCCATGCTTGCTGATTAGCAGCTGCTCTTCTCCACCTTTGTCCTTCCCTCTCGCCTCCACCGCTGTGCTGAGGATATTATCCTGACTTAGAAGGAAAATGATATTTCAAATAACAGGTGAGATGAGAGAATGAGTGAGAAAGACAGAGGAAAGACATAAGGCAAGAACACAGAAAAGGGAAGAAGAGAAGAAAGTAGTTCCTGATGAAGTGACAGAGGAATAGACACAAAATTCAAGCTGTGCAGACACTGACAAGGAAATTGAAAGGATAACCAGGATCAACAAAGTTAAATGCAGACAAGTAGTCAGACTGACAGAATGACTGAAAGGAAGACAGTTACAAGCAGATACAGAGACATAATAGACATGGACAATAGAACATGAAGGGCACAAACTGACAGAGAAACGTGGAAGTGGCAGGAGGACATTTTTAAATTTCCAGTTTCATATTTTAGACACATAGCTGAGAGACTTAAAATGACTGCAACAGTAGAAAAAACCCCAACCGAAGTTCCAAAGAGAAAGACAGTAGGCATGCATGCAAATGGATAGACAGGTGTTAATGGCAAAGACAAGTAGGCAGGTAGAAAAACAAGGTGCCAAAGTGTATTCAGATTGGCAAATAAGCAGATGCATAAGAAAACGGACATGAAGGTGTACAATGTGAGAGAAGAGAGACAGGAATGCAGAACGTGCGAGCAGTCCGACAGGCAGACAGGTTTGGCAGACAGGTTGGGAAGTGTGCAAATATGCAGGCCTCTGGGTGGGCAGACACACAAACAAACAGAGAGGCGAGCAAACTTCGAAATGAAAAGGCAGATACACAGACAAGTATGCAAACGGGCACAATGAAAGACACACAGGCAGAGAAGAAGAGGAGTAGAGATGGAAGGAATATTCACTCAGCATCTTATGAGATGACATACAGCCAAGCAATCCAGTGCTTACCCAGGCATGCCAGGCTGAGTGCCATCAGGAGCCAGGGGGAAGCAGCATGCAGCTTTTGAGTGCTGACACACAGACACATGCACACACACACACACACACACACACACACACACACACAGAGAAAGAAAAAAGTCAGAGAGAGCATTGACATCTGTTACTGGCTCAAGTTTAGGCAAATCTACTTACGCCACGCTAAACAGAACTCCCATATGTTATTCCTGTGATGTGAAACTGTTCATTCAGTATTTCTCAACATCACCAATCATCCGTGACTAGAAACCATGGAACAAATCAAGGCTCCAATGAACGTGTATAGAAATGTGAATATTTGTAATTTTAGGAGTTTGGAGCTATTTCTTTCTTCTGGGCAGCATCTCTAACTGTAGCACGGGTTGCCAGATATGGTTGGTAAACACAGATTTTAGTAAGAAGGTACAAAAGCTTGCAATCTCTCTGAGACAACTAGACACCAGGATACTGTGCAAAATCACTACACCCAGCTGTTGTTTACCAAGAAATAGAGTAGCCTACATAATTCTCCCTAAAACCACAAATTGTTGGTTTTTACATTTCTGATTATGTACAAGTTATATACAATATGTTAATCACCTTTAGAATAATAATGTGAGCAGGTGTATTTTTTAATAGGTGTATTTTTTTTACCTGGGCCGGACAGCCAGTTTCCCCCTGCCTCTAGCTTTTGTGCTAAGCTAGGCTAAACTGTACTTAAAGCTGCACTCATCTTTATTTTTTATATTAACAATGAATGAAATGAAAAATGTGTGCTTTATTATCCAACTCTGCGGTTCCCCTCAGCTCTACACAGCGTTTTAGCATCTTTCGGCTCAATGAGTTGATCAGTTGATCAAGGGATCAGTTGATATTTAAAACTAAATATATAAATAAAACTCTTAAGCAGCCAGAAACGAGAAATAAGATGCACCATCACCACAGAGGAACAATTAGCAGCTAAACAGACAGATATTTCCCGCAGTAGCTGAAGACCAAACCAGAACTGAAAAGGGAGCAAATATTAGACCTACATTTTTTGAAGGCCGAAAACAGGTGTTGACTTGTATGGTGACTGTCTTATACTTGTATGCTGTAACCAAATTGCCCTCGGGGAATTAATAAAGATGACCTGAACTGAACTGGACTGAAGCCAGTTGGCCAAAAATCAATTAATGCAGGTTTAATGAACATACAGTGGAAGCTATTCGATCCCCTCATCTCACTCAAGGAAAGAATGCAAATAAGCATATTTTCACAAACATTAAACTGTTCCTTTAATTGATAAAATATAAATATAATTAAATATAAATATTGAACAGCGGCAGGATCTTTCAAAATAATGATATCGAAGGTTTCATGAAATTTTCATTTTGGCGCTTTGGGAAAGAATGTTCCCTGCGCTCAACTCTGAATTTAACTCAAACTTTATCCTGATCAGTATAGACGGTATGTCATATTTCTAGTACTCTTATAGACAGTACTGTATATCTCTTGTTGCTGCTGCTGCAATGACCCAATTTCCCCACAGCGATCATTAAAGTTTAATCTTAAAATGTAGAGCTAAATTTAGGGATACTGGCATATGCTTAGAATAGGAAAATAACACCTGGTTAAGCTGAAGCTGTCACTGGGCTTCATGCTCCAGCACTTATCATATACACATTTAAAAAGCTGTCAAACTTAGTCACTAATATTCTGGACTATGCCACACTGTGCCTGAACCTCTTTGCTTTACTGTGTTTGTCAGGTTCAGCTTTAACATTGTCTGTGAAGAGAGAAGGAAAGACTACAAGGTTTCTTACTCGAGTCAGGTCTTCTACTCTAATTTTCCTCACTTAGAACATCAAATCTTTACCTCTTTAGTTCCCCTCTCTGTATTCCCCTGTTATTTAGGTGTGAACTCCTACATCTGCAGGCGCTATGTTCTGCCTCGCCTTCTCCTTTATGCCCATGTCCCTCTTCCTCCTCTCCTCTCTCTTACCCCCTCAGGCACAGAAAATGATCCAACTTAAAATGAAAGTGTGACATTTAAATGAGCAAGAGCAAGAGCAAACAGGAGGAATAAAAGAGAGAGAGGGTGAAAGGGGTAGAAAAAGACTGGGCGAAAGGGGCTGATTAAGTAGAGGAAAAGACTAAGTAAGAAGGGTCAATCCAGAGAATAGGGCATAAAAGATAAGAGAAAAAGGAAGGGAAATAAAATGCAAGGATACACATTTCAGTGTGAACTCCTAAAACATTGGTGAGTCATGCCCTCATTCGAACTGGAATCATGAGCCTATCTATGTCATTACAACTCTCGCATATATGGGAATTAATCGTCAAGATTTAAATGTAACGGGTAATATAAAGACTATATGAAAGTAGATGAAGATATTGTTAAAGCAAAGTGCTCTTAGCTACCATTAGTCCTCCATCACACCTTCAGGTTATTATTAGTAGTACATTTACGTGATCTTTACATGCAAATAAAGAACTGCATATTTTCATCTTCTGATAGAAAAAATGAGAATTAATGCTGAAATAAATGCGTTTCAATGAAAAATGGCAATAAGGCCATATTTAATTGAAAAGCCCCAGTCCAGCAAGTAGTGCAAATGTATTTGCTTGGACAAAGGTGTCTCTAAAATGAATGAATGTATATATAAGGAATATTTTCAATTAAACAATCACATGGTGTGACAGTAAAATAAAAAATTAAGGAGAGGGCGCTATGGCAGGAGTTTTGTCCCCTCTGAATGTGCATATGTGAACATGTGATCATCAATATGTTTCCGATGTGAGACACATCTAGGCTGTAAAAACAATGGATAATGATTAAGACTTTCTTTCTTTCTATCTATCTAAAACCAAAATTGTTGTGAAATGCTTCAATACTGCATAGAAGTACATACCAATTTGGATATATCAGTCAAGGCATGGTCAAGTTTATTTATATTGTCTGCATCACATGCACGTCTCAATGGGTCATACATAACAAGACATGACAGAACATGTTATCTACCACACCACATTTATGTATCCTATATAATATGATAATATTAAAAAATATAGGTAGATTATTGTTTTATTTAGTTGATAATGCGGCTTAAGCAGATTATTATTATTTTTTAAATTGCTTCTGAGCAAGCAACTTGAATCTCCATGAAAAATGAACACATTTCACCTGCTGATGAAGACCATGATATGTGGTTGAAAGCTCTTGGAAAAGCTAGCAAACCTTGAATTAAGATAGTTTTGTCAAACTTTTTGTGTTTGATACATTTTCTGGCTTCAGTAATGGCCAAACATGGTGGCAAGCCATAAACCAAATTCATTCCAAAAAAGTAATATTACTCTGTAGCACCAAAACTTGATGACCCTTCTTTCTATCAACTGATGATCCTTGTTCAGACCCAGCAAAGTTGAAAGAGAAAGAACACTTAGAGAACTCTTTAAATAATTTCTCATTTTCCGTGTTATATTTCATACAGTGAGGTAAAACATGCTAAACTGTCTCAGGTCTACCACACTTATATAACCCACGTGGATGTTTCCTTATGATTTGTACTTTACTCTGCCCATGGTGTCTAAGCCTAAGTGTGGTAATGTTGACAGTATCTCTCCTTTCATCTGACATGTCTTCTGGATTGAAAAATAAAGTCTTTACTTCCCCTCACTGATCCACCACTTCTTCCCATGTCAGCGAGCTGACACAGCTTCGTTTTAAGTCACATGTGAAATGGCATCAGGAGAACATTTTACTTTCGATATATTCTTGATGAAACAGGTTTTTTAAGGGTGGGGCATAATGTATTGTTCAAAAGTACAAAGTAATGGGATCACGGATGGTGCTGGTTTTTCTAAAGGTAATAGTTATATTTATTAACTAAAGATACATTTCCCTAAGCAGTAGTAATGATATTTAAAGAAAAAAAGATGAGCAATTATTGATTAATAAATGTACTGTATATCATGACATACTAAATTGAGATATAGGTGTAACTTGTAACTTTTGGCCTTTTACTAAACAAAATTGCACGTAAGAGAGTTTCCAAACGGGTAAAAAGTTTATTAAAGTTCTCTGCAGCCAAACAATTATGCTTTGGGTCCACTATTCACCTAATGCCTCCAAGAGTTCTCTTTGTTTTATAATCGGTCTCTACAGAAAACAGAGGCTGACAAATACTGGCAGCCTTGGTGGAGTTTGTCTCCATCAACAGAGCACTTCGTGTTTAGTTTGGTATTATGATGGATTATACTACATAAAGTATCATGTTTCAGACTCAAATGTGTATTGACATTATGTTGTTCATGTACATGTAAACATAAATAGAACAATTCGTTTTCAATAGGTTTATCTTTATCAACATTTATCGTTATTTCTTTTATGAAAAAATTTCGACATCTACCTTTCAGCTCTTTATGGTGCTCAGGGATATAACAAAACATAAACCCAAGGCAGAGCAAGAATGTTTTTTTGTTTTTAAAGCAACTAATGGTTTGTTGCCCAATCTTGTGGGTTAATAAAAACCAATAAAAGAGAATTTCAAGGGGAGTCTTTGTAGCTCGGTAAACTAAGACACATATAGTATTTGTGCCATGCTGTGGGTGTGATTCTGGCATTCGATCTCCATTAGCTTTCCTAGGATCATCTGCTGTCTAAAACAGCAATACATGCTATCAAATAATCTGAACCTACTTTGGTGGATGACAGAATGAAGGACTTTTTTTTAATCCAATAAAGTTTTGAGAGCTTTAAAAAAACTGTCCATTTTTTTCTCCTACTCAGAAACAATAGCTTAGTAACATTATCCATGAAAGCCTGAAAGTGCCAGAAAGCTGCTGAACACACTGGCTCATTCGTAATAATAACTAACTGGCTCTACAAAAGGAAAATGCTGCTTTTTATTTCCATGTTTTCTACATAAATCATCAACTGTGAGGATGCTGACTTTTTGCCCCAAACATGCAGCTTGAGCAAACCTTTTGCACAATATCATGTACTGTATGTACCCTTTACAGATTTCTCATTTTAAAGTTAGTGAGCCTGAAACATTAAACAGTTATTGGGAGCTAAAGTTAGTTTAATTATCTAACTAGCTACAGCTGATAAAATCTGAAAGGGACAGTTGTCATTTCAGCCAACACAATCATTGGTTGCCACCAAGAAATGAGAATTCTGTCTACCACTGTCTAAGATTCATTATTTTGAAAACTTTTTTCTTTGTGGTAAATCTGCCACCATTGTCAATGTAAAGTACATGAGCCATGCAAGAATGGAAAGTTAGAACGGCGTAGTAACATTATCTAACTGGGTGGGTCTTAGAAAACAACAATTAAATATGTAGTAGATCAAATCGCTTTGCCACAACACTGTTCCACAACACTGTCAGTGTCTGTAAAATTGTACCCTAGTTGTTTGACTTGTGAAATATTAGAGCCTTCACTGGTTCTGTAGCTGCAGGGTAAACGTGTAAATTACATACAAGACACAAATTGAGATAATTTGTGTGTCATAGTGAGTAGGCTGATTTGGCAAGTGCAAAGAGGAAATCAGTTAGCTTGAAGACTTTTCAAAGCATAATCCAGATGTTTTTTTCATGTTTCTTTTTTTGAAAACTCTTGTGTTGACTGGCTCAGTATTTAGCAGCTCTTCATGTTTATGATTATCCCCCTTCTTTTCCCAGACACATGAAAAGTTATGATCCAAAATGTAATATAGGCCATTGATAACGTCAGTTAAAGAAAATCAAAGTTTTTTACGTGGATTTTAAAATAGGTGGGAAAATCAAGTGGTAAAATCCTGATTCTCAGACATGGCACATCTGTGGAGCAGCAATCAGGATTGTAGAGGCTTTATGACTGTGCCACAATAGAGAATATAGTCATTCATACATCTATCGATGATATCAAACATAGCAGTGATACCCAGCTTTGTAAATTTGCAGATGTGGTCCACCATGAGATCAATCGATGAGGGCGCAAATGATGTCTGTTCTTTCAGCAAAAACAATCAGTAGATTAGTCAGAAGAAAAGAATGAATGAAGCGTCTCTGCAAAAATGTATGTTTTAAAACCAGCTTCCAAGCCACATGCACATTTCTCACAATGTATTTTAACTCAAGCTGCTTTGTAAGGCTCTCTACTGCATGGCTCTCAGCAGAAAAGAACATATTGAAAACATTGACAATCAAATACAAGAGCTAGGTAAGTAAGAATGTAAGTTGCTAAGACAACAATTTCAGGTACAAAGAGAAAACGGGAAATGGATGAGGATATTCGGATAAAGTTCACTGCAGAGACAACCACTAGTGACCCAGATTCCAATTCTTGTGCTCTCACCTCTCTCAGCCTAAAAGGGGAGATAAGAAAATGGAGGTGTTTATCCAAACCCATGCATGAAGAGAATCACATTGGCTTTTTACTTTCACAGAGTTCCACTCATCTCTCTACCTCTTACCTTGGACCCTCTGAGAAAAGTCTCATGTTTTTTTTTCTGGGTGTCACAGTTGAGCACACCGGAGCTTCTTGAAACAGAGCAAGATAACCTTTGAGGAAAATACTCTTCTCAAACAAATGGAAAAAGCAAGCTAATACATTATTTCAAGTTCCGAAAGGCAGCAGAGGCACTTTTATCGTTGTCTATATTATTCTTTCAGCTTTAGATTTCAATGACACAATACGGAAAAATGCAAATTAAGCATCATAAAAGATAGACAACATTTTGTAACTTGGGTGACTAGGGACGCAGCGCCCCCTACTGTGCTGAGTCAGTGCCCCATTGCTGACCTGTTGCAAATCAAAAAGTATTTTAAAGTCCTACTAAAATATAAAGACTATTGTGCATTCCTCTTGATATTTTGATTGCATTTTCTCATGCTTTGACGCACCAGGGTCAGAGTGGATGCTGAGCATTAGTTAGCAATATTCTCTCGTCACAGCAAATGAGCAGCATCAGACACAGAGGCATTGTATTTTCAATTTATTCACTGGTTCCCCCTGATCACAGCAAGTCCCTTTTATGAATTTTCATTCACAGTATAAAGCAAAATCAAAAGTGAAAATTTTGCACTTTTCCATAATTCAGATATATTGTATCTTGTAGGCTTGAATATATCGGTTTTTGTGTGTATGACACATTTAAATTGAAAGAAAAATCCACACATCCAATCACTTTATACATGCGCCCTTTCAAATCACCCCTCCTGTTATTACTGTCTGACCTGTATTTGAATTAAATTATTAACAAAGCAACAAAAGTGACAGCACGCTGCTACATCATCGACACATAAATAAGGTGCCAAGCAGCTGTTAATAAATGTTCCTACTGCTTGAGGAAGCAGTGATCTGGATGATCAGTTCTCCTTAAGAGGCCTGTTTCTGTTGCAGCGTTACTGCTACCCCTCTCTATGTAACCATTCAGAACCACACATTCAGCTAATTAGCTTAGCACATTTGCAATTTGTTAGTGTTGTAAAGGAGCCCGCAGCAGACCACTGAGGGAAACCGAGATACTCTTTCTGCATGGTTTTATCCTCTTTCCTTTCCACTTTGTGTACCAGTAATTGTCCTAATAATGTGTTTCATTTATATCTGTGTTATCTCCTCATTTCAACATGTCTCTAGGCAATGCACTCTGCTCCACCAGCACAATCTCTCAACTCTTTAACTATTTGGTCAGGTTTCCCAGGTCAATGTGGAGAGAGAGCGCTTTGTAGCTGTTAGTCAGCAGTTCAGTGCTTGTTTCCCCTCAGCAATAACTTCCTATCACTGACACATGGATACATCCAGACATCCGGGGGGTGTGGGGGGGGGTCCAAAAACGAGGCGCCCACTATACTTGTGGGGTCCGGACAGCTTTGTGCAGACAAAATGCTGTACCCCATAGGTTTAAAGGGCTGTTTGAGGAATAAGGTTAGGGTAAGGGGCTAGGGAATGCATTATGTCAACGAGGGGTCCCCACGAAGATAGTGCCACAAGGCTGCGTGTGTGTGTGTGTATAGTCTCTGTGATTGCACTGTTCTGTGTCAGTTGGTCTTGGCTTCTGTGCGCTGTGTATCAGCCTATTTCCTTGGTTTTTGAACAATCTGCCTCTTGTGTGGTCTTTGAAATTCTGCCTACTCCTTGTTGGATTTGTTTGCCAGTGCTTAGACTGATTTCCTGGTTGACACCTCTGCCTGCCTGACTACACCGTTAGCCTGTTGTTCTGTGGCAAAAACAAAAACAACCACATTTTAGTAGATGTACATAACTTTTGATGGGCGCAATTGCCCACTAGGATTAAGGTTGCATCCAGATTTGTGGCTGCTGGCTGAGGCGATCTACTGGACCAATTCCAAAACTTTTTGTACCGATTAAGAATAAAAAAACAGGGCCCAGGTTTAAAAGTACTGGAATTTCCCTTTAAGTTTTCTTTATGTCATTGCCGTGAAATATAAATCTCACACAGCAGAGAATTTCCACTGTCTAGTGAGGTTCAGGAGTTGTATGAGCATACACCTCAAGTGTTCTGCATCAGAACTGCGGGGGAAGGAAGTGAGAGGTGAAACTATGTTTTTCTATGATGTTTACTCCTGTGCTCGATATCCATGAGCATGCCATTGCAGTGACCAGTACGAAATGTTTCATCAGGTCTGCTACCAACCTATAGAAAAAGAATCTTCATTTCAGCCTAACTCGGAAATCAGCAGCCAACATCAGTAACTATGAGTGGCACATTTTACCCATTTCTACAAAATGTAGCCCTTGGTTTACTATATGTGCCCTTCAGCTACACATCATGAACCAGAGAGCCTGTGAGGTGATTTCTAAGTCGCGGTGGAGAAGAACATGTGTGTGACAGCTGTTTGGAGAGCCTGTCGTCATCCGCTGGAGCAGAGCAGTTGGCAGACAGATTAAGAGATGAGGTGTCCTTGTTACTGCTGCATTTTAAATCCACTAGTGGTCTTGCATAGTGTTGTGAAAAACCTGCCAAAGAGGCCCACTCCAACATCATAAAGATTTGGCAGTGACAAGATGGCCAGAAGATATGGGTCCCCCACATAACCTTGAAATAGATGTACATGGGGACATGTCAATTCCCACAGGGGGAACCTACCTAATCCATAAAGTAATGGAATTATTTCACTCTTCTCTGCCATGCCCTTCTCGGAAAGGTTCAGCTTTTCTTGAACAAACCATAAGGATTGGGTCACCCTTGTGTTTCTTATCAGTCTCTGAATAATGACAATGTTATTTTTTAATGTTTTAATAAGACTGAAATTATCAATTTGGGTTTCAGGAATGACAGTTTAAACGTTTCTGCTGCTGCCACCCCAGCTCTTTTATATTCCTTCTGGATTTAGATGCATATTACAAGATTTGACCTTATTTAGCTTCAATTAGTGTAACTTAAACAAATTTAATGAGAGAACTTGAAAGAAACAGCAATATGCCTTATTTTTAACTTAAAAATTTGCTTGGACAGCTAGTTCTGTGCTTCAGGCTTGTTGGAGCTTTAGAGCAAGGTCCTGGCATATTTAATAGTCCAGCATAGACCAAGCTGCTGCAAATAGCCTAGACTTAAAAGTTATGATAGATGCAGAGGCATTTCATTAATTAAAGGTTTCCTGTTGAGCTAGGGTACAGTCACAGCCAATACTTCCTGATAAAAAACATCAAAACTGTTCAAAAGACTGACTGATAATGAAGACGTCATAGCTACAGAAGTCCATAGTATGACCTGGCTATTTTAGCACTTGGACTAAAACAACCCACAGAATCATTGTGCATGCCTCTCTACATTTGAAACATATTCATTATCCCCTTGATGTAAGGTTATTTTCATCGCCAGTTTCCTAGTTAGTTATTTCTACAGTAAATCTATGAAAAATAATAGTCCAAGTCAATATTATTTATATAACCCAATATCACAAATCACACTTTGCCTCAAAGGGCTTTACAATCTGTACAACATATGACACCCTCTGTCCTTAGACCCTCGATTAGAATAAAGAAAAACTACCCAAAAATAACATTTTAACCAAAAAAAAAAAGACAACTCAAGAAGAGCAACAGAGGAGGGTTCCCTGATGAACAGACATGCAAAAGATGTTGTGTGTACAGAATAGATTCACAACAGAAAGTTTTAGTGTATACAATTATGAAGACAAAATATAGATTTTAAAAGTGTAGAGGACAGATCCAGAAATCATTGTACATACAAATATGATAAATGAAGAAATTGTAGTGTATATATAATTATGACGATGAGTGTAGATTGTAAAACATAAGGGATGAGGATGGATCCTGAAGGACAACTGAGCAGATCCAGGTGATGCCCACTGAGCAGAACCCGTACCACACCACCTCCCTTCCACCATAGACACAGCAGCACTGTTCCAGCAGGTGTCCCGCAATCACAGATCCAGACTCCACATCTCCGGAGGCAGAAATACCTGCTGAAAGTGTCAGTCAGAGAGAAGAGAGAGACGAGATTTAACCAACAGTGACAATTTCAGAAACATCAAAAATTGTGATTGAGGGCACAGCCAAATGTGCTCCACTATTACAATCTAAAGTATGAGGCTTGGACAGAGGAACACAGGGCTCTGAAGGCAGTCAGTTCAGGAATAGGAACAGCTGACCTGAATCACAGGTGAGGCAGAGAGATTGGCAGTAGGTCAATGGCAGCATATGTGTCAGTCTTTGAAATCAAAGACAATCTGCAGGGAGTTTGTCTGGTACAGACAGTGATTGACCTGTGTCTCCTCTCTGCAAGGTAGTTTTGGAGAATAATTGGAGTATAATTTAAATCAATGAGATTGGTTAAATGTAAATTGGTGGATTAGTCTTTTCATGTGCAAATCGGGTGCAAGTAAAGAAAAAAAGGTTATCGTTTTAAATAAAAGATGGTAAATGGTAAACGGACTGCACTCACATGGCACTTTTTTTTTTTTACCTTTACAGACAAAGCGCTTTAAATTTAGACTGTGAAATAAGAGTATTTAAATAAGTAGAAATTACAAAGAAAATGAATTTCTTTCTGTTTTGTTTATTTGGCAATTCATATTAAGAGGACAATTACATGGTTGCAACACCAATTTACATGCACAATTAAAAGAGCATCAAGTATAACACAGTAATGTCAGGACTTATTTCCATTGTGGTTCTTGTAGTTAACTGTCGTAGAGGTGTGTGCTTACTTGCGCATTAACGGCATATATAAGCACAAAAAACATCAATATACAGAAAATACATCAACGGGCATTATTCTGACAACAGACTGTAATACACACCTCTGATTATACTAAAACTGGTCCATTGAATGAGCCACATTTAACCCTGCCTATACACAACTGTTTTTACAAGGGTAGGTTATCTAAAAGCCAGTGTTTCAGTTTTGCTTTAAACATGACTGGGTTTGTAGTCTCTTTAATGCTATTAGGAACCTTGTTCCAATCTTTGGCACCCAAGTATCTAAAAGAAATTTTAGCCATCTGGCTACTGATTTTTACTAGAGTCAGATGTGCTACACTGGAACTGGTGTTATGCCAGTGAGCCTCTCTAAACTGCAGGAAGAAGTTTAATAAATAATTTGGGGATTTAAGAACATGTATTTAAAAACATTTATGTAAAAGATAAAAGTTGAAGATTAAAAGAAAAGTATTTAACAGCTGTACAGTATAGTATGTTGGTAGTCTAAATTAATCGCAGAAGTCCAGACATACATTGGAAGATAGAGATCACAAACATTATCTGAAATGGAATAAATGTTATTTCGCATGATAATGATGACAACCAGGAGCTACTATTCATAAAATAAAATACTGGGGTTAGAACCTATTCTACTTTTTCACACACAATACATATTCATGTATGCTTCATGTTGGCAGAAAGATGCTGAAAAAATCCTGTGCTGTATAATACAATCAATGAGGTGCGATCAGTAAAGTCGATATAAATGGATGGTGAAATACTTCGGATCTATCATGGGTCAAAATTGAGCAGTGAATGTAATGGATGTACAGTAGGAGAGCTAAATGAATGAATGCATTAACAAAATGACCTTGGCTCTGGCTTGAGCTTGGCCCAATCACTGATAATCATTCAGACAGTGTTGAGGCACTTTAGTTTACAGCGGTGATGGAAAATGCTATCACCTCTGGAGATCTTGTTTGATCCCTGTCAGCAATGTCACGTTTCTTGTCCTGCCTGTCTGGAAGAAAGACAGAGACTTGTCAGGACCAGGGCCTCTGTGTTTTATTACATCACCTGCTCTATGCCAGTATGATTGTTGAACTTGACCTGGACTCTACAAATATGAGTTATGTAGTTTCACATTACACATAACCATTATCACAATTAGGTAACAAACTAATAAATGAACATTTCTACTGGTGACAAGAAATACATTTGTGGCTCATGTATTTCTGCATTTCTTTGAAACCAAACCTTAACCTGAACTCTAAATATCGGCTCTAACTATAAAATGCCCAGTTGTTACAGTTAATACCAACAACAATACCAACATTTCCCAACATCTGAGAAAATTCCTGTCCTCTTCAGCCTTGTCAGGACATTTGGTATTAGCACATATGCACACACACAGAGAAGAAGGCAGCTTTCATGGTTTGAGAAGCGTTGATAATTTGAGTTGAAATGAGCTTGTCTTCATTAATGACAGTCACTGCTAAACCGTTTATCTTCATATACCCAGGTTACTGTACTAAAATGACTCCCTCTATGCAATTCCTACTAATAGCTCTCTTTAATGTCAAAGAGAGAGAACAGCCTCGGAGGAGACTGCTTTCCTTAGGTCTTTGATACATTTAAAATATACATGATGCATTAATTTGAAGAAATGTTGTCAAAAGGTAACATTGAAACACAGCAAAGCCACAGACTTGTTTCTCTCCAGGTCCTGGTTGTCCCTACAACCCATGTAAGGTGATGACAGGTGTGAGCTAATTCATGTAATTCAGTCAGCTTGAATATGAATCAAAGTAGAAAAGGATACAGATGATGAGAACAAAGCGAGCTCAGCATGGCCATGCATGGGGACTTGGCTGTGCTAAGCAAGGAACACAGTGTATAACTACACAGTTTATGATTAGGAGACTGCACACAGACAATGCTAGCACCAAGAAATATTAATATTGTTTGAGTGTTATGATATTACAGATGCAATTAGTTCAATGTCTTTCATATAGTTGCTACAGTATAAAGATGCTTTTAGCATACTTATACAGCTTTTCATCCTTCGTCTCATTCTTATTCATTAGCAATTAAGAAAAAGATAGCAAATGCATAAATTATGACCCATATTGCCTTTACAACTGCATTAACCATACTGTATTAACGATAGCATAGAGGGGTGATAGAGGATGTGTTAAATATGAAATAGAGAGACAACCACTTAGTGCTTAGTTAGTTACTGCTTCAGCTTAGTTTTAATTCCTCAATAAGTGCTCAAGTAAACATGGTTTTAAGGCATCATACACTTAATATCTGCACAGGTGTCATTTTTTTGGCTGAAAAAGAGTGAGTAGTGGACCAAATGCACAAACTAGATGTGCAAGATGATGATGTGATAGATGTATTTTCAGGTATGTACTGTATGTAAACAAAAGAACAAATGTAATACATAGACATATACAATGATTGCAAGGAAATATAAAAACATAACAAGCCAATAGACCATCAGAGAAACCTGTTCCCAGAAGAAAAACCCAAAGAGCCTCAGCTCATATATTTGTTCATACAGTAGATTCTAACTCTAATGGGAGGTTTTCTAAGTTTTTGAATCGTGTGTTTTGTGTTTAAAAAAAGAGGGGTTTGGTCTGTTGATGCTGCTTTTGTGCTAGATTTGCCAATGTGCAGTTTGGCAACAAGGATTTTGAAATTCTTTATGTAGCTTGTAAGAGGGCAAACAAAGCGACATCCACAAGGCTGATGTCCCAGTGGTGGTGGCAGGTTATTAATGGTGGTTTGCGTCTGAATTGTATGGTGTGCATGAAAAAAAAAAAACAGTCCCTGAGGTTTACATTGTGTTTAGGGGCAATCATTGGCATTTTCTTGAGTATGCTGGGTAACTGTATTTAGTACTGTACATCTTTCTGTAAAATCCACTTTATTGGCTGTGTGGTCATAGTATAAAAATAGATGTAAGGGGTTATGCTGACTTTGCCGTAAACGCTCACGTTTTTAAAGGCGAAGGCCACGACCCTGCATACCCGTGGCACTTCTATCTATTTTCATTAATCTTCTTGCTGGGTCAGGCAGAGACACATGTTGCTGTTCAAACATGTAAACTCACAATGTTGTTCTTGGGTTGGTCTCAGTAAGTCTCCTAAAAAATCCAGTAACTTCAGTATTTTGTCATAAGGCAACATACAGTCTTTTTAATGTAGCACATCTATGAAGGCTGCAGCTGTTTGTCTCTGGTGAGTTCCAGGTTACATGCTCAATGAAGTTCTAGATCGGTGGTTCTTAATTCTGGTTCTCAATGGGGAATAGAGCACTTCAAGTTTTCTGGCCATCAAATCAGGAGCAGAATTACACCTGGGACACAATATACAATATATATGCAATATACTACAGTACCCAGCAGGATTAAAGACCAGCAGTACTCTGATCCCCAGGGCTCAGGACTGTTAGGAGCCAGTGTGTGGATAACTAAATTGAGTTTTTTAAAACAAATTTCCATAATTTCCTTTTTACTTATGATGTATGTAGACAAAATGGATGCATGGATTCAATTACATATTGGAACCTACTTTGAACCTTTTAAATATCCTGTTAACCTGTAAACTGGCAGCAAGTTTCCAGAAAATAGAAACACAACTTGAGTCAGAACACGCGGGTGCCCTCTGACATGCACCAAGACAGCCACCCCATAATAGCAGCACTTTTTTGAGACTTGCTTCCTTGCTTGGCACATCCAAGTTATTGGACCATGACTTCTGCTCTTGTCAGGTGATAGCACATCCTCTCTAGTGCTCTGGTAGCTGTCACAATTAGAAGGAAGAGAAACTCATTGTTGAAGTGGAAAAAAACCAAGCCTCTGCATCCGACCTATTGGATATTAAAAAAAAACATTGCTTGGTGAGCCATATCTGGAGAGGCTCTTCAGGTGAACAAACAAGTCATATTACACAAACAACACTCCTGAATCCATGGCAGCACTCTGCGTTTACTATAAATGATAGATATATAATATGTTGTGGACCTGCTGATGTGCCATGCTTGCAGCGATGCCTACTGGTGCAAAGTGCATCACATGACACGCTGCTGCACCGTGGCAGCATTATGTTTTCAGCTTAAAGGAACACTCCACTTTTTTTGAAAATAGGCTCATTTTCCAAGTCCCCTAGTGTTAAATAGTTGAGTTTTACCGTTTTTGAAACCATTCAGCTGATCTTTGTATCTGGCGGTAGCACTTAGTTTGCGTTGCTTAGCATACATCATTGAATCGGATTAGACCATTAGCATCTCGTTCAAAAATGACCAAAGACACTTTCAATATTTTTCCTATTCAAAACTTGACTCTTCTGTACTTACATTGTGTGATAAGACCAATTGAAAATGAAAAGTTGGGATTTTCTATACCGATATGGCTAGGAACTATTCTCTCATTCCTGCGTTATAGTCAAGGAACTTTGCTGCCGTACCATGGGTGCAGCGGTGCAATGATATTACGCAGTGCCTGAAAGGTATATATTTTCTTAATTAATATGTATTCAAGTCAAAATGATTAAAGTTGCCTTAATAATTTCAATTTGGACAAACCGTATGGTAGTTGTGTGCTTTACAGCTATTATGTAGGAAAAAAAGAAATAAAAATATAATAAATATAAATATCACATAAGACTCAGTATTGGGAGATATTTAGTAGTCAATTAAAAGACATCAATTGGGATCAAGGGAAAAATAACTATAAGTCCTCAAAATTAAATTACAAATTGCAAAGTACTGTTGGAAAAATAAATCTGTATCACTGGACAGCGGTTAGGTTTTGGGCAGGTTTTGGGTTAAAATTACTACTTATTAAGGTCTTTTGTCCTCTTTGTTACATTAACAACCACGTGGTTAAAGTTGGGAAAAATGGTGGTCATGGTTAAAAGAAACCTGGCATTGAGTCCAACTTGTCAGCATGGCCGTAAAGCTCATTGACAGAATGCATGTCGTGCTGGACTATACAAATACACCTGAAGTAAGTTTAAGCAGTGGAAAATAATGTAGATGCTCTGGTCTAAAATCCTGAGCAGCACCATTAAGTTCAATACCAGTTCCTGCGGAAAGAGATGACAAAGAAGAAACATGTTCAGTCAGAGATTTCAGAGGAAGAACAGAACAGAATTTGATAAATATTCAATAATGGGTAAGAAACAGCACTAGTTTTTTTATTGTGGATAACACCACGCTGTATGTAACACAGGCAGAGCAGCTTTTATTGATTTCAAAAGAAATCATTATTTTATTTGATGATTGCAATGTCTAACACCTGTTGTCTGTAACAGAGCTGGGGGGTTTAGGTTTAGGACCACCCTGGAAGACACACTGGACAGGAGCATCCATCAAGTCTTATAAATTATTCACAGTTTCAACTTGATCATAGCATCCACACAACAACAGAATGCCCTGAGGAAGAATCAGTCCTTGTTTTCTTCCCGCTTGCTTTGGATCTTGTCAGTTACTTTGTATGGAAATGCAGATGCTTAAGCAGAAAACCTGAAAATAAGCAATTAGCAGCATCAACCACCTCATTCTCTCAACAACTCAGTTTTCTCAAAGGGATTCTCACGATTGATGCTGAAATTGTCCTTGGTGGTGTTTCCTGTCTGTCGTCCCCAGAGAGAGTCTCCATTTCTTTCCCTGTCTGAGTTGCTCTCCCTTCTCCGCTGCTTAACTCAAAATTTCTTCTGCTCTTACACACTTTTCCCTTTTCCTCTTGGTTCTCACTCCTTTTTCTTCTCCCCTGTTTCCTTTCTCTCTTTCTCTTCTTTTTCATTTCTTGCATTTGCATTTGAAGCTGTAGCCAGTTGTTCTGTAGTCAGTTCACATCCCATCTCCCCATTATCTTGTCAGTACCAGAAGACAAGCACCTGCCTACAGATGAGGCAAAAAGAGTCAGTGAAAGAGAAAAGGAAGACAGGCGTTCAAAAGCTGTGGATTATAGATATGGGTTAGGAAGGGGACATTACAAGATACAAGATGATAAGCAGCTACATTACAATACCCACAGAGACACAGTCTGCATTTGACATGTCAACAGGCACATACTAGCACATATAGGTATTGATTGTCTTTCACTGGAGACAAGCATATGTTTATGTTAACCTTTATCTCACTTGTAAGCCCCACTTATGATACAGATTTTATCAGTCAAAACATTTTCTAGTAGTCTCTGTTCTAAATTGTTTACTGTGGATTTTTTCCCTATAGGCTTCTAAGCTACTAATTGGACTTGGTGGAAAAAGTGGTATTTCTAATAGCTGGAGGTTCAGTAGGTAAGGGTTTATATTATGTATTTCCAACATTCAAGGTTGAAAGCCTCATAAATGCATTAATCAATAATATATGATAGGGGCTATACACATTGATATAATGTCCGTTCAACTTGCAAATAAGCTTAAGAGTTGATTTCCTGTATGTACTCATTATAACTCTTTCTAGTTTCAAACTTCTGTCCTCGTTTTTAAAGGGTCTCCCCCCAATTAAGTGTGCTTCTCCATTGCCAACAAGGAAATTAATTGAAATTTCTTAAAAAAATTCCCCAAAACTGATGAAGGCCTAGTGTGTGTGATTGATGTACATTGATGATATCACTGAAAGCCAGGGTTGGGATTAATTTATGTATAAGGCAAACATTTTGAAATGTATTATATTTTATATATAATGTCCATTTGAGTCTGAGATTGATTTATGGTGTCCTCTGAGTCCTGTCAGGGGTCATTTTATAACCCAGGATGTTTTGGGAAAGTTAATCTTTGAATTCTCACAGAGCTTGTTTATGAGTCAGATGCAGCTGTTTAACAGAGGGATTCCTTTTTTATGTAGAATAGTCATAATCATAATCATCATAATCTTACATATCCGGTACTGACTGTTATAATAGTCAAGTCTAAACAAGTCTAGTTTTGCCAGCCTGCCAGTGCAACCCATTAGTAAGGTATGCTGAGTAAGGTACACTACCAGAACAAGTAAACCCTGTAGTTTTGACACGTGCTGCGAATACTCTGCAATCAGTTACCTGTTTCAGTCTTGCTGCTGTGCAGTCGACTGAATGTGCTGCTCTTTCCAGCTCACTGAACGCATGTGTCAACCCAGACACTCAGTGAGCCGAAGGTCTGCAGATTCACAGACCACTACTACTGTGACTTTATTGGAAAGAAGCTGTCATGCTCAAGAAGTTGTATTTTTTTATCCAGGGCCTTCTGTGAAATGAAGATTCTAAAGGGTTGTTAAAAGTCACCACATCTAGTGACACAGTTGCTTAGTTGTCAACACTGGATTCAAGTGTGCTCCACTGTGTGAAACTGTTGTGCGCTAATCAGACCTCATTGTATATCTCTTGGGTTTCATTTTCTGACAGTTTAGCTTGTAAATGTAGGACTTTTTGGCAACCAACTGTCACATCTTAGATTTTGGGGCTTCTCAACAGCACATGAATGCACCATACATTAGCTGTCATCTACATTACCAATAAAAGCAAGACAGATGAGTTTTAGTGGACTGTAACTGTTTCCCTCAGAGTTTTAAAATACAGTAATACATTTCCTACAAACATTTGAATTTGTATAAATTGTGCCTTGGGAATTTTGTATTCAGATTTGGGAACATCCCTTCTTTAGGCTACAGTGACTCCAAAGCTGGCCTCAGTCCAAAAATAAGGCCACCTTCCTTAAAAATGTCCTAATCTTCAGGCCAGTTTAAGAGACAGAAATGATAATACTACTTCTGTGCTTGTCACAGCACAAATATTCTGTGAAAAAGCTTACAAAAATATGTACACTCTATCCCTGTGCGAAGGTTAATATCTCACTGTTATTGTACATTTACAGCAGCATTACTGTACATCCATTCATCTGTTTTTCCATTTTTCCGCACTCCTTTCTCTTTTAATTCCTTCATCCCTTGTTTTACTTTCCTTCTCCTTCTGTCCACTTTCATACTTCTCACTTGTTTCATTCCTTTTACTATTTTGCTCTTTCCTCCCATTAACACTCATATTCTCGCTCTCCTTTCTTTCCCCAACCCTCTCGAACGGTTTTCCTCCTCACACTGTGATTCCAATCTGAGTGGGAAATACTTAACCTTTGACCGGTCCACTAGACCCTCTCCTCACTAGCAGCCAAATGCTACATCAATAATCATTGCTGTGTAGAACGCTGCATGGTAAATTGACCTTTTCAACTGGGTTGATTGCAACTATTCAACCAAAAATGTACTTTCAAAATAATGACACCCGGCAGTGGGGAATTATTGGACTTCACTACTTTACAGTACCTGTCAATGAGGTGACACTTGTTTTTTTGCTCAGCAAGTACCTATCTAGCCAGGGACCCCCATTCAGAATCTATTGAAACATTTCGCAGTAGTGTCAGTCTGAAATTGAGTTTTACGAGATGTTTAAAAGCTGACTGTTTTGTGTTCTGCAGAGGGAGCTATTGGACTTTACCACTTCAACGCCAGAAAATTAGTATAGCCAGAAAGTATTCCATTAGTCTAACTTCATCACACAGAGGACAAAAAACAAACAAAAAAAAGGACACTTGAAATAACTGATTTAAAAGATGTTGCAAATTGTGGCTGTATCTTCCAAAATAGCACTATACAGCAGGGAGGTTTTGGGCTTCAACAATTCACTTAATAAAAGAAAGCCATTATAGGTTAAAACTATTAAATAGCAGGGAGCTATTAAATCTTCACTGTGTTAGAACATTTTCAGCATGCACATAGGGTTCAAGGGAAACCAACCTCCAGCATAACTGCTTTTTCCTCTTGTCTCTCAATATAAAAAACAAAACAAAAAACTTACAATTGCTGTATTGTAAGGTAAGAACCTTGAAACAGCCTGACATTTTCTTTGATCATTATGATTGATGATGATGAATGATGAATAAAAAATGAAATAGAAATTGTATTGGTTGGATTTTTTTATGCAATAGCCATTCAATGTATTCACATTCAGTAACGATCTAGTAGTAGTTTCAATATAATTTAGTTAACAGCAGTTTTTATTTGAAGTGGCAGAGTCCAGAGCTCCATGCTGGATCCAGATTGCCAACCTGAACTCAAGGGATTCACGGGAAAATTATCCATGCATATAATCCAGCAGAGTTTTCGCTCATTGATAACAGCCTTACAGCATCTCAGCTGTATGAAGTTAAGAATCTTACTGCCACTGCTTCACATTTAAAGCGTTCAACTGGCGAAACACGGGGTGCATTTTATTATGAAGAAGCCACAGGAAACAATGTGTTTTTCTATTGCAGTTAGCACTGCAGTCGTTCATAAAAATCACGTCTATAAAAACAAAACGGCCATTTTCTGCATTTTTCATCAGTGGATAATTTTGAATTAAGGGTGCAATGGAACAAGAACAAGCAGGTTGCAGTTGAAATTATTTCTAACTTCTTTATTAAAACAATGTGTTTGGTTAGTGCTGTAAAAAGATACACTGGTTGATCTTCTGACAGAGTAGCTGCTCAAGGAGTGTTTGCTGTAGCATTAAACCACACTTGCTGTTACCACGGTAACCACGGGTGTCGCCAAATCAACCAGGATTGAAATCTTAAGGATTACAACTATAAACACTGGGATCATACTTTTTTCTGATAGATGCAATAATTCCAAGCTAATACAAAACTTTTAAATAATGCAAAAGCTCATGACGTGGTTATGCTTTTTCAGATGATAAAAACGTCCATATAAATGAAAGCATTTAACTCAGATGACAAAAACAAGAATGGATGAGGTGCAATATTTTGGAGTCACAGTATGTGCTCTGAACACGTGAGTAAAAGAAAAATGAATTACATTTCAGTCATGTAATAAAGAGGAAACAAAACAGATAAAAATAAAATCAAAATCCTGCTGAAATCTTCAAGACACAGGAATTGCTGGTCAAAATTAGAATTGTACTTTAGGTGACAGCTGCTGCAGAAATGTTTATCCAACTGAAGAGTAAATTCATCATGTCAAAACAGAGGCCAGTGAGACTCCTCATTAACTTCAGTTGTAGAAATAATTTCAAATTTGATTCACTAACCGGACTGACAAGTGATGGATTTGTCAGACAGCTGACCACAGTGGTCTATTTTATCTGAGCAAAGGTGATTGAGTGAAGGGTGAGGAGACAACACTGTCTTGATAAAGTGACATAAAAATTAGTGCCAGAGACAAATGCCAATAAACAAAAACAGACTTTAAAACTCCAATTAAACTGTGACTAAGAAAATAATGAACATAACATTTCATAATGGCCTTTTATAAATGTATTGCTTAATTCATATAGTTCTGTATTTCCTCATGATCATGTATTTAACAATGTGTTATTCAACATTGGTCATTTTGGAGTACAATAAAGGGGGGAAAGTGTATGCAAGGACTGACAGGAGGATCAATGGTTAATCAGATTAACAGAATGTCTGGATGGTTGGAAAATCTGAGATTCTTGAGATTTGTAAACAAATCTTATTTTGGACTCTGTCACACCATCGGTGAAGTTAATAGAGCTTGAAATGGTCCACTCAACCAGCCATTCACTCTGTTGATCACATTTATTGATCACTTTACATCCATCTAGTTCACTCCAGCCACTTTCTTTGGTCTTGACAATATGGACATTTGGGCTTTTGTGTGTTGCTGGGGCATGGCTGATCATTTTAAAAGTTTCAATATGTACAATAAACACAAACAAAATGAATTCACTGTTTTCACTGACATCCCAAACACAAACACACATTTTTATTTATTTAATTCATTTTCCATATCATTGAGATTTCTTCTTTAGTGTTATCATTTTTTTAACAGCAGGAAATCAAAAATTTTAAAGTTAACGCCAACTAAAACAGAATCTCGACACAACAACTCATCATACTGAAAACCATGCAAGGTACTGTGCATTGAAAGATATATTTTACCAACATTTTTGTGGTGGCAAACGAGCAAAGGACCCAAGCACAGACATAGGTGGCAGGATGAAGAGTGGATATTCTTATTGTCTTACTGGTAGTTGAAGTGGCAAACAGGGTACAGGCAGGTGATCAACACCTTAACTGGGTTTAACAATCTGACAAAGAAACAAGGGAAGTGGGATGAGGGAATGAAGTGCAAGTGAGGAGAAGACCAACACACTGCAGGCTGACGAAGGGGAGTGGAGACAGTTGTGTGGATAGTGAGGCAGACAGGGGTTATTGCAGGGTATGGAAAACGAAAGGCTGGAACAATACACAAAACATATGAGGAGGGGAATCTCTAACATACAGAAAATAACTAAACAAAATCCAAAACCCTGACAATATTGATATAAATGTGGAGGTTTGAAACCTACAGGGTTACCTTCAAAGCAGACAAAATAAATAAGTTAGATACAATAGATTTTCTAAAATGCATCATAGATGCATAAATTAAATCAACTGCTCTTATAAAATGCATATAAATACCTGACAAAATAAATCAATCTTGTTAGATTATAAATTAAAAACTAACAGAAATCATGTAAGAAAGAATACACTGATGTAAGAAATCAGAAAATGGTGTGTTGACCTCTGCTAAAAAGCCAATATCTGTCCTTTTGTTGACCAGCACTGAGGGTCCTGTGTCTGTTCAACTGCACACTGGTGGTGGTAATGGGGATTGAAATGGGTACAGGTACAACCAATCGCACTAACTGATTAAACTAACATGCGATTTTGCAGAGTAATTAGATTTCTGATCTCGCAGACTGACTAACCTGATGGTGACAGAAGAGAGGGTCCAAGTCAAATGTGAATCCAATGTACTTTAGTACATTTAAAGAAATAAAAGGACTACAGGCATTTAAGACAGGACTTGTAATCTTAAAGTTAACATAAGACCTACCCCATGATCAAGATGGCAGGGTGTAACAGAGATTGTGACTGGAGGGTTGAAAGTGTAAATCCTGGATTGATCTCTTTCCACTAAAAAGAAGAACATCTTTGCTTTGGGAGATGAACACACAATGTAACGGTGCATGTATGAAAAGCACACCACATCTTTGCTAAGTTATACAGTATGCTCCAATATTACTACTAATATTGTCAATTTGAAAGCTGAAATTGATGGTTTGCTGAAGGCAGGTGTCTTTCTAGGTTTCTTCTACAGTGGTTACATGAGAGAAAACCTGTGGAATACAGATGCAGACCTTTGTAAACCGAACAGTGATCACACACTACAACGCACTACCACATAGTGGTGGGTGGTCTGGCTGGGAACTTGTTTTCTACAACTGATCTAGCAAATGCATTCAACCATTTTCCCCTGAGTGACGATAAAATAAATCTGATAGCATTGATCACACACGGCAGTCTCTCTGTGATTGTGTAGGGTTTCCTATGGTCTGTTGGGGCCACTGCTGCTGTCTTTGCAGAAAGAGGCTATGGTCATGCTCAGTCACAATAAATGTCACATCATGAAGCCCAGGATTATGCTTTGGGTAAAGAATTTGCTCAATAGTATTACTTGACATATGTTATGTGGGTTTTTTGGCAATAAAAAAATCTGTTTATGTTATCGTTCACTTTAACTTTCAGTTTCCAGGTTTGAGCATTTTGAAAATATAACTTTACAAAATACGTTGAAAATCACTGACATAGGTAGAGGAGGGTGCTTTGCACAACCACAAGGTTGTATGGGAATGAAGGCATGGAAACCATAACTGTGCCAACTACAGTACAATTTGCTGGAACGCTTTAATGGTTTATCAGTTAGCAGTGGGGGGCAAAGGCTGTCAGTCACTGACTGATTGGATCATGTTTCTGTTCATGGGTAAGAAAGTGATGGAATAATGCCCCAATCTTTTGCCTTGAATATGCCACCATCGTTTTCTGCACAGTACTAATGTCAATGTCACTGTTGTCTGCTAGAAAACAATAGGAGCATGCTCCAAGTCCTTTTCCTTTTTTACGTTCCAAGCTATCACAGTATATTTAGTATAAAAATGCTGCCTTGTTTCTGCATGAACAAAGACATGACCAAAAAGGTGTACAATATAAAGGAGGATGGTAAGCAAGGTTTGCAACTCATGAAGTACCTAAAAATATGCACAACCAGACTTTGACCTTGATTTCACAATGTCATTCGTATGCCCATTAATGACTTTGTTTATGAGAATACATCTGACTGCAGGTGTAGGGGAGAGTAAGCAGTGTCTGCTTTCTTTACTTTAACAAAACTCAATATCAGAACCCTTGAAGGACACAATACAGTATAAACAGCGTAAATATAAAGCCACGTAGAATACAGTATAAGTGTGTCAAGGGCATGAAATAAAAGGCCTGTAGCCATACTTGCTTATTTATGTGAAAGCAAGCTAATGTTCTGTGGACCTTGGGGATCAGGGTATTTGTCCCTTGTGAACCAGACACAGTATTACAGCTCTTTCTGCTTTCTCATGCTGCCATGCTCACTGATTATGAATTGGTAACAGAGCACAGAGCCTAGACTGTAGCAACCTGTGGGTCAGGAAGGGCATAGAGACGCTGTGCAATACACAACACCCCATAATTGAGAATGTGCAAGGGCATGCATGTTTCTGATAGAATTTTAACAGGGTAAAGATCTGAGACTGAAAGAAACACCTCAAAACAATTCAAACTAGCATGGGCAGGCCAACCAATCGTATGTTGTCTGATGGAATTCAACCTGTCACTCTGAGCAGCAACATAGAGATATAGTGGGAGGCTGTTGAGCTCATGTAGACTTTAAAGTCTCAATTCCTGGTTTAATGAGCTCTAACAAACTCTGTTACTCTATTATTTAGTGCCTCGTAAGGTGTTGAACTGCATGGGATCAGCGACCAGCTAGATGGCAGTGCAAGTTGGATTTTTAGTCTCTGTATAATAAAACCTTGATCATACTTCAGTACAGATGCAGATAGAGACCTCCTGACACTAGCACCTCCTAGAACCCCACACAGCCAACGTTTTGTCACTCCCTTTGGCATTGTATACAAATACACATGGTACCCTTAGGTTAGGTATTAGGGTAGCAGGACATTTGGTATGTTAGTCACAATAATGTAACTTAAAGCTTTAAATAACTCAAAGTTAACTTTTGGTTTCACATGGGACATGAACCCTGGTCTCCTGGGTGAAAGTCCTGTGATTGTTTATCCCACCCACCTCTTTATGTTGCTCATTGTAAATACTACATCACCTTCCTTAAGGCTTTCTGGCAGCCCTAAGCGTCTCATACAAACTCTAAAGGGTACCTTGTGTGTCTGTATACTACGCAGAGGGGTGTGACAAAATATCAGAATTTGATTACCTGGGAATGAGAACGGGCTGGGTCATCTGGCAGACCAGACACTTTCTCAGTGGGCTGACCAGCCCATAAAACAGGTAGATCGTCCCATTGTTTTGGGTTGTTTTTTTTTAATTGACAGTGGGCTGGCCCAATCACATTTTTAAACTTCTTCTCCTTTGGGCTCAGTGCCTTCATTAAACAATGCATCTGCAAAAAAAAGAGCAGACTTAGGAGCAGCCTGTCTGAAAACAAGCTGAAGACGTTTATATTGATGGCCACTGAGAAAGACATCCTTATGGCATTGGTCTCTGAAATGGTCATTGATAGGGTCACTGAGAAGACTGAGTTATTGAGAAAGCTACTCTTAAAATGATTATGTAAATTTTCATTGTAATGTAGCAGCTCTCTATTTTTTCTTCATTTTTGAAAAGACAAATACATACAAATCTGGCAGATGTCTTTATCAAATACACTTTAAAGTTCAGCTACTTAAAACCAAAAACTAAATTTATGACTGACTACTTTTGTTCTTAGTCTCTGTTTCTTTTTCGCAGTCTCTTTCATCAGTATTTTCCCCTTGGTTTGGTCTGAAAGCTGGATACACTTTAACACAACAATTTTCAGAGAAACTTTTGTTTTTCCAGTGACAACTTAGAGCTGTGGCTAAAGCTATGAATTACCTCACTCCTCTGCCTCTGGATGACCAAGGCTTTGTACTAGTGATATATGGCCTGACATCAGGTCAAAACAAGAAACATTACCTGTCAATGTCTTATTGTGTATACACAGTGGACACCATTAGCCTTGGGCTAAAGGAAGGAAACTGCTTAAGTGTACACTCTAAAAGATTTGTTCAATTGATAATGATGTTCCAAAACTCACTGATACTTAGATGCATGAACATTATAACATGAACACTTGACAATACTGCAAACCAACACAATATCCTTGAAATAAATACTAACTGTGTGAAGCTTATTAGTTCAACTACTGTCAAGACTGTTAGAAAGGTGCTATTTTTAGCAGCAGGCAAACAAAAACCCCTCACTGTGATTTAGGAAAACTTGGAAAGAGCCAAATTTGGGTCCATTTAGGAATCGTAATAGTAATTAAAAGAGGCAAAGGCGTTCATCACTTTTGACTTGTCAATTTAAAAGGTGGCGTATGCGATTCTAATCTAATACTGTCTTTTTGTCAAATTCAGCGAATAGCTCCCCAGGGTCCGTTAGCTTTCTCCGTTCAGTGTGTGCACTGAAAATAACTTTGGTGTTTGTACACAGCCCTGGCTCTGTAAATGGGAAATAAACAAAGTGGCTTGAATGGGGCCACACAACACTATTCCAGCCATGATTTGTGTGTCAGGTAACGTTAAATGACTTGCCCATGGACATTCAGCTTACTTTCTGGTTTGCCAAGATATGCTGTTGTTGTGATGTTTGCTTTAGTAGCAGGAGAGTTGTATTGCTCTGTGGAGCTGGTGTGCTGCTCTGGGAAACCGTCTCATCCTCTCTGGCTGTTAGCTTCAAGGCAGCAACTGTAGGGACAGTTTGCTAACCTATAACCTAACTACCTTAGTTACATTACTTGCTTTGTCGTTGTTAGCTCTATATCAAGGTATTTGTCATGGTACTGGATTCCTCCAGAATCACATACCCCACCTTTAAATGCATCATAACCATATAAATAATTGAAATTTATGAGCTGGATAAGTGGAAGAAGATGGATGGACGGACAGGTGGAGCTGGGAATAGCTCTAGTTGCAGGAGCTCTGTTTTAGAGTGTAGAGCTGAACTGCAAGGTATCTTGAATGACCTTGATTAGGACAATGGCCTTCAATCCATTTCTCCTTGTTTGGGCTATGTGGATGTGCAGTGCACCACTGTTGGGCCATTAGTGCACTCAGCCAGTTCAACACCTCCAGCCAGTTCAACACCTCAGTGACTGCTTATTCCTATCCAAAAGCAAGCAAGGTGAAGTACTTTTCTGCTGTATCTAAAGTAATCATTCTGCCATGCCTTGCTCTTGCTTATTTTCAAAGAGTAATATGGAGCAAAATATAAACATGGTTATGTGATTATTGATGAACGGTCAAACAATCTTACCTCCAATGGTTCACCCGCCTGTGGATAAAGTTGATGTTTTGGCATCCATAATCTTAGTGACCCTTACTGCTTTTTACTTATTATCTACTTTTGTTTTAACAACAGCTGATTGTTTATGTTTGACAATGAACTTCTGACATGGTGTGAGTTACAGCACCATGGGATTCTCCTCACAATCAGACAATTTCAGGTAAACCTCCCTCTTGTCATGCCTCTTGTTCAAATGTCAAGCTGTCTCACTATGTCAGCCTCTCAGCTGCAGCATTAGCCTGTCAGATGACATGTCAAACTCTGTGAAGTCACATCAGCCTCTGTTTCCCTTCATTTGTTTCATGTCCCATGTCCCTTATGGCAATTGTCTTTAACTCTGGCTTAAAATACCTTTTCTTAAGTAGACTGATTCTTAATAACATATTCTGTTATTTACTTCTGTAGTTAGTTCATAAATTGCCCTGGATAAGGAAGTTGAGTTGACCTAAATTATGCAAAACCTTGAGATGTTTTTCGTTTTCTCCCCAAATGCAGTTGGTGTTCCCTAATGGAGCTTGGCTCATTAAGAAGGGAGCTTTCCATCTCCATTTCCCTTCTCCTGTCCCAGTCTTTGCCCCTGTCAAGTTTGGTTCCCCTTTCTGTCTTAATCTTCTTCACCTTTCTCTCCTTCTGGAGCTTCCTTTAGGCCAAATTCTACAAAATAATAAAGTAGCCTACCATAATTACGCAGATGACACGTAAATCTTCATATCACTAACACCAAGCAAGGGCATCACTTTGTTTAAAAGTGGTGGGGACACCAGGGCTCAGATGAAAAAAACTTCATTTTTAGGCAATGTAATGGGGGGGGGGATCAGTATGAGGTCAGAGTAATTCTGTTTTACCTGTGACTTTATTCCACAGAAAATGGGACAAATAAGGATTTTCTTGATATTTTCTCTACAGATCAGTTTGGCAGGTAAATAAAATGTGTGTTGGGTTCATCTATTATAGGAATTGTCCCAGAAAGAATGTGTAGCAGGTCAGTATAAAAGCAGTATTAGGTTTTGTTTTATATCAGAAATGTTGGTTCCGATGGACCAACATATGTCTTATTATGGGGGAAAAGGAAAGGGAAAAAAATAAATGGATGAATGAAATTAGTTTTATTGTAATCAAGACCCCATCAAAAAAACTCTCTTTGGCAATTCCAACTTATTCAGAATGCTGCCAGGTTCCTGACGAAAACAAGGAAATATGACCACATGATACCAGTTCTAAAATCCTTACACTCCCTACCAGTCACTCAGAATTTATTTCAAAATGTTGCTGCTTATCTTCAAATTACTCTATGGCTCTGGGCCCTAATACATCTTGGACATGCTTGAACCTGAACCTTCTAGGACCCTCAGGACATCAGGGGCTGGCCTACTGGCAGTTCCAAGACTTCCAAAACACAGTGGAGCAGCGTATTGTTGTCATGCAGACCTGGAATAACCTCCCAGATTATATGAGGCAAGCCCCAACTCTTATCTATTTTAAGTCAAAGATAAAAGCTTTTCTATTTACAATGCCTACTCTATCCTGTAATGGCTTAAACCGTATCTTTTCATCTTAGCTTTTAAATAGCCTTAATTTTAACGGTTTCTGTTCAGGTTTCCCAACAGAGCTGACACGGGCAATGACACATTTTCATCCATCTTGTCCGGATAATGCTTACTTGCTTTACCTTTACCCTGTATGATTTTCATCCATCTGTGGATGTCTGCCTTAGGCAGTGAGATCTGAAGAAGAAAAATATATGGGTTCACTCACTCACAATGTGCATATAAAAGTGTAGTATTATAAAAGTAAGAGTATTTCGTGTGTCCTTTTATCTTTTTATTTCACTTGATTTGGATTGCACTAGGTTACTTATTAAGTCTTTTATCTTTTGTGTTTCTTGTCTGTACTTTTGCACTTTTAATTGTACATTTTTTACCTTTGCTGAATTTTTATTACTCTGTAAAGCACTTTGAATTGCCCCAGTGTATGAAATGTGACTATACAAGTAAAGCTGCCTTGCCTTCTCATCGCATGTTATTTCATCTCCTCTCTTTACTTCCTGACTCTCCTCTATTCCCTCTTCTTATCAGATATTTACTGCTAGTAGATATCTTTCTCTCTCAGGTTGGGATCAGTGTTTTCCCTCTTCTTAATTTATTCCCTGCTTATGTTTTATTTTGTCAGTTATTCAGGGATTCTGGTAAATATTTGCACAGAGAGGTCTGTCGGTAATCAGCCAGTTGGCGTATCATCACTGTGTGTCAACTGGAGCAGGCCTGTGTGTGTGTGCGTGTGTGTGCGCATGTATTACTCATGTTGTCGGTACATAAATCAGTGTACACAGTCACATTGTGGGGACTCGCCTTCCTTTTGGGGACAAAACGCAAGTCCCAATAACGTAAATCATTCACTTTTAGTGTGAAGACTCAGGGTTAGGTTTAGGTTAAGGTTAGGGGTTAGTGTTAGGCAAGCATGGCTGTATTGTACTTCTAGTTATTTATCATAATGATAATGATGAATTAACACTTTTTCCAGAGCTAAAAAACTCTGAATATTTGCAGCAAAGTTATTAAAGCAGTGATAGTGAAGAATAAAAGACTAGTGTTTTCTGACATGAGGATAGATAGGAAGATAAAGTTTCATAATTCCTCCATCAATATGCAATAGAGTGGCTCTATACTTTGGGTGTTGGTGTTGCATTAACCCCACACAGTGTAACCATTGTATCACCCTCAACAATTATTCAAACGCAGTTTTGGAGCAGCATGTAGAACAACTGGAAGTGGTGCTTCAACAGTGACTACAGCAGTGCACATTTTGTCAGGTATAGATTAAATATTTAAACAGCATAGTGATTATGGATGATTGCTGTTTTTGAACAACTGTCTGGATAGATTAAGTGTCTGAGTGTTTGTAAGAGTGATGATTATGTGATTTCAAGAGAAATATAGCAAACTAAGTTTTCATTGCTGCCCAACTAGCCAGCAGGCAAAATGTGTCTTTTCATCCTTTGCAGAGACAACCCTGCAGGTTTGAGTCTAGGCTACTTATCCAGAATGGCAGAGTGTGTACATGAGTGCCTAAAGCCTATAAAATGTCATTAGAGGATAAAGTCTGTTTCGCATTTTGAATGTATAATAACATATGGTTTCTTAGAAAAGACAATCACTACAGAGGGACACAGAGAGACAATATGGGGGCTATAACGTAACTGAATAATTATATACTTGAATATCTCACAGAACTTTCAAAGTACATATTTTCACAGACTTAAGCAGAATCATCCTTGTCAAAATCTTATCTTTCTCTATCAGTCCCTTATTTACTTACTGTACTTTCCCCTCTCTCCCACACTCCTCGTTTTCCATCTTGCTCTCTTTTTCCCCTTAATCAGAGTAATTCAACACAAAGGGACTGAGACTTTGAATCAGTACGCTGAAAGCTGAGGGCCAAAGTGACCAAGCTTTGAGATACTAGACTACTATATAGTGTGTTTGTGAAATGTAAAAAAATAATGAGAACTTTCTGTTTCTCAAACGTTAAAAAAAGTATGCAGCATCGAAAAAACAATAAGGCAATTTAACTTAACATCTAAAGCTAAGGTTGATTTATTATCTTTAGCTAACGTTAACGTTATTCCTTCAGTTGTTTCTATTTGGTCACATTTTAGGCCAGTGATATTGGACATTGTTATCACTGGGCTGATTGACATGCACTGGTGCTTTCTACAGTAGATGTGGTTTTAGCATTGTTCGACTGACATGGTGTTGCCACTGTGGATGTGACTGATGACTGTTACTTGTGCGGTCGACATTGTTTTGTATTTAATGCTGAGTATTTTCATATTGTTGACTCTGTAGTAGTCTAGGCTGTGCCCTTTTGATGCGCCGTTACGCAACTGTTTTCACAACCTGCAGTAATGATCTACGCTGACCCCTTTACATTTCGTTTTAATACAACAATGGCGCCCAAGCTGGCAACACTAATTAGCAATCTGGTATTGTAGCTGGAAGTAATCCCTACTCCACTTGTGGAGCAGAGTAATAAACAACTCCATGGAACAGGCATTAAAACTATGGTGATTTGCTCTTGCCTGGTTGGTGCTCAAATTGCATCAGAGTACATTTGCAAAAAGATTACCTTTTCTCAACTTTCCCCTTTAGTCCTGCTAGGCACCGTTTGAATCTCGGTAGCTCAGCGAGTCCTTTATATCAAGGCTTTTAAAAAAACGCAACAAATAATGTTTCATCATCATAGTCTTATTGAAGCTTAAACATTTTAATTCCAAAATAGGTTGTTAGATACAAGACACCTCAAGTCAATTTTACTTATATAACCCAATTTGCCTCAAGGGGCTTTACAATCTGTGCAACATATGACACCCTCTGTCCTTAAAATCTCAAATTGGATAAGGACAAACTCCCAAATATACATTATTCTCATGTAATTTAGCAGTTAATATACACAACATTTTAGCAATTTGTTTCCTTGAAATTCATTTTTTAAATATGTATTAATGACTACATGTTCTCTGTGTTTTCATGTTAACAGTTTAGTTGAGTGAGTCACAGTTTTCAAACAGAAATTGTAGCTTTGCTGTAACAAGTCTGTCTCAAAATGGGTGGGAGATTTATTGTTCAATCGACAATTTAACTAGGACTAGCAGCCATGCATCCGGTAAGACTGTCGTGAATGGTACTTCAGATAATACTCATAGCCATTTCTCATGTATAATAATTTACTATCTTACTAATTGTTAAAAGTGTTTAAGTTGGTATAAACCTTAGATGTAAAGAGGTTGATTGATATTAAAACGATCATCAGGGTGTAAATCAAGCATAAAACTTTACAGTTTCTACGACTGCCAAAACTCATGCCAAATGTCAGGTGTGCAAAATCATATTATTTTGTTTAGCCCTCAACCAAAATCATGTGATTTAAATGTTTCTGCAGGTGTAGGTGGCTTACAACTGACAACTGAGCCTTACCAGTAGCAAGAGCGGAGAAGTAGCATAATTATGCAAAGAACAAATAAACAAAAAATGTCTGCCAGAAGAGTGATGCACTTTGATTTTGCAAAAGCCAACCAGTCATAAGGAAGAATATGTGCTTTTTTTTTTTTTTATGCACGTTTCCGTGCCTTAGGCAATTTTTATCATTCAACATTATCCCATGCTGACATCTATGAATATGCTGACTTTCCAGCTGAAACTCATACCAGACCTTGCAATAAAAAGGATGACACCAATAATTACTTACCATAATTACAAAAAAATCAGGATAAGCGACAGAATATATTTTGAACAATATCTTCATTGTGTGTCACCAGCTCGCAGCTGTATTTGTGCAGGCGGAATCGGCTGGCACTGTAGCACTGTGCCTAAATTCATTTAAACTGAAACTTAAAATACACTCGGCATATACAGAAGCTTAGCAATGAGGACAAAGTCAGACGCAGTCAAAATCTGATCTGAACTGCTGAGGTATTCCTGTAAGAAATTAATCAATAATTTATTAATTGACAGGCTTTTTCTGATAAAGTTAATAAATCCTGTTTACATTCAAAGTTTAATATGGATTTGTTTTTCTTCTGTTTAAATTTGATAACTGTTCATTAATGCTAGTTGCGCGTGCACATGGTATTTTATAATAATATGGTACAATATCACAGTATTGTTGATCATCATCGATATGAAATGTTTCTTCCAACATACTTTTATCCTCCATCTTCTTGTACAAACCTTCTTCTCCTCATTTTTGTCTCTCTTTCTTTGTCCCTTTTTTGGTCATTTGGTTTACTTTCCTGTGACTCGTTGCTCCATCAGATTACAGAATACACCAAGAAACATGCCTCACTACAGCACATACTTCCCATGTTAATGATGCACACTCACACAGACATCCGATTATTCTCCACAGCATACGCCAAAATTAACACACACCTAAAATACATTTCTCCCACGTTAACAACACACACATAGATACAAACAAACAAACAGGCACACACTAGGTTTTGCACACACAAAAACAAAAATAAACATTAGTGTTGACAAAATAAAATGAACCCAATCTTTATTTGCTTGACAGCTCTGCAATTACTATACAAGTTCTGGTATATAAAAGAAATGGAAAAAACTAAAAAATACAGACAGTAAACCTTTGATGTGAAGGTTTTAAATATGATTGTTACTACAGAACAGTGGTTAGACTTCCATTGACACAGATAGTGGTAACTTTTTCCCACTTGTGTGGACTGACCTAGAAGCTACTGCTGTTACTGTAATGACACATTCATTTAACACTGGCCTTCCCAAGATGGCATGGTTGTAAGTCCTCTGTCAAAATCTAATTCATACTAAATGCTGGGCATTATTACCCATTTATACCAGTAACCAGTTCACTCATAGCTATGAGCTAGAGCTATGTTTCTAAAGGGGCAAATTATTGCAAACTTTCACAGGGAAATGGTCAAATACAGACAGGGGAACAAAGATTCAACATAACATGGATGGATACACACATGATGTCGCCTGGTGAAGGTATCATCACCATCGTTACTGCTTGTATCCTGGTCCTGAGGATCAGCATGGAAGAAATCTGGTGCAGGTGCTGAATTTACAGATGTATCAGGCAGTGAGAAGACACCTGCTGCTATAACGCCTGTGAGGCAGGAGGGGCACTAACTCATGGAACTAAAGCTGTTGGGTCATGCAAATGTTGGGCAGAACAGTTCAAGAACAGTGAATGTAGACATTTTACAATTGTAAGTAGTCCTGACCAGGAAGCAATTGCTGTATGTAAATTTTAGTGGAGAGTAGTGGAGCTTTGTGAGACCATTAGAAGGTGTGGACTGCACAGAGCAGCAAAAAGAAAAGGTAGAAAGCAGCAAAGAGGAGATAAAAGGTGTGTGTGTGTTGCCCAGACGATATATGGTGTACAAAAGTGTGCTTGTGCGTTATTCTACATGTCTCCTGTCATGCTTCATCCTCCTAAAGTGACTTGCTTCCCGTTTCATATTGCCTGGGGCACCATGGCAACATGGTGACCATGAAATGATGAATGTCATTTTCTCTACGTGTATCTATTTGTGTGTGTGTGTGTGTTAGCAAGAGAGAGAGAGAAAGAGAGAGAAAAGAAAGGGGAAAACACGCGCCTGTGTATGTGATGACGAGTTTTTAGGGGATATATTAGCCGGTGCTGGTGTTGTGCTCTGTCTTGTTCTCTTTCTCTTTCACACATCCTCTCACCCATGTGTTCTCTATATCTCGCTGTTTGTTGACAGGTAACTATGACAATGCCAAGAAATTGAAAATAGCACATCTACATCATCATTCTCGCAGCAAAAGTCTCACTACCTCCTGAGACGGGAGCTGCCCAGGAGGCAGCAAGGCTCCTGTACTTGTAATTCGCTTTCATTCAGGAGGTTAATAAAATGCAACCACGCTCGAAACATTTGGAATTTTGGGCACCAGCCACAATATCTCAGTAATTAGAGGTGACTTCTTTGAGTGCTTTTTATAAGTGGAGAATAGTGGTTAAAACAGAATGATATCTGCATCTTATCTTTACTGGTTAGGTTGACAGACCTTTTATGTGACTGAATTGGCTTACTGTGGAGCCCTTTATCAGTTAGCGGAGCAGGTAACTGTCAATTCTCAATATGGTGTTCCTGTTAGTGATCTTTGCCCAAACTGCAAACAAATCTGTCTGCTGAGGATTAAATTCTGCTTTAGGAGTTCAAAAATCTGGAGACTGACTTAGCAAATGACTGTGAGGACTTATGAGCACTTATCAGGACCATCCTGTTTTAACTGGACATTACCAACTGTAGAGATGAAGTAACTCTAGAGAGGAATAACACTCACATTCAGACAGAGATTTATTTTCACTATTTTCAGCTTCCAAATCTGCTCAATGCTAACATGATGTGTCTAGAATGTGGAGTAGCTTCGATTTAAATTGATGGACTGTATGTGCAAAGCCTGCACTGTTCATTGCATTATGATGGCTCTAAACGTTAATGTATTGATGTGTTTTGTTTTAATTATTTAATGGCATGCAATTCTGAATCAGGGGCGGTGTAATCTAATACTGCTTATGCAAATTAAACTTACACTCTCTATCACACACACACACACACACATAGTCTACCAGAGATCAAAGTGGCCATGCAGCTCCTCGAGATTTTCTTTGAGAGTTGAAGTGCATTACTCTTGCCTGATTGACCATGCTGCTGTTGTGTCGCCATGTGTTGGTGGTTGTCATTGTTACTTCTCTGATTCATCACCATCAGGCTTTCATCTGTTTCTATTTTGCTTCATGTTTGTAGTAAATTCTACATCAGTCCCATCCCAGTTCTTTTATCTGTCCCTCAAAACTGTGGTATTTTTTCTTTTTTCTTCTTCCTCTGGTTCCACATGTAGCATTAGCAGCTGGTAGCCTTAAAGCTGCTAACTTCAGCTCTGGAAGGCAAGTGTACAGAGGATTATTTGATGGATTGTTTGGTATATATTGAGGCCTGAGGTGCATGACAGACTTGGGAATGGTATAAAAAGCATCATAAATTCAAAGTTAGCATAATATGGTCTAGTATCAATCATTGGCAAGCAAATCAGCTCCTGTCCTCCCCTTCAAATACCATGACAAACCAACAGTTTGGTAATGGAGTGGAGAGTCCAGCCCATTGTCATCAAGGAACTAATATTCTTGCCCTGCAGTTGTAGAGTCACAAGTGCAAATATACAGCAGCCAAATATGAATTGGATGGCAGTACAAATACATCACCAATAGCTGCACTCACCTTTCTAGACATATTGAAAGCAACAACCACATTTATTTTTATTTGTTGTTGCATAAACTGATGATTCCTGTAATCACCCTGTGTACTGTCCACAAATAATTGTGTAATTTTTGTGCCAACAATTATAGTTGTTTTGTGCCCAACTGCTATAAAACGTATCCAACACGATTCTCTCATGTCATGATTCTGCCCTTACAAATCATATTGTTAATTGTTGCTGCAGCACTCTATTGCAATTAAAATACAATGCTTCAGGCATTACTTGCCAGACCTGATGGAAAGGAGGAAATGGTGCACACAGCTGTTGCAGTCCTGTGACCCGCTGCTTTAAGATATGCTAGGACACTGGGAAAGGATTGGTGGGATTTGGCAGTCCTGAAGACGTTCAGTGATGTAGAGTGGGGAGACTTTTAATTGCCTTCGTATTTTTCATGTAACTGCGTGTGTGTCCAATGATTCCCTCGTTTCAACTCTCTTGATAATCAGCACTGCATAAACTGGAAAGAATGCCGAGTCATAACCAAGCGGTCGGATTTCAACAAGAGCGCAGAAGTTTCTGTGCCTGCTGCTGGTTTCATGACATTTAATCATTAAAGGATCTAGTCATTAGATCGCAGTAAATCTGCTTTGCCTAATTGTGCTTTGACAATGCAGCTCACCTGTGTGGAGTGCATTGCTGACCCGGTCTGGCGGGTGGCAGCAAACAGAACAAAAAGCATCAGTCTTCTTACCAAATTGTAGCGTACTGCTGGATTGTCAGTGACGGATTCTCACTTCACCTCTTTTACTTTTACTGGTGCAGTGAGGAAGAAAGCTTGACTGTTCCTTAGGATAATGTCACTCCACCAGCAAAACGTTTCACCTTGTGCACTGAGCATGCACATAAATATGGTCCTTTGTGTCAGTTTTAACATTGTCAGTTGCCAAAACTCTAAGCCCCTTATTGCCATCAGTTGAGTTTGGCCCATCATCCAACCCTAAGACTATGATATAGTGTGACATTGGGATGATGAACACCAGCCACATATTAAAATGATGTTGAAGAATCCAATACCATCTATTACAGCAAAATATTCTACAATATCAATGTATTGGATTTACAGCACTTTCATTAAGAGAAAACTCTAAGATAACTTGTTCACTTATTCCAATAATCAGAAAAGTAAGTAAGTATGCAAGTAAGGAGCACTGAATGTCACAAAGACCAAACATAAGCAGGTGTTCCAATATTTCATGCAAATACAGTGCAGGTTTCAACATCCACCTGGGAATCTCTCAGTATCTATTGATCCCCACAAGCATGTAAAACGTTTAATGTTGGGCCTGTTATTATTGCACATTTATCACTACAGGAGACTTTGTGAATTTATTCTTTACATTTTTGAAAGATAAAAGGGTTGCGAAATCAACAGCAAATAAAAGAAAATGCAATCCTTCAATTCATGAAAAAAAAACATCAACTTTTTGAATATTTTGATACAACACAGCAATTGCAGCAGAACTTGGACAGCAATGTGCTGCTCAGAAATAAAAACATACCAACAGAAGAAATTGATAGAACATTCACAAGGAAACAAGTTAAAAACATAATTAAAAATGTATTTTGAATTAGCATATGTCTTAAACTTGAACAGATAAAGAAAGGCTACAGGAAAAGTTTCCTTTGTGTGTTTCAAAATTTGTCTGGCTGTGAAACAGAAAGCAAGAGAGAGAGATGAGTGTGTCTGGTTATGTGATATGTGTGTGTGCTTTAAGGCAACGGTGCCGCACAAAGGCAAAATCTGTTTGAAATGCTCTGCTGTGACAGGTCATAACAAACAACTTTGTGTGAAAACAGTTGTGTGTGTGAGAGCTTGTGTGTGAATGCATCTGTGTGGTTGCACGAGAAAACTTTTTTACTAATTTTCTTAGTTATTGTCTGAAGTGTGCGGGAACTATTGGGGGCATTCAGACAGAAAAAAGCACAGTGTTTAAATAAAACGCCAGGGGCTGCATGGTTGGGGAGTGTTGCTTCAGGTGCCACTGAGATGTTGACATATGATCCAGGACGGCCAGTTTGAGTAATAGATCCAGGAGTTTTAAGGCTTACCAGATGCTACCACACTGTACGGTAGTTTATAGTCAATGAGGAAACATTTTATGACTGCCTTTATAATTCTATCAAGGCAGTAATAATTTCATCCACCCTCTCGATAATCGCAAGACAAGAACATAAATATTGGATGATTTTGCAAAATCCTTGATAATGTTCAGTGAGAATGTTTTTAAAATGCTTTCTACAATATCTGTGAATGGCAGCTATGGTATGGTTAAGGTTAGAGAAAGATCCTGGTTATGGCAAATAACATAATGGTAATTTCTGAACTGAAATATGCACTTTCACCAATGTGATTGGCCCACATGGTGCGTTGACAGATGCATTGCGTTGCAGCAAAAGTTGGACCAGCTTTAACCTATTTGTTAGAAGACCTTTCTATATTTGCTGGAGTCCCGGTGTCGGAAATTTTGCCATTTTGTTACGTGGATGTTCAGTCAGTGTTGATGGTAAATTTAGTCAATTGAAGAAATACATTCCTCAGTGAGTGCTATATGCTACAGAGAAAACTGAGTGTGCCAATTAGTTCTTTCAACACCCATTGATGTCATTTGAAAAGACAGTGACATCATTGGAAGCAGGAAGAACTACAGGCTATTTTAGCTTGGATTTTTAGTCTCTGCCTGCAGTGGGGACATTTTTGGTTTATAAGTGGTTATTCTGGTAATATTCACAGTAGAAGTGCAGCTAGACTCACCCGCTAGGTGAGTGTGGGCATCAGAGGCTCATGCGCAATGCATCCTGGTACATGTAGGCACTGCCAGCATTGCTAGCTGGCAGTGCTGCTGAGGAGAACCCAGCTTCCTCTGTCAATACAGCGCTCACTGAGGAATTTATTGCTTCAATGGTGTACATTTACCATCAACACTGAGTGGACATCCACATAAAAAAAAAGACCAAAAAAATCCCTTTAAGCATATTGTGGTACAGTATACAGTGACAGGAAAAATATACATATAGGTAAAGGTAGAGAGAAT
>CM022478.1:16165657-16187283 GCA_011952105.1 Coreoperca whiteheadi
GGCAACTACAGTGGAATAAAGCTGATGAGTCATACAATGAAGTTGTGGGAAAGAGTAGTGGAAGCTAGGCTAAGGGCAGAGGTGAGCATTTGTGAGCAGCAATATGGTTTCATGCCTAGAAAGAGCACAACAGATGCAGTATTTGCTTTGAGGATGCTGATGGAGAAGTGCAGAGAAGGTCATAAGGAGTTGCATTGTGTCTTTGTAGATTTAGAGAAAGCGTATGACAGGGTGCCGTGAGAGGAGCTGTGGTATTGTAGGAGGACGTCTGGAGTGGCAGAGAAGTATGTTAGAGTGGTGCAGGACATGTATGAGAGCTGTAAGACCGTGGTGAGGTGTGCTGTAGGTGTGACAGAGGAGTTCAAGGTGGAGGTGGGTCTGCATCAAGGATCAGCTCTGAGCCCCTTCTTGTTTGCTCTGGTGATGGACAGGCTGACAGATGAGGTTAGACAGGAATCTCCATGGACTATGATGTTTGCGGATGACATTGTTATTTGTAGTGAGAGCAGGGAGCAGGTGGAGGAGAATCTAGAGAGATGGAGGTCTGCTCTGGAAAACAGAGGAATGAAGCTTAGCCGCAGTAAGACAGAATACATGTGTGTCAATGAGAGGGACCCAGGTGGAACGGTGAGGTTACAGGGAGCAGAGGTGAAGAAGGTGCAGGACTTTAAGTACTTAGGGTCAACGGTCCAGAGCAATGGAGACTGTGGAAAAGACGTGAAGAGGCGAGTGCAAGCAGGTTGGAACGGGTGGAGAAAAGTGTCAGGTGTGTTGTGTGATAAAAGAGTATCAGCAAGAATGAAAGGAAAGGTGTTCAAGACGGTGATGAGACCAGCGATGTTGTACAGCTTAGAGACAGTGGCACTGAAGAAAAGACAAGAGGCAGAGCTGGAGGTGGCAGAGCTTAAGATGTTGAGGTTCTCTTTGGGAGTGACGAGGACGGACAGGATCAGGAACGAGTACATCAGAGGGACAGCTCATGTTAGATGTTTCGGAGATAAAGCCAGAGATGCCAGATTGAGGTGGTTTGGACACGTTCAGAGGAGAGACTGTGAATATATTGGTAGAAGGATGCTGAGGTTGGAGGTCTAGAGGAAGACCAAAGAGGAGATTTATGGATGTAGTGAGAGAGGACATGAAGTTAATTGGTGTGAGTGAAGAGGATGCAGAGGACAGGGTTAGATGGAGGCGCATGATTCGCTGTGGCGACCCCTGAAAGGGAACAGCCGAAAGGAAAAGAAGAAGAAGGTAAAGGTAGAGAGAATAATGAAAGGGGAGAAAGTTCACGAGAGAAATATGCGGACAGTTGTGAGTGAAAAAAAAGAGACAAAAGATTGACAGATCACTGAAGAGAAAGAGATATAGAGAAGAGAAACAGAGTAAGACACATACTAAAGAGGATGATACAGAAAGCTGAGAGCCACTGCAAGGACCACTTAAAGCCCACCAGCTTGTAGTTCCCTTTGCTCACATATTTCCTGCCCTAGGAGAGTAAAGACTGAAGAGACCAAATGCTCTTATGTTCTTTATCACTTTGCTTCATATCAGAAGCAATATCCTAAAGTCACTGCTAGTACTATTTTCTATCATTTTTGTATTTAAATGTAATTTCTGTCAGTGCTAGGAAGTCCCAAAGCAACATTTAAAAAAAAGAGAGTTTGGCTCTGTCCATATCGGAGCTGAAGTTAAAATAGAGACAGAAATTCACGGATTAAAAAAAACATGGATAGAGCGGCAGAGAAGCAGAAGAAAAGGGGAAGGTAAGTCTACCACACCAAAACCCATGAAAAGTATTAATCGGATTTGTTTTATGTCACAACACACACAATCAATAATTTTCCAGGTGAGTCAATGGCAATCTCAAATAGTTCCAGACAGGAGATAAAAATAAGTAGAATTGTATTATTGCTCAATTTAAATGGAACTGTGTTGATAATTGATATTTAAAGCGTATGTAGTAGCCATGGGTAACATTTTTGCATTACTTGTTTTTTCAAACATATTTGTCAGGTAAGCAGGGGGCCTTGTCTTGTTTTCTTGTCTCCTTTTCATAAAAAAACTTCAGCCTTAGGAATAAAGTGAGGACTGGTAGAGGGAAATGTGACATGAGCTCAGCTTTATCTTCTTTTTATCTTTGTTTTTCACTTTTCTTATGCTGCTGTCATGTTTTAATATGATTTTACTTAAAGGCGAACGGAGACCTATAATCAAAAGCAACTGAATAGGTGAGCTGATGTTTGTCCTTTGTTAGTCATTATTGTGACTTCAATGTGGCTGTCTCCATCTTTACCCCCAACAGACAGGAAACTGCTCTGCTGTCAGTACCAATCATACAGAGGTTGATGGTTCAAAGTTATGTTGAAGTCATTCATGCTTGGAGTTGAGTGTATCCCCATTGCTCATTTTTAAATAAATACCAGTTTCTGTGTCGAAAGTGACACGTGTTTCTTTGTACACATTATATCCGGCCCAAGATTTACAGTATGTGTATGAGCTTCTATGGGATTATCATAGAACATGCTAATTTACAACCCGAGTGCTCTCACTGTGCCCTGATTGTTTTGACATTGATAGGGCCTCAATCACTGGGCTCATTTCCAAAACTGGCTTGCACAACTGACATCTGTCCAATGTTACTCCAGGTAACATTCACTCTTTTCTTCTTGACAACAGGTGCTGTGTCAGCTGCTGCAATAGGGGTATCTCGGCTCTCTTTTTTCCACTACTTGGCATAGTTTGTAATGAGCAGACACATCAAATAAGGTGTGAGTCTGACGCAACGCATAATCAAGCAGAGATGATGGTTATGTTGCAAATCAAATTACTTTGGTTCCACTAAACGTACATGTTTCAATCAGATTGCAGTGCACAATAACAAATCTACATGAAGAGGAAAACAGAACAGCCTATTGACATCCAGTTGGCATGTGAAGTAGATGACAAGCGTTTTAATGTAATACAAGTTTCAAAACAAATGTTTTCATATAATGAGTGTCCCTGCCTAATTACTGAGAAGGTAGAGTGTTTTGCCAGTTATTGTTTTCTTCTGTGTCCTTGAAGGTACCATAGGAACGCAGTTGCTGCAAGTTGATTCAGAGGACCTGTGACTTGCGCTCCCAGGGAATAAAAGTCCAGCTTCAGCGCTGATCTGGCTCTCTCTCTTTTCTGGTCTCATCCCAGCCAGCATCTGCACAATTTTGCCTTTGTTTGGCTTTGTTTTGCTTTCACTTCCCAACACCAGTTTACACGGGTTCTCCTTTTTCAGAAACTTCCTTTAAAGTGCACAGTGAAATGGCCTCAAAGTCAATGAGCAAGGCTGAGAGTTTGCAGTGTGGCAAAGACCAATCTAGAGTTTTATGAAGGTTATGAAGAAACATAAAAATGGCTCACAGATCATTGAAGTGGCTAACAGGTACCACCAAATTCCCTCTGTGAAACACAGCCTGTTCACCTCCCCGACCTGAAAGCCTAAACTGCTGAAAATAATTAAAACCTGGAGGACAAGCTTCATTCTGCGCAACACAGTCACCTGGATTTAACCATGTGTCAGTAAGCAGAAGGAGCTCTAATTGCTTGGAAACAATGAAATCATTACAAAAAATGATTTATTCACCAGTGATCTAACATTCAATAGCCCAAATAAAACAGGGATGTGAGATGGGGATGGAAAAGGGTCAGCCAAGGATGCACACTGCCTTTCAGTGATCCTAACAAGAATGAATGAGTTTGAAGAGGAAGGGGAAACACAACCAACACCAGCAGCACCTGCACTGTTATGGATAGAACTATTACATACGGAGCTAAGATGGTGGGCAGGGTCTTGCTGGGGAAACCATCAGGCTGACCACAGGCTTGAGAGACGTTAGCTGGGAGCACAGCTCTGTTTGCTGCTCGATGGAACGCAGTTCAGTTTTTAATTCAGCAACCGCCGCTGCTCGGGCCATCAGTAGAAATGTAAAAGAGGGAAAACGACAGCCAGCAAATGCAGAAAAGACAGGCAGAGAGGTATGGAACTGTGGGCCACAGTAAAGGACGTCAGGAGAAACTACGGGGGCTCGCGAAAGGCCCTATGGAGAGGCACTGCTTGGCTTGCCTGTTTTGGTCTACTGTAGAAACATGGCGGTTTAACATGGCGTATGTGTAGACGGGGTCCCACTCCCTCTGTAGATAAAAACAGGTCATTCTAAGGTAATGAAAACACAACAATACTTATTTACAGGCGATTATACACAAATTAAAATACACCCGTGAATATTAAAATCCATTTCTGCCAATAAATCTTACATCTTAAATCCTAAAACTTACACAATGGACCTTCAAATCTTTTGTTCTGTGCAGATGACTTTGAGATGTCCTTGTAATGAAGGGTTTTACTAATTAATTAAGTGGACTAAGCTGAAATGGAAATCAACACGCGGAGAGACAGAGAAGAAGAAAAGGTCACATGGGATCCAGATTTTATCTTACATGACATGATATCAGTTTTTGTTCTCTCAGAGTCTCGACAGAGTGGAATATGGAGGTGAAGGTGAGGAAGGAAGTGCGGGCACGGAGGTGAGAGCTATTGATAAAATGAGCAAGTGGGCAATAAAGTGAGGAAAAGGAGAAGGGAGGCCGGAGGACGAGGCGGCAGTGTGGTGGGGTGGGAGAGAACGAATGTTCAGGAGAGCGAGGTCACTTGAGGTGTTGGATGTAATGATAGCTATTCTGATGATGTGGTGCTGAGAGAGAGGCAAGGTGTAGAATTATGTTTGATAATCACAGGTGCAGAGCAAGCCAAAGGAACAGTGACAGCAGGATGGAGGAGTGAAACACAGAGTAGAAGGAACAGCGATGGAGGCAGGAACAGTTGGAAACAAAGAATGAGAGCGAGCACAGAGGAGAAAAGAAGTGACAGTTTGCATTGAAACAGAACACCTGCTTTCTCCATCACCTCTCCTCCTACTCCACTCATTTAAACTCTTGCTTGCCACCGCTCTCAGCTATACCCTCCCCTCACTCAATTTAACCTTGCCGGACTCCCCCATGGTCTCCCCCTCTCTCCAACTCCGTCCCCTCTCCTCTCTTTCTCCCTCTTCTTTGCCTTGTTAGTCCTCTCCAAATTTGTTTGTTGGATAGACGAGGTAATTATCAGGAAGTGTATAAGGACCCCACCTGAGAGGCTCACGCATGTGTGTTCATATGAGTGTGTGATCCAATGTAATTATAAGGGATTAAGATGTTTATCGCACAGCTGTTGTAAATCTTGCACACAAGAGCACGGAGACACACAGATACACTCACACAGACATTCCCACAGTGATACACAAATACTCAGACATGGATGAACAGTAGTGAAGGCTCTCTGATGGTGAGCAAATATGTAACTTTAAGATTGCTTAAATGTGGGAGAAGGAATGTCTTCCTTAGCTTTAATTATGATCTTTACATGCAACAGTTCCAACAAAACAACCTACAAACAGCTCAGATTTAAAAGAATATTGACAAGACAAGCCATTGATAACAAGTATGGCATTCAGCATCATAGATTTTGAATGTACCTTTTACTTGATCTCAAAACAATTTGATGTGCCTTTTAATGATTTTCCCCAAGACCAGTTACAATGCTGTAAAGGTGCATTAAAGGGGCAATTTTTACACATTTAGTTCAGTTCACTAGTCATGAGGAGTGCTGCTCAGCCTGTGGAAACTGTTGTATAATGTCTTTTGTGGCTCTGGAGGAGCTTTATTAAGTCAGAGAAAATAACCATGAGAATGTCATCAAGTTTATCTCTGCTTGGGCTTTGGCGACTACAACATTATAGTAGAAAGGTGCATTACATACTCGATCCATGAAGATTGAAAGATGTGGGCATGGACAACGATGGCCTAACAAAAATATTCCATTTGTTGCATTATGGGATATGTAGAATCAAGCTTTTTTTGAGTGTGACACTTACTTGGGCCTAAAAATCATAATATATTGCCCTCTGCTGCTTTGATTTTGACCATCAATTTGCTTTTCTTTCTTTCTTTATGAGTAAAAAGAAATCCAAAAGTAACCGATTCTTCCCTTACTAATAGGCTATTACCTTCCTACACTTGCAGCCAATACAAAACCACATTATTAGTATGTGTGTATTCACACTTCCTTTAGTCATTTCATTCCGAACATGTATGCAACTGTGCTTATATGTTCCCTTCTGCAAAGTACTTACTTTGTTTTATCCTGCAAGGTGATGGAGCCTGAATAGCTGTATTGCTTTTGCTTTTCTCTGTCTGTCGGTCTCACTTACTCAGTGGGCCTTACTGAAATCTGAAAATGCTGTACGTCGGTCTACACCTGATATGTGTTCCTGCTTTAAAAGTAACTAAGGTGTAGGCCCAAATAGTGCTTAGTGGAAATGATTAAGTCCATCTTGCTTGTGTAATTGAAAACTGTAAACTAAGAAAAAATCTGTCAGTTCTTTAGTTTATAGACACGTAAACCATCTTTTGACCTGGATAAGCTGAATAAGTCAATTCTCTATTTGGGGTTGGAAAAAACAGCCCATTCTAAGGTATTGAGAGCGCAACAATTCTTTCAATTCTTTTATACACAAATAAAAATACACCCGTGAATATTATAATCCATTTCTGCCAATAAATCTTACATTTTAAATCCTAAATCTTACTCAATGCACCTTTAAATCTTTTGTTCTATGCAGATGGCTTTGAGATGTCCTTGTAATGAAGGGTTTTACTAATTAATTAAGTGGACTAAGCTGAAATGGAAATCAACACGCGGAGAGACAGAGAAGAAGAAAAGGTCACATGGGATCCAGATTTTATCTTACATGACATGATATCAGTTTTTGTTCTCTCAGCGTCTCGACAGAGTGGAATATGGAGGTGAAGGTGAGGAAGGAAGTGTGGGCACGGAGGTGAGAGCTATTGATAAAATGAGCAAGTGGGCAAAAAAGTGAGGAAAAAGAGAAGGGAGGCCGGAGGACGAGGCGGCAGTGTGGTGGGGTGGGAGAGAACGAATGTTCAGGAGAGCGAGGTCACTTGAAGTGTTGGATGTAATGATAGCTATTCTGATGATGTGGTGCTGAGAGAGAGGCAAGGTGTAGATCAAGGTGTTCATCAAAATATGAGCCTGTATCATGCACACATTTCTGACTGCAAATGCTACTGTAAACATTTTAACTGATCTTTTTAAGATTAATGAGAAAAAGATAAAGATGTGAGGATGAACTGAATCACTTTCATTTCTGCAACAATTGATTCTGCAAAAAGGTTAAAACTTTCAACTCACTGTCCCCTCATAACTAAACTATTGCCCTGCAGTCTGTTCATACTAATTCTGCTGGAAGTGATAATTTACTTAATATTGCCCTGAAATTATAATACATTTCCGTGCATGCTTAAATAATTCAAAACAGTGCGTGTGTTCGCAGTTGTCTGTGATGATGATGGGTTGGCCTGGAAAGGTCAATATGAAGTCATTTTCAGACACACACACACACACACACACACACAGAAGTTCTATGAAGACAACAAGTCTGAGAGGATGGAGAAGCAAGAAGAGGTTGCAGGAGTGTACCACTCAACTTTGGCCCAATGACAAACAGTCAGTCTTGTTATTCATGTGACGGCCTAGAAATCTGACAATGTGGTTAACAAAACTGGCACATGTAGGTAATGTTTTGTTGTCGTACGCACTGCCGAGCATAAGTGATTCTGTAGCTGCAATACAGGGTGTATGTAGCTAGAGCAATGTTAAGTGTTCCCAGATTGTACTGTGATGGATGATCTCTTGTCCTTGCCTAATGAAAACATGAACACACTGTTGTAATCACATCTATGAATACAAGTGAAAATCCATAACATTTTGCTCTCACCACCAGAACAATCAATGTCTAGCTCAAACCTTTGGTCTCTTCGTTATAAAAACAGGTCTCTTGCTGCAGGTAACAGGACAATAGGCCTTGGCCAGTGAAAAGGAGAAACAATATTCAGTGGCGATGTAGGTTAAAATTGGACAGAAGATAAACTGGGAATAAAAACAGGAAAGGACAGAGATAATACAGGGAATAAAGCAGAGAGACAGTACTGAGAAGGTGAGAACGCCAAGAATAGTGGCAAGCCATCAACATAAAATCATAAAAGAGAAAGTCAGGGGAGAGAGTTTGTATAAAAGCAAAGGAGATGATAGAGCAATAGACTCACAAAGACAACAAGGAGAGAGCTTTTGCAGAAAAAGATCACACATGCAAAGAAAGAGAAAGGATGTCACAATAAATGAAAAAGATACACACACAGAGCGTTGTAGAAAACTATGAGGGTGATGTAAAGACAGAGGGCAGGATCTGTTTGTTTTGTTTTGTGTATAGTACATATTGCACAGCGACAGAAACTGTTTGAATTAGACCCACAACATAGTGATTTGATTGTGTATGTGTGCTATGAGTCTCCAAACAACACTCTCTGAAGCACATGAGCTTCGCTAGAGAAAATTACACTTTCCAAAGGAATCGGTTACCCTGACGCAGAGTGGGCCATTAGGTTTTTGCACAAGAGATTGGAAGTTGTCAGACTGTGATCTCTTATTCACCAACGTTTCATGTCACATTCCGCCAAGTTGTGCATGATCACTAGATGTTGTCAGGCTATCATGGGCATGATAATGTTGGGGGTGATTGGTGGGTGCAACAAAACACTCAATTTACGCGCACGTAGGCTGGGCTAATTCAACAATGAGACACTGAAGAGGATCTTGATATGAATAACTTCTCTGCAATGATTTTGTCCTCCCCACAAGCTGTAGGCGAAAAACACAACAGCCATATATGCAGCTCACACAAAACTCTGAAGTCATGTCTGCCTGTGTAAGTGTCTTGTGACTGCGTGCACATTTTTGTGTGGGTGTCTTTGTGTGTCCGCGTGGTGTCTGTGTGTGAATACACATTTGTGCGTTCAGCACAGATCCCTGGGCTGTTGTGCTACTTTCAAAGAAACTCTATTCAGGAGATTATACAAAGTCTTCAACATCTCAACACCCAGACAATGACAAGGAGATACCGGTAGTTACACAGATAAGCACACACACCCTCTCTCTCTCTCTCCCTCACACACACACAGTCCCAAAAATAAAGATGCTCTGCTATTCAAAGTTAATACAGCATAGCTTAGTGTCCTGTTGGATGACTGGGCTGCTGTCGAAGAAACTTTGTCACTCATTTTGTTTGCATGCTCGTGAAACCTCATATCTCCAGTGTGGCCTTTAATATCTCTAATTCTCCAAACAACATATCTGGTTTTGGAGGGGAAAAAATACATATTGCTACAGAATAGACACATTTTCACATCAGACATTTTGACTTATCACATCAGCACATGTGGAACTAATAACATTACTGTTCTATTTGAACCCCCATGGTTCACTCTCCCATAGTTCACTCACACAAGAGTTTCAATAATTTTACTTGATTAGATGTCTTTGCAGGAATGAGAGGGCATTCACAGACTGAGCTTGATTGACATCTCTCTGAATCTCCTGTTACATTTCTTGCTCCTGCTAGATTGTGACGCACTAGCTCCGCCCAACACGTGTGGGTGAGCATTGCCACTAGCTGTGTCCCAAATCCATATCCACATACCATACTAATTCCAAGCAAATTTGAAATATGTAGTGTGTTCCCACTGAAAAAGTAACAACATGAAGTACGTTTGAGTGTGCTGTTCACGTACACTATTCTCCCACAATGCACACTCTTACTGTTCTCACAGTGTCAGCCACAGCAAACAGCTGGTTTCAGACAAAACAATAGCGACTAGCTGGTGAACATAGTGGAGCACTTAGTAGCTAAAAAAACACATATTTCCCTCAAGAGCTGGTGGCGATCAAACCAGAGCTAAAAGGAACGTGAATTTTGGACTTACATTTATCAGGTGGACACAAACATGACTCCAAATGAATGTTAATGTTTCTCTGTATGTGTGTAAAAAGGTAACTGTTACTTGCCCTATCAACTTGAATGGTGATAGGTCAGTGTTCACAGCTTGTTTCTGCTGTGATTCATTTGTTGCAGGTTTTAATTGGCAGCAGTATTGTAAGTGTTTTATTGCCTTTAATATCATAGTAAAGTATTTTGATTTCTTGGAAACTAACTGCAAAAAGTATAGTATGAGGATGAGTATGCAGTACGGAGTGTATACAATTAGTATGAAGGATGAAATTAGACCATAGCTTATGATTAAAACCTTGTAAATAGTGATTTTGATATATTTACCTTAAGGCCCTTTTCATGAAAGCCATTTTGACATGACACAGTAAGAGAAGCACAGGTGTAAATAATAAAATGAAAGATGGATGAATTCCATGTGCCTGCTTCCTGGTATAGTGCATGCTGGCTTACTGTCACACTTGAATAGAACAGAGCCATCTTTAACGTTATTAGTAACACTTTTGCTTTTCTTCTACTACAAAATGTCTAATGTGAAAAAGGCCTATTCAGGATAGAATCACTGGCAGTTTTCAACTACAGAGGGATTTATATATATTATATATTTTTTTTTCTTGTAGTGTAAGGGAGAATTTATTGTCTCCCACATTTAGATAATAATGCTGTTAGCACACTAATCTCGTGTGTGTGTGTGTGTGTGTATGTGTGTGTGTGTCTGAGTAGTTTCAGTGGCCATGTCAGTGTGATTTTCTTTCATGTTTTTTTTGTTTATGACAGGGATTGTCTATCAGCCTCTACAGAGGGACCTTGCTGTTCTGTAAATGGAGCCTGGCCCACTGCAGGCCTTGGCACTGGCAGCAGAGACACACAGAGAGAGAGAAATAGAGAGGGGTGGTGGTGTTGGTGATGGTGCAAGAACAAAAAAAAAGAAAAATGTATCTGGCATTAAGGAAGAGACATTTATGTTGTGCCTTGATTTGAATCAGGTAATTTAACATGCTACTTTCAGGGCCTTGGCATGCTGGCATTGAGAGAAAGACAGAGAACAGATGGAGAAGGAAATGGAGCAGCAGGAACAAACTAAGGTAATAAGAAACAATGAGAACGAAAGGGAAATGGAGAGAGAATGGCTGGCATTGAGACGTGGCATGCTATCAGTGGAGCTGCAGAGAACCAGTCTTTTGCCTGTCCATTCTAAACAAACATGAAGAAAGCCTATTAAGGACCATTACCAACCACAGCATTCAACTTGGCTGCACATTTCAATAGCATGTTTTGCTGATTATACAGTAAACACACTTGGTGCCACAATGGTCAGTTTAAGTGTTTGAACCAATGTCCACTGCTTAATTTTTCTGGTGAGGACTCAAACAAGAATGTACAAGAAAACAAAGAAAGTGAAGAGTAGTTTAAAACAAGATTTCAGTTTAGGCAAGATTAGTGCATAAATAATTGTACTCAAAAATCAAAAAGAGGTTGGCCCTCATAGTCTGTTTAGCCTTATACAACAAAGCTTACACATGCAATATATTTAATATAAATAAAACGTGTAACTCATCTCTTTGAAACACAGTATCAATAGCCACTCGGACAGACTTAAAGGGACCGTTCACCCCAAAATCAAAAATAAATATTTTTCCTCTTACCTGTAGTGCTATTTATCCATCTAGATTGTTTTGGTGTGAGTTGCCGAGTTTTGGAGATATCGGCCGTAGAGATGCCTTCAATGGAACTACATGGCACTCGGCTTGGTGCTCAAAGCCCCAACAAACTTTTACATTTGAAATCATGACACAGTTACTCAAGATAATCCACAGAGCTTGTTGTGAGCAGTTTCATGTATTGGTAGAAAGAAAATAGTTCCTACATGAAAAGATTATTTATTAACTAAAAAAAAAGCTCCTACACTGCTTATCTGGTCTGACCAAAGTATTTTCAGATGTATGTTCTCACCGTGTTCTTCCTGAAACCCTTCAGGCTGTCCAGGAACAGCATCAAAATCCTGGTCCAGATGTTCCCCCGTCAAAAGCTTTGTAGATGGAGCTACCAAACTGAGGTGCTGGTCACTGTTTACTGTCTTGCATTAGAAGCTTTGTGTAAGGCAACAGCTGACATCGTAACTATGCCAAAAGCCACAGTTGGCAGGGCTGTGAAAGAAATGATGACTATTCTCCATGGAGAAATTCAGTTTCTCAGGCCAGAGGGCATGGGGGACAAGCTTTGCTCGTCCTGCTGGCTGTGGGGCATTCTGGTCCGCTGTCCGGTGCCACATGAGGATTCTCCCTCGGGCTGGACAACAGAAGAAATGCTAAGTGAACCCTTGGTGCTACTGCAGGGTGTCTGTGATGCCAGAGGTGCATTTTCGGGTATTTAGATTGGGAATGCAGAATCCGTGCATGTCACGCTCTTCCTCTGCAGGTCCCCTTTGTAAAAACAAAGCCTGTATCCAGATGGCTTCTTCCTTTAAGGAGCAGTAAGAAATACATGCCCGCAGCATCCTGTTTCATTCATGACCCTACCGTCACCTGTAAGAGGTAAGAACTCTCTCAGGCAAAACACATACACAGTCACCCTCAGGAGACATGGTATTTGCCAATTGTTTGACCAATTGTGCATTGGTCACTTGGCACTGAAAACACTAACTGAATTATTTACCTGCATTTTAATAATCAGGCCGAGCTGAAACATGTTACAACAAACATCATTCCCAATGGTGAGGAGCATCATTTATCTTTGGCATGTCTGCTGGCAATCATCTTTCTGAGGGCAGTGGAGATCCAGCCTCTGTTTGCCCCCAAGGTGACTGGAGCCTCCACAATGTCTGTGCAGCAGAAGGTGATGTCCGAGAGGAGGAGGAGGAGGAGGAGGAGGAGGAAGGTCTCAAGCCAAGACGACAGAGGCGACAATTCAGCTGAAGATGATGCGGATGAAAGGGGGCTGTCATGGAAATGGTTTCCGAGCAATAGGGTGGCTGCGCACGCAGAAGTGCCTGCATGTCTGAGTGAGCATGACTACATCTAGGGGGCAAACCTCTCCAGATGTCCATTATGACCTTTCCATCACGGTTAATGTAGATTAATACTCAGTGTTCATGTTCAGTGCTACCTACAATCCAAAACTTAAATCCCTTGTGCTCTTGTTCACACAGTACTATGCATCACTATGAGATTGCTGATAATGTAAACACATCTGAGAACTGCTTAACTAAATCCTGCATAGTGCTCCCCAGAGTTTAGGGTTGACCCCGTTACATAGATTAATTTCCTACCCAACATAACCATGGTAATGAAAATATCAATTACATAATGAGGAGCTACACTGTGGCTTCAGTTAAGCCTCAGTTATCCTTGGATTGCTGTCATACAAGGCCTCATCTGTGTAGTGGAATAATCAATCTCCCTTGAAGAAGGAAAGCCACCACTTCTTTGAAGACGAAAAAGGAGGAAATCAACTTTACACTGTGTCGAGAACATCCCATTAAAATTTAACAGTGTTTTGCTGAGAGGTCATGAACAATATCTAACAAATATAGTCGGCCTGTTTCAAACACAGACTGTATGTATAGATGGATGACGTTTCTCCAGTTCCTCCCCATAGACTGTAATGAAGCTAAAATATCTAATAAAACTAATTAAAACCAAACTTGTCAGAAAAATGAACACTTGAACATACATCAGCATGATAAGAAATTTCCTAAACTGACAGAAACCATCAATGTGAAAAATTGTGAAAAATGTACTTTGATTGTTTTGTTTGGCCCATGTTCCATCTGCTAACAGATGGCCTATTTATGACCTATACTGCAGCCAGCCACCAGGGGGCGATCGAGATATTTTGGCTTCACTTTTCGGGAGCTGACATGTCGTCCATCTTTATGTACAGTCTATAGTTTCAGCCAGTTCATTCAGATGCCATTTTGAGATTTGTCAGTTCTTTATAGTAGATTGAAATGCAGCCCTTTTGGATATCTTTCTTATTGTGTTTCAACAGAATCACAAAGTAATTGTGACAAAAAATATGGTTTATGATAAAGTACCAGCCAGGGAACCCCTTTTCCATAACCCATTTGTTTTGTAATCATCATTACTAAAACTACAAGCTCCAATGTACATGTGTGCACATTTACAACCGTTTGTCTGGCACTACTGTTATTGTGATGTATAACTCATGATTAGGTCTATAACTGTTTTAACTTTCACAAGTCAACAAATTCCACCTGCAAGGGAACCCAAACAGCTAATTTGTACTTATGTAGTTGTGTTTGTAGTCATTTAATAGTTCTTTCTCATGTGGTAGTTTGTATTTTTTTGTTGCGCCTTGTATATGACAGTCACTCTTGATGAGACCATGTATCAGTGTTTTATTCCACAAGCCAAGTGGAATCGTATGTTCTACTGTATCCACTAATGAGGTGCTACTACTCTAGACTAATCACACAGTATACTGTACCTTATGAAGTGTGTGTATGTGCGTGCATGTGTCTGTGATTTTGCTTGTGTGTGCTCCAGCCAGCAAAGGCAGTCATGTAAACAGAATGTTTGGCTGATCTTCAAAAGCGAGCGGATTTGGCTGAAGAATAGAGACCCCTCTATATCTTGCTGTGCCTGCCTGTCTCTCTCTCGCTCGTTTTTTGTCCGTCCTTTCCTCTATCACCACTCCCTTCTTTTGTCAACTAATCTCTTATACTCAATAACATCTGCTTTCTGAATTACATTATTGTTTACTTACTGTGGTCTGTCATAAATAATTCAGCTTTGTGCATACAATGTGTAAAAATAATACAAGAAAATAGCATAGTTGTGTTCATTTGGAATGCCAAGTAAAAAGGTTTCACACCACAGTCCTTTTATTATTATCATTCATTAAGAAAGGCTTTTTGCCTTTTCTTAAAACAGCTGTGTAAAAAAGTGACTGTTTTCTCAGATTTGTTTTCACCTCCAGTCATATTGCAGCACTCGCACGTCTCTCTTTAATATCACTGCAGCATGCATCGGTGTTAACGTGAGCATGTGTGCATATATGCATGTTCCAAGGCACTGAAGTGTGTAATTGGTGCGCCTTCTTCGTTAGGAGATCATTACACTGAGACACCTCTGGTCTCTATCATTTTCTCAGTGGTTTTTCTTCTGTCATCTCTCACTCTTCCCTCTAATCAAATACTTGCTCGCTCACTTCCTCCCGTCACTGTCAATCCAAATCTTTTCTCTGTCTTTATACAGTACTTAGCTCTAAGAGGTTTCTCATGAGTCTTGACAGTGTTGTAACATCAGGCTACTAGTTTCAGTTGAACTCACTTGCTCCAACGTGAGGTTTCTACCACTTTGTAAAATGACATCTATTGTACTCTGAAAAGCACTTTTATCTGTGATATTATTAGTGATAAATCAAAATGTAGGACATTACAGTTTAGTTGCAGGACTAAACTGTGCTGTGGAGGAACTTCACATTACTCTACATTCATACTGCGTAGTATATACTTATTACTCTATATCACCTACTACTAAATTATTTGAAATAGTATTTTTTTAAATACCATTTAGTGCATATTGTTGTAAATAAATACAAGTAATGCTTCGTTTTGTATGTTTTAGGTGTCAGATTGTACTCAACTAATTATATCCACATGTATGCCAGGACTTGATTTTTGTGCGCAGAATTTTGCTATCTACTTGAAAGGTGCTATTTCTTTAAATATCAATAATTTAAAAAAGCATTTTCACTGGGCATTTTTTACAAGTACACATATTATCTAGAGTGATTCAGAGGGGAATAAAAAAACAAGTTTGTCCACACTCTTGCTGTGCATTTTATTTTTTATTGTCAGAAATACAAGACTTTATGATAATAAAATCATATTGTAATCTCTTAGAAAATCAAAAACTAATTTAAAAAACTCAGGGTCTACTTATGTGTGTTACTAACATCATGCAGTGTCTGTTTTTATTTTTCAACACCACTTATCCCTTTATGTCTTATTTTTAGCACTAGTATTTGTTATCTTATGTTATATTTTATTGCTTGTTGAACAAGAAACTACAGTTTTAACTGATTTAATGTAAATTCTATAATTCACCTGACCTACAAGTGACCCATACAGCTTGAGATTCATCGACAAGTCAGGTTCTCATGCTTTGAATTTCTGTAGCAAAATAATTCTGTAGATTAAGGAGGAATCCTAATCTCATGATAGAGGAATCAAACTAATTACATTCCCTCTCATCATATCTCTGTGTTTTTCTCTCTCACAGAAATGAACATTCTTCTTATTGCAGCCTTCTCTCTTTCTCTCTCACTGTGCTAGCATGCCACAGACTGTGAAGTAAGACATTGAGCTATCTGATTGTTGTCAATAAGTTTTCCTGTTTCTCTGTCTGTCCCTTCTTCTTTGTTTCTCTATGTGTCCTTTATTTTCCTTGCTGCCTTTATGGACTTCTCTCTGTTTCAGCAGGGGTCCACCATCAGTGGCGGTTTGATGTTGATGTAGATGTCTATTCAGCTGTTTCTTCATCACAACATGCTATTTTGAGTTCCCTTTTTAAAGTTGATTTACATGCATATCATAAAGTTTAGTGATGAAACTGTAATGTCATAGAGAGCACACACCGTGAAATCTACTGTTGCAGCATCTGGAACACGCTGAAGCCTCTTCTCTCTTCAAGCGTCAGCGGATTTACAGATTTGAAATTGATGTCATGGTTTCCAGGCTCATTACACATATGGTATGTTCATATTGTTCTGATGTTTCCAACTTGTCACTCCTTTACCCCATTGTGTGAGGAATGGCTACAAGGCTGACACATATGCAGCTGCTTCGGGAAAAGGTTGGCGTCATTCACTATGAGACATCAGTTAAGGCAGGAAAACGCCGACATTTAGAGTCTAGTGTGGGTCAAACCGCATAACACTGGATCCTACAGTTCCCATAATGCAACTGAATACCATATTTCATTATTCATTATAATGCAGGCTTTCTGTTATAAATGTATACTCTCCAAGCCCAAGCTGAGATAACCCTAATGACAACAAAATTTTTGTAAACTTTGGAAAGCTCCCTCCAGAGCCACAGAAGGCACTACACAACTGTTTTAGCGGGCCACGAAGTACTCCTCGTGATGAGTTAACTGAAAATTGGTGTTATGTTTAAAATTGGTGGAGAGCCCTTTTAAGACATGTAAAAACCCCATGGAAACCAGTCAAAACACTATTGTTTTGCAAGCAGAAATCTATTTTCTCTTAATCTCTTACCCCAGAGCAGGAAACCAGGATTTTTGTTTACATGACTTTAAAAGAAATAAGGTCACTGCAAAACATCTGACAATAACCTGAGTATTCTTAAATTAATGTAAATGTGCTGACTGTAGCTGAACTCAATGCGCAATACTCCGTCTGGGGTTTGTTCTACCTGTGTTTAATGGGTGCCACTGTGTTCTTTGGTTTGCTACCCACAGGTGCGTTAGGGATGTAATTATCTATTTGTGTCGACCCATCCTGTCTTCCACATGCTGTGGGAGGCCACTGTGAGCCTGACAAAGAATTAAGCTGGTAGAAACAAAGAATGAACACAACCTTCAGGTCCTCATTTGTTTGCATAACACACCTTCATTTTACAATGTACCCCAAACCCCATGAGTCATTACAAGCTGAACACAGTATCTATCATTATGGAAACAAACTACTGTGCATGTGGTGCACCCTGAGTTTGATTTATAAGGTTTTTAATAACTGTTTTCTTTGGTCCTTGCTTACACAAATTATCTTGAAACAGAGCTGTAGTTTGTCATATTTATATAGAGTTGGCTTCATTTCAGTTTTTTCACTTTAAATACAAACAACACCTTACAAACTGCATGACAGTTCACTTAGAGGATGATATTAAGTATGTGTTTTCATATTAAATTACATTGAGGTGAGCACACCTGTCCACAAGTAATTTTTTTAAACCATTTTCGGTGTGAACACGTGTCTTAACTACTTTGCTATTTGAAGAGGACAAACAGCAATGGCCCAGAGTGTTTAGGTGTATAACACCTGTAGGGTAAATGACAAGTTGTGATCACCCCCTGGAAATCTCTTCTTTTCTCTCTGTCTTTTAATTCAATGTGCTAGTGATGTTACATTTGTGAACTATCCAACTCTTTTCAATGGGTCTTTGGTATGAATGAAGGGAACCAAGTCACACTTAGTGAGAGCCGTTCTTTTTAGCATTTCACTGCCTGCCATAAATCCACTCCCCTTTACGGGAAAAGTGTACCAGTAATGTCACCACTCTAGTCACAAACTGTCTCTGGCTCACAGCGCGATAGTGGGTCTACTTGATTACTATCCTGGCGTACGCTGGTGTCTCATCAGCTGGGCGGAGTTAAAAAGTTTTCTAAAATTAAGTGTTGTATGAATTGCATTCAAGGCAATTTATATAAAACATTTCATACAGAGGGTAAATTCAAAGTAGTAAATTCACTGACAAAGCAGAGGGATATGGCGTCACCTTGTGGAATGTTTACGATAATTGACTGGCAATACGAGTATAAATCTAGTGCTGCTAAACCTAGCCCACAAATATTGGCGGGGTGTCTAAGTTTAAATCTGATACATATTTTACCGTATCTTTATCCAAGTGATTATTTGATACCGAATAACCCCCGGCCCCCTAACAAAATGATAAAAGAACGATGCGCCTTTCTTTTGAACGACTCTCGAGAAAGGAACGAATCCATAAGATCCAGCTCCCTTCAAAGAGCTGTAATTCCCATCAGTGCAATGTGCAGCTTGGTAACATAACTGTTTTTAAATAAATTGTGACTGGACCAAACAGCTTCAATTGTTATTAATAGTTCTTCTCATATCTATATTGCCTGTGGTTTGTTGTTTGCCTGCACACCTCATCATGTATTACTGCTTCCATATTCTTCCATGTGTGTAATAAAGGTGTGTACATGCAAGCACACCCACAGTTGTGTGTAGAAGGACATTGTCAACATCCCAATAGGCAAACATTAAACTAGAGTGGGAAGGCATCTGTACACAGTGACTGCCAGAATGAATGTGTCCAACCATTACCATATCATTGCTTTTGTTCTAAAACCAAGCAATGTTATTATATACTTTCACAGGCACTGTATGAGATGAGAGAGTGATGAGTGCGACAGGATGGTTTCATGGTTTGTGAGGCCACCCACCAAACATTGATGTTACATACTGTACATAGCAATACATGCTCAGCTGCTTGATGGGGTGCAACATTGCACTTTGGTCACTGACCCTTCCCCATACCTGGAGGGCAAAAGAGAATTTCAGCATTTGGTGATCAAAAGTGTTGACACAACACAAAATGCTCTGAGAGTGAGAGCGCTTTGAACTGTGAGCTCTGAAATTGTTCTGTGCCTGTTTTGGGTCAAACTACTGCTGTGACTCTGCCCCTTCACTCAGGTGCATGCCACAGTATATTGAGAAGATATTTTGTAGATATCAGATGAGCTGTTATAGAGCTTTACATAATGCAGATAAAATGCTTTCTATTCTCTAGGTACAGTATAACATATTTCTGCACGGTATTGTATAACAGACTAACAATTCATGTTTAATTCATAAGGTTGTTTTGCTTTGATAAAATCTCACCTGCAGCAACAGCCATGAATATAGCCTTCCTGTCACCACCCTGCTCATAAATGGAAAAATCAATGCAGTCTTTTTTAAACAATGCAGAAATTACTATAAATATACTGTCACACTGCTTATATAAAGATAGCCATTAACCAGACCATCCCATCGTCTTGTTTAACCCATGGTCACATCGCTTTAGTCTTCTGGAGGCTCTTAAAGATTAGAGCTGGATTAAAAATTATAGCCTGAGAGGTTTGTGCATTGCCCAAATTACTAAGTAACCCAATACTGTGAACTCCTTGGTTCAGTGATGGGGAAATTCCCAAAATATCCCTAGACTGTATTATTGGTTCTCTTTTTCCCATAAAATCCCGACACATGTCAGTTGTGTAAGAAAATCTTCCATGTTTAGTTCACTACTGCCTATACTGGAAGTGGCTCTGTGTTCTTCTTGGTCAGCACGAAGATGAGTTTGCTACTTTGTTCAGATTATACAGGGACTCCCCAGACACCCACCCTGCTCACATATTATGCATTATGCAGGATTCAGTCTGTGTGTGTTTGTGTGTGTGTGTGTGCGTGCACAAATGCAGCTTGAAGACTTCAAGGTCAGAGTTAATTTGGTGGTGCTCGGATCTCAGCACACACACACAAACATACACATCATCCATATAGGCAGACACGAACAGACATGCAATCCATATAGCTGCCTTTAGACAAAAAGGAAATGGAAACAAAATACTCCATTGTTCACTTTGAAGGTCTATCAGTCATTATTATTTCTCATATTACATTTGCAGCATTTTCCCTGAAATCCTGCCAGACTGAATTTCAGATGGGTCAGAAAGAGATGAAAGTATTCACTTATGAAAGCTTATGGCGCAACAAACATTGCAGACTCTCCTTACCAGGAGGAATAATAAAAAAATATAGAATGATGAGCAATTAAATGAGTAATTTATGTAATTTAGAACAGTTTTAGCTATTCTTTGAACTGCAGTATGTTTTTGAAGAGACGAGCAAATTGGCAACTGTGTCGCATTTACCCCACAGCAATGTGATATTTATTTACTTCAGTTCATACATTTTTTACATTTCTTTTTGTTCATTTGTTAACTGGACTGGACCTGATGGCAAGGCCAAGTTCTCCTATACTGATTGCTAACAGAAAGCATTTACTGTAAGAGCCCCTACAGAGTTCCGAGGCAAACAAGCTGTGTTTTGTTTTGAATTATCCTTTAACCTGCGCCCTCAGCCTGCCTCCATGCACATAATGTAGCTTGTGTACATGCAATAGGGTGGAAACCGATTTTTGATGTTTTTTAATCTTAAGCATGGTCTATTTCATTGGTGGTCCAATCATGTTCATTTTCATAAATCTAGACAGAGCTGCCCAAACAAAGACAAATAATGTCTTCTTTGTGAATTCTTTGTTAAAGTGTATTTTCTTCCTCACACTTTGGTACAGTGAGTGAGAGCTTATGGGTTTTTAAATGCAACATCATCTACTTTGTAGTTTGAAGTTGATGCTTTTCCTGCAGACTCATCTAATTTGTATTTGACATCATAAGATAAATATGAGGCTAAAAAGCTCTGAGACAGAGAGAGAGATAAATAGAGAGAGAGAAAGTAAGACAGAGGTTTTGTGTGAGTGCAGCTCACTTCATCTTTCAGATCCCCATAGTGCCTAACCCTCCAACTCCTCTCTCCTCTGCTCCTCCTCTACCTTTTCTGTTGCATCATTTCTGTCAGTCTGTCATTATTTTCTTCTCGTGTCACCTGCGAAACCCTCTGCAGCCAGACAAGCATACACAAACGGTAAGGATACACAGTATGCTGAAGTACACACATTTACACAAACAGTATAGTTCATAGGTAAATTTAGCCACATGCACAGCAAGCCTGTAAATTCAGTAAAGGCTCAGATGCTACTTCGGTGACACAATAATATGCTGCTAAAATTAAATGAACTTGAACAGCACACACAATGATTTACACGGCTTTAAGACATCTAGTCTCCAAATCTGTTTTATACTCTTGTCCTCAATAACTGTACCTTCATTGCTACTGGACAGTGGTATGGATGCTATTGGCTTACAA
>CM022478.1:16187308-16247230 GCA_011952105.1 Coreoperca whiteheadi
GCACTTGAAAACGCATCTCTTCCGTCAACACCTGACTGACAATCACTAACTCTTCTTCCTTTCTACCTCTGCTATAAAAAAAAAAAATAAAAAAATAACCCTTCCTATCCTTAGCTTTGTATACTGTGCTAGGCTTTAACCAGACTCGTTTTTGATGCACTTATGCTTTTTGTTACCTTGTGTTGTTATATTGCTTCCATTGTCTTCCTCAAATGTAAGTCGCTTTGGATAAAAGCGTCTGCTAAATGACTAAATGTAAATGTAAATGTAAATGGTATATAACCAATATCAGTTAATCGGAAAAGGTTCCTTGATTTAACCTCTCAAATTCTGGTCACTTCAAGTCCTAATAGTTAGATCCTTCATCCAGTTAATGTAGACAGCCTGAAAATGTAATAACGAAGGAACTAAACCACACTTTATTTTTTAGTAAAGGTGCAAAATATATTCTTTGAATAAGTTTTAGATCATATCAGATCTTTATTGTCAGATCTTTTGTTTACAGAAGATGACAAAACACAACATACAAGAGGACATGGGACATTAATCACAAGCGTTTCAGCAAACAACCAAATAGAAAATAGCAAAATAAAAAAAGATGTCAAACCATTGAACTGGTAGCCATGATAAATTATAGTGTATTCAAGGTTCAGTGCAAATTAAGCGTATATATTGCACTTTATGTAGCCTCATGATTAATGGATTGGTAAATAATTTCGTACACACAGTAATTACTGGAATCCAACCTTCTCATCAGGGGGAGGTATACAACTAAAAAAGCTTCGTCAACATCATCAACTCTTCTTCTTCTAATTGGAATGCTCCAATTAGAAGAAGGCACTGCCTTCTCACTGACAGCTCCATCAAAGCAGCATTTCAGGCACTTTTTCCAAAACTGAGCCCAGCATCAGCCAGCACTGTTCTATTAAAGTGAGCCCTCAAATAGTCTCAAAGGAGAACTGCCTTCTCACAAAACCACATCTTGGGGGTGATTTCACTTTGCTCGCACATGGGTTCCCTGTCAGTCTATTTACTGAGGAGTTTTCAAACCTTGTCTGCTTGTCAGAGAAATGTGGGCTGTGCTTTGTACTTTTGCTACTGTTGGCAGTTCTGAGATATGAATAAAGTTGCATCACCAATCCTTGATGCAAATAGTCACATCCCATTTACACACACCAACCACCTAAAAGTTCAAAACTCTGTGTTTGTCGGTGTGTGTGTCTCCTCAAAAGGCTGTCTACAATTCTTTATGAGAGACTATCACACAAAATGAGAAACATAAAGCTACCTAAATGTGTAACCATTTTTGCCTCTAACAGAGAAGTTGAGAAATGGCTGCTCCGATATGAGAGCAGAGTTTAAGTGAGGAAGAAAGGTGAGAATAAAGAGGCAAAAGAGAAAAGAAAAGGCGAAGGAAAGGGAAATAGAAAGCAGAAAAGAATGCAGGGATCGCAGACAATGTTGTGTGCGTCAGGTGAAATGAAAGGCGGGGAATAGAATAAGGAGAGGAATTAATCATCCTTTCACAACATTTCACTGCGCCCAGTGGTGTCCAATCAGCAGCAAGCTACCTTGTCTTGCACAACTGAGTAGGATTTAAAGTAGAAATGAAGGCTTGATAAAAAGTTGGATGACATTTTAATGGCAGTTTTTTCTTTTGGAGGCTGTAACAGTGGATATCTGGAAAACATTGAACCAGATTTAAAACCATATTACTTCCATGTCTTTATCATATGTGTAAAAAATTGTAACAACTTTAGATCTGGTCAACTACATATCCAGTTTGCTAGTAACAATCAGTTGAGGTTATGACTTCAGTGATTTGCACCTAATGGCTGATGACCACCTGAACACAAAACTTGTTAATATAACTATATTTCTTACAAGTAGAACCTAAAATGCATCATTAAGATAGCAACCTATGTGCATGGGACTATGGGATACTCAGGGCTGTAAAGGACACACTAGTAGTGTCCTCTCAGTTTAGAAAAAAAGGATGTTGCATTTCTTGGTTGCACTTGGAGAAGACTTGAGAATCAGACTGGTCTTGAAATGTAGAGGCAGTCCCTAAATCGGGATACAACTTATGGCCAACACTGTTTTCTACTTTGACTCACAGCACTTCTGCTTGGCAATTAAATCAACCAAACTGTTTCTTTTGAGCACACTTATTCACACTGTGGTAATTTCTTAATTTAACTCTCACAAAAAATGTTTAAACTGCTAGGGCAGTTCTGCTGGTGTATTTTAGTAGGCATATCAGAAACCTCTGCTGGGGATAGTGAACTTTTTTATTTTCTCAAATCCAATTTTGAAGTAAGTGACATCTTTTGTGTTACCGGAAGACAGCTGCTGCTGCTGGTACCACATCACAGAAACTATGGTCAAGTCACCTCTCAGACTGCTCTGTGACCTACCAAAAATATTTTTAACAGTCTAACTGGCTTTTATTGAAAATACCATATTACATGTTATATTTATTTTTTTCTTTCTGTTCTTTTTTCATGTGAAATTTCAAATCCTGGCCTATAAAAAACACTTAGTTCACATAATGTGAAAGTGTGGACATCAAAAAAAATTTGCGTAAGAACATTCCTGTGATGGCAGCGAAAGGAAGATATGCAATGTTGGAAAAATCCTGCATGGTTTAAAACCAAATACATATTTGTCCCTGGTTTGTGTTGCTTTATTACTGACACTGTAGATTCGATCCAGGCTTGTCGTAGTTGCCTGACAAATACATGTCAATAAGGTAATCTGGATAGAGCAACCATAGAACTGCAACTACTCTACATGTGCTACTGCACAGCATTTTGTTTACTTTGTCTTGAAACTGACAAGGTCCCATGTGGGGAATGTGCACCACACACAATAACAAAGCAGCCAGAACCCTTCTCTCTATATCCTTTATTTCCCCAGGTGTTCACACTAAGGGTCATTAGTAATAAGAATCATTTTGAGGCAAAATGATATAGCCAAAGCTGGAGAATTGAGAAAGACATTGATTAATTGAGCATAAAGCCTAAAAAAAAGCACTGAAGGTGACCTATTTGGAACTAATATATTATGAAAAAAAAGAAAGAAAAATGTCATGCTAAAATGAGATTCCCCTCATTTTATAAATACAATGCATGCTTTGAACCAATAAAATATTTGCTTACATTTTTAATGATCAATGGTAACACAGTATACTCTGGTATATTTATATTGCACTGATTACATTAACTATATCTTCAAAATCTGATAGATTCTTTCAGTAAAAGTCTTCATAATTATGACATAATTACAGAAAGCATTTCAAACTCTTATGTGTTTCATGGCCTTTTAAAAGCATGCAGACTGAGATGTGCAAGGAATAAAATCATCTTTTTGCTTCTACACTAATTCAACTTAATGTTAAAACCCTGTATCAGAATTCTTCTTAGTTTTTTCAGTATTCAACCTCTCCTGAAAAGTGGCTGCAGAAAAGGTTTTTTCCACCGGTTGGATAAATAATTGGGATTAAGAATGTTGATGTCATCTTCTGCTTCATGTGAACTTTTTGCCTGACACATGCACACTGCGGTAAAGCGCTCAATCTTTTAGCACAGTATCAAGTTCTGTCTGTTATAGCGGTGGGGGAGAGTGGAGCGAAAGCTGTAGAAGTTTGTAGACATAGAGATTGAAGCTAGAAAGTACATTTTATGGATCTGGATGAAACCAAATTACAATGACATAAATAGGTTTACATGCGCTACCGCATGTGCTACACGTTTGTAGTTTTTTCATGGGAGCTGTAGTTTTTTTCTGTGATAACAAATTAATTGTTGTTAAAATTTGTTAAGTTTTAACTTCTTATACCAACTGCTGTAGTGGATGATGATTTGTCTTAGAATATGGAAAGTTATCCTCATTAACACACATTTTCTTCAGAAAGAACTGATAAAAGCTGTACCACAGCTCAGCAACTTACTTTACTCGACATTTTCCAAGGTACGCATGCAACAAGGTGTGTACTGTATGGGGCTGTGTGTGTGCGCACACTGGCTTTTGTGTGAGTTTTTTTATGTGTATTCACATATGTGGTATCGCTGATGTGCAATTCAGATGACTAATTTGCCAGCTGGCTTCTCTCGTCCCTGAGCCAATTCACCGATGATGATTGACATTTAACACCAGTGTGACTGCATGATTGGTCACTTCACAGCTTGGTGATTGGCCATTGCCCACAAAGACCAATGATGATTGACTGACATTTGTGCACCAACACACACGCACACATTGGTTGATTATGATTTAACCACTGAAAGATTGTAATCAAATTTGTCTTTAGAGTTGAAGAACTGTTGTTGTAACATCAGAACCAACTCAATGCTCAATCAGCATCTTTGGCAAATTATTAGTACAATGATAGTACACATTCAGAAAAGGCTTACTCGTAACCTTTTTTCCTGTTATTAAGTTTGACTGGCTGTATTTGTTTTCACGGCATCATTGCCCAACTTTATTGCCTCATAAGGTTATCCATTTATCGTTTTTTCTCAAAACAAAGACAAGAAAGTCATTCAATCAGCATCATTTAGGCATGCATTGTGGCTGAGTAGTCACATTATGTACATGCAAGAGCCATTGTTTTAGCAGCAGTTCGATTTAAACATTTCATTCAGCAAATATTGTCCATCATTAATTTAGGACAGGAGGTTTGTGGGAAGAAATTACCAAAGTACTATGTCCATGTTGTGGGAAAGATAAACATGTGACTGGACTAATTTCTCTGGGCTCCATTGTGTCTCCAGCCTTTAGTTACTGGCAGCAAAATAGAGGAAAGTATACCATGCAATTGTTTAATATGCCATACAGTACCATGAATGCATAAAAAGTTTAATTCAATTAAAAGGCACAGTAAGCAGAAACAGTTGCAGTGGGATTCAATCTTAAGCCAATTAGGGCACACAGGCAGCAGACTTAACCACTTATACTGTTATGTGACATCTGAGACCGGAATATTTTGTCAGCAGAGCCTTCAAACCTTAACCTAGGCAGTGTTAGTGTCAAGCTCCAAGTGTTGAGTAGTAGCACTGTATCATGTCAACTTCTCATAACCTCCTGTCTTGGCTGTCACCTTGTGCTGTCGAAATCTTGGATGGGATGTGGCTTATTAATACAGCTTGGTGAAAGTTTCCCCTCTACTCCATCATTCATTCCTTCATGAAAACCACGCCTCTTTGCTACTATCCACTTAAACCATGGCACACTTTTCTTATGCTGCCATTCTGTCACAGTATTTATTGTTAATTAGTTTGCAACTTGTAAATTGTAAATTCATGTCAACCTCCAAGTGGTAATTATGAATGGGATTCTTGTGTTCTTCTGACTGCTCAGATATCAACTGTCATTTACACAATATACTACTGATTTCCACTGCAACCGCAAATTAGAAAGACTTAAACATTTTGAAATAAATGTATCTGCCAAGTCACAAAATGTTCATACAAAACGTATCTGTAAAACATTCACTGACTAACATATTTTATTTGTTTTCCAATCAATATCCACTCTTGCAAAACGCATATCCTCTTGTAGCAACTAAAGCATTATTTATGAATTTCATGGTTATGTTTAGGGTTAGGTTAGTATAGGTTAGAAACTTTATAGTCCACGACATGGAAAAATAACATTTTAGTTATTAGAGTCTTGTCAGTCATCAACGTGAGGTTGCCAGGCAACCAGCGGTGACTCCATGAAGTTATTGAGGCGACCAAGAAATAGTCTGTCACACAACCCTTTGTAAAACCACGTGTCATTTTTACAGTTCCCTACAGATTAAACAAATGAGATATAACTTCTTACTTATTGGGCTTTAGAGGTGCTGGTTGGTGGATATTGTTGCCTTTAGACAGAGTGAGACCAGCTGTTTCCAGTGTTTGTGCTAAGCTAAGCTAAGCGGCTGATGGCTGTAGCTAGTTAGACAGACACGAGAGGGGTATTGATCTTCTCATCAAACTCTCAACACGAAGGCAAGTGCATTTCCCAAAATGTCAAACTATTCCTTCAAGATTAGAGAAAGTGTTGGTGAATGGGAAGGACTGTATATTCTGGCTGGTTCATAAAGTTGTAGCCGCCAGGGGGCATTGGTTGGAATGCACTCCAGACACAATGTTTCTTTTAGTTGTTTACTGGAATAAAATAAGGATGTGTGGTTTAGTAGTATGGAGGTACACCATTTTGAACAGGGAACCCAGAAAGGGAGCACAGCTATTAAACCCTATTTTCGTGTACCATAGTCTTTCCACACCAGCACTCCCTCAAACCTCTCACAGAGTGAATGCTGCCGTCGTCTTACAATAGCAGGGGAGTGTAGTGTGGTTCTGATAGGCTGCTCCTCAGCCGTCCAACCTGTCTGCAGAAGTCATCCTTCGTCACATGTGGTCTTTGGTCATTATTGTAAAAGTCAAATATGATGCACAGATAGGTTGTGTTTACTTTATCAGCATATAAATGAAACAATTTCCCTTAACCAAAGTGGTTTTGTTGCCTAAACCTATATAATGTGGGATTCAGGGTGTGAAACCTGGTCTCCTGTTTTACAGTCCTGTGATTTGTAGCCCTTTGTTGAACCTACATTCTTTTCCCCCACTGAACATATTCCAGGCAGCAATTATGCCCTGAAAACATATGACAAAACAATTTAACAGAATATAAATGTTAGGTCTATTTCTTGGTGACGATGCTGCCAATATAGCTCACTACACTACATGTCTGAAAAGCAAAAAAACATGTTACAAGCCCCATAATTCAAGGTAAGCTAGTTAATATAAAGTTGGTAAATGTACATTTTGTTTTTTTTACCACCCAAATGATCAATTCTGTTGTAGCCCAACAGTAGATAACTATTCGTTCGACCACTCTGGTTTTGTGTAACACTGGCAACTGCATGTTAAGATACCCTATGGATTGAATTCCTGTAACCATGACAGTCTTTCCCATCATCATCCCACATGACATAAACATCCCATCAAGTGGGCAAAAACCTTCATTCCTCTCTAACCCACATTGGAGCTCCCGATGCTGATGCCAACATCTGGCCAATGCCTTCCACACCATGCCAGTATCATGACTCCATGCAGAATCAATGTGGATTTTAAAGATCAGGATGAAGTCTACCCCTAAATTAAATTCATTTTTAACAAACATAACTTAGAATGTGCGATTTAGTCGCTCATGATTTAAACTGCGGGTTTATAACAAACATGCCTTTCAGAAAAAATGTGATTACAATTCATCTCATCCATTGAGCCCTAGTTTCGTTCCTCAATCCCTCTACAGTAGTTTGTTGAAGTGGGTGGTCAAGGTACAGAGGTGTCAAGTAACGAAATACAAATACTTCGTTACCTTACTAAGTAAAATTTTGGGTATCTCTACTTTACGAGAGTCATTACCTTTACTTTTATACTTTAAGTAGTTTTGAAACCGATACTTTTACACTTTTACTTGAGTAAAAAGCTTGAGTCCTTTTAAACCCTATTATCTATACTTCTACCTGAGTAATGCATGTGAATACTTTTGACACCTCTGTCAAGTATATTAAACACCTGTTGAGGAATACAACACATCTGAGGGGCATTTTAATTGATTTTCCTCCCTTACCCTGCAGATAAACTAAATCTGGTAATATTCATCCATCCCTTTCCATCCAACATCTTCCATCGCTCTCTGTCCCTCTCCCATCTGTGCATGAAGATCTCAATCTGTTTACATCCACACGTTCTTTTCCAACCTTCCCTCTCACTCTGTCTCCATCCCTCTTTTCCTCATCCAATCTGTCCAGGGCTTTATATTGTGTTTACATTCCTCTGTCTGTTCGTATTTACTTGTATGGAAACATCCCTTATGCCATTCTTTGTCTTGATTTTATACCTTTCAGCTGTGGTCATACCTGGTTTGTCTGACACTCTCCCTCACCCTTTCTTTGTTACTTACACACACAGATACAAATGTGTGCTCAACATAGCATGCAACACACGCATACAGTACATATGCATGCAGACATCAGACTGCTTGTGGACAAGTGGCTGAATCTTCCTGACAGGCCTGTCTCAGAGGGATATAACAGAAAGGGTGGGAGCAGAGATGGGAGGGAAGGAATGTGAGACAAAGAGAGGGGAGTATACATGTTAGAGTGCAAGATGGTGGAAAGGAGAGAGGCGGTGAGAGTGACAAGGAGAGGCAGAGGGGAAGGGAGCAAGAGTCACAGTGACACATGAGGGAAAGTGAGTTGCGGTCGGCAGACAGCAGCTGGAGGGAATGATCAACTCAGCTGACACATCAGTTCATATCACCGCAGAGCGGCAGGACAGATGGAGGGAGGGTGGGACGGAGAGTGAAAGAAAAGGACATGTGGTTAAGAAACAGATAGAGGTGGAATAAGTATGAGAGGAATATAAGGAGACAACAAGGTGGAGAAAGAAGGAAGAAGACGGGGAAAGACTGTGGATGGAGGGAAAGGATGGAGAGTAGCGTGGTGGCTGGACAGAGGCAGAGGAAGGAAGCGAGTTTGGTTTGAGAGGTGTGGGCTGGTAGGAGGATAAAGGGGAAGTGGAAAGGAGACATAAAAAAATAGTGAAATTGATGCAGAAGATAAAGAGGAGTAGAGTCACACAAAGCTGATATGGTGGTTGTATAAGCATGTGTCTCCTAATTTTTTTTCAAGGCTGTTACTTGATTCTACAGAAGCCCTGAAAGGCAAAGGAGATTTATTTTTTCTGGTGATCCATTTTCTAAGTCTGTTAAAAATAGTTTTCTCTCCTGTGTTTATGACTTAAGAACAGATGACAAAATGTTCCCCATGATAATTTGTCATCTGTGAAACAGGCGGAAAAAATGTTTTTCTTTGAAAGCCCGGAAATGCAAGTGAGAATTTTATTTCAGGCTCATTATACTAAGTTTTATTTTTTTTCATCTGTGAAAGCCCTGGAAGGCAAGCGAGTAATGCTTCTTTTTCAGGTTCATTATTCTAAGTTTAATTTTGTTTCATTTGTTAAATGCCCTGAAAGGCAAGTGAGACATTTTGTTTGTGCCATATCACAAATATACAGTCCCTGATGTGCCCCACTAAAAGCATGCTTTGTTCCAGGTGAGTTTTAATTTCTCCATTCACTCTAAACACAAGGTACAGTCAGTATATTGTGTGTTAGCAAGTTATGTAACATTAATGTCATGTCTTTATTTTGGCTAGAACTGTATTTTAATCGGCGCAAATCTGTTAGCGTTACTATATCAAAAACCTCCTCAAATACTGTCACACATGATACGTGGTGAATTAAAATGTTATGAGTTAGTGTTTAATTCAGCATATTCGATCCACCAACCAGCACTTATGTTAGTGAGAAATCGTAGTTTTTGAAACAGTTCGCTTGCCATTACCATTTTATTGCCAAAACAGCACCGCTAAATGATTGAATTATTCGTTTAAAAACTTCACTACTGTGGAGTAAATCCTGAGAGGACTAAGTCTTCTACCCTCGCAGCAAACTCATTGCTAAGCAACTGAAAAAATAGTTTTTAAAGTGTCACGTGGATGTTAAGGTCCATCACAACAGCACATCCCAGTAGATTATTACAAAAGGTTCTATATACATTAATCAAATGGCACACAGCAGTATGTGGCAGGGGGCTGAAAATTTGTTCTGAGGCAGAACCAGCCTGAGCCGAGGCCTGAGAGCAAACACCATTTTTCAGTTTTCATATATAAATTCTATACTGTATGTGGCACCTCAAAGTGCCACGAGAATTGATAACATATTTGGTTACACAACGTGTTGTTGTGGTTAATATGTTACTGTTAACCGTTGCCTATTCTAACATTTACATGATATTAGTGAAGAGCCAAACAGAACCACATCAAATGTGGCCACCTGTACAATCAGTCCATGGCATCACTTAGGCACTCCAGCAGCTTGGTGTGTCACATGATAAGCATTCACATGCCACAACCTCAATTGGATATAATTGGTGTGATTGTTTTAAGATGCTCAATATCCTTGAGTTTTAAATATTTTTTTACGTGTGGGTGTGACAGATGGCTAGCAGTTTATAGTTAAGTTATAATGTAAATCGGGGGTTTAACTGTTACTTACTACACTCTTATGTTATTCTATTTAATACTAATTATATTTTTCTCACAAAAAATTCCCCTTGGGGATGAATAAAAGTAATTCTGATTCTGATTCTGATAATGTTTGGTGAGAGCTGCATTACGAGAGAGCGAAAATCATATCAAAATATTGGTTTCGGTCTTTGGTGTGGGTCAGGGCAAAACATTTTGCTAGCTGTCATGGTTTGGGCCTGACTAGATTGGGCCAAGTAGAGCTTGGGATGGAGTTCCAGGCAAATTCAGTACTCTAATTAAAAATAAATGTTTTATTCATGCCGTTCATTCTAGTCCATCCTCTCCTCTCTCCTCCAACCTCTCAGTTCATTTAATTCTTCCAATCATTGGCTGAGTTTCTAGCCCCCATTCATGAACTGGCCCTTTTCCCCATTCTCGTGTGTTGCTCATCTCTCAGGCACTCAGCACCTTTCCAGCTCCTGCACCTTCCATCAAATGAATCAAGCCTCCCCACTGGGGCAGGCTCACACTCTGTTCAGCCAGGATCTGAGTCTGTGTCAAAACTTCTCTCAGTAAAATAATTTTGCAACTCATTCATGGGTAATCTCTTCAGTTAAATGCTTTCTCAAGGGTACAACACATTTGGGAATTTAATTAGGTTTTATATTGACAAATACTAAAATTTAGCACTCTTCATCTTGAATCATAAAAAATCATGGCAATTTAGATAAGAGAAATACAAATGGGCAGCAAATCTGACTATTAAATTCAGTTTGCAAAACAAACATTCTGTGGTTTCATAGTTGCTCTTTATTCTTTAAGTATAAATATTTCATTTTTACATTTATTGTTGGACAGAATTCAGGGATGAAATCATGAAAATACATTTTTAAAGATAATTTTTGGGGCTTTTTTGCAAAATATTATAGGAAACCATCTGGAGAGCTTGCAATGCTCACAATAGTTACTAAACTAAAGATATCATGAGTGACAGGGAGAAGTGGGGTGCAACGTGATAGAAAAAAAAGCAATGCACATAATATACCCCACCCACTTGGGTAGCATCCTCGGCACCTCTTCTTCTGTGTCTGACCACAACGAGAATCTCCTCAGGACCAGCTGTGTCTGACGTGCATGCTGCACCAGTCAATAGTGGTCAATGAAAACCCTCCTCAAAACTCATATAAATTCCACACATTGCATTGCATGTTTTCATGAACATAAAATCTGCTTAAACGTGTTAAGAATGATAAATAACTTGTTGTAGGCCAACAGCGGTAACACTTCTGAATGTGTAGGAACAACCAGCGAGGAGGCTGAACATTTTGTTAATGTATTTCAACACAGCATAACAATACACAAGTCTCGTTGTGAAAAACATGATAAATAACTCACAACGTCACAAAAACAAGTACTCGGGTCTTATCAATACAGTGGAAGATCTATAATGTTACTTACAAATTATTTGCTAAAAACTCGCTCCTCTCCCACTTCACGCCTCTCCTGTCCCCACCTGAACACGCATGTGTTCAGCATTGTAAACAAACTCCCCGAGTACTCCAACCTTCCAGTCCGAGCAGTGTTCAGCTAATATGACTGCTAATGGCAGCTAATACACTCAGCAGCAGTGTGCCAAGAGAAAATGTCTGCGTTGCAACAATCCCCTGATTTGTTCGTCTCTGTGACAAGGCACAGCTACCAAATGCCGTTTGAGGCGGGATTGTTTTCAGCAACTACCCGACTATTGAAAACCTGATTGACTTAGACTCTTCTCATCTTTTCGCATCTTCTCAGTTTTCAGTCTACTATTAGTGTTCAGCCCCAGAAGTTTGCAAATGTTTTATCTTGTTGTTGATGTCAGTGTCATGTGTGGTGTCATGTGGGTTGATGTGTCATGGCCACACAACCTAAGAGAGCATCTAGTCAATAAGATGAGACAGGCTGAGGGCGTGTGAGTGTAATTGTATTTTGAGTACATTATGTGTGTGCATGTCCATCCTTTTTTGTTCTTCTTTGTTCGAGTGGAATTGTTGCATAACTGTGTACTACTATGGTGGTGTGAGCAAAGACATACACACTTGCATACACACACAGTTTCACACAAACATGCATTCTCTCTCTCTCTCTCTCTCTCTCTCTCTCTCTCTCTCTCTTCTCTGACCTCTTTTATCTTCTCTGTCCTCTCTGTCACACTCACAAATACAAAAACCACACCCACACACAGATGGCAGTTGTTGCTGCAATTCATGCAGCATCTGTGCTTGTATATGTCCATATATTTACTAATGTTTAGACAACAGAAAAAGTAGTTACCTGGATGTAATTACACGTCTGCAAATAAGTACCTTCTGACAGACTTCAGACTACTTCATTCAGACTATTTTACATGATTGAGATTCCACCTTCTGGTGTCTGACCACTTTTCTGTTCTATCTGGTTCTGGGTATATATTAATATTGTGTATTTGGACCAAGCTGGTTGAGTGCATTGTTAGTGGAGAGGAAGGAGAAAGAAAAGCAGACAGAGTAAGGCACAAGAAATCTCAAATGCTATGGCAAAGCACAACAGTTGTCCCTTTATCACACTGGAACCCGGCAGCAACCTTTCATTCAACAGCCGTGTTACTGGACCTTGGTCCAATAAAGCACAGTCACTTGCTTCCACAGTGGCTACAAATGAACAGTTTAAGCAACCCTGCGGCAGGGTACTGATCAGGCATGTCCACACACATTTTGGGGGGTACTTCTCATAATAATTTATTTCATTTAAAAAACTAAACAAAATGGTAAATATATTAACACAACTCTGACTTCCTTACAAATGTATTTTAATTCCTTCACCCTCACACAATTGTTTCATGCTCAACAGATTTTTACAAAGTAATCTGTTCACACAGAGACCATGGTCTTCTAGTATTCACTAGGTTTATCACAAGAGCAGGCATAAGCATCTGTAGATTTCTTCTAAATTAACCAAAACAAGCTAATCTGCATATTTAAACATTTTAGGGGAAAAAGACTCTTGATGTAAGTCATTAACTGGAGAAGTTCTGTGGTGATATGCTTTAGTTATTCTGTTTATTCTATTCACCTGCTGTGTCATGTCAAATCTCTGCAAATTAGTGCATTTTAATTAGTTAACACCAAATTTGCATGGTATCAGTAACTTGTGCTATGAATGCACTGGGGAATGTTATTCCTCCAGCCTTTGTCTTCCCACGTAAAATATACAAGGATCACTTCCTCTGCTATCTGTGCGAGACTATTATGCAATGTCCAACACCACTGACAACATACCAGGTAGGGTCAGGTGTGGTAATGGCTCTGGATGAATGCAGGAGGAGGATTCCCTCATCTTCCTGAAACACTTTGTCAACCACACGAAGGTCAAATCTACATGCTGTTTTTCCCTGCTACCTCTCTGAAGTCTGACCTCCCTCGCGCTCCTCTCTCGATATTTTCACATCTAACTCTATGAATTAAGTGTTTATTTTGACTAAACCAGAGTTGGTGATTACTAGAACAGTGGAAAGACTAAGACGGTTTTGGTGAGTTTTATTTGGTTTCTGTTGAGTTTGAATGTTTGAGGTGTTACAATGATCTGTGAGGTAAAATGATTGTAATTGTCAATGGAGTCTGTGTCTGGTAAAACAAAAAGGATCTTACTCTTTAACAAACAAAAAGGTTTATATGGCGTCTATAATTTTTCCAACCAAATTCTTGTCTCATTTGTGGTCTGATAAACAGTAAATTCATCAAATTCAGTTTTTAAACAGCAATGCATTCCGGCTCGTGGCAATTTGCTCACTGTCTCCTGCATTACCTGACTCTTCAGCTGTCACTGTCCAATAAAGGCAAGAAAAGCCCGGAAATATATACTTAAAAAACAAACAGAAAACAATGCATTTGGACTTTGCAAACAGAAATGATGTATGTTTATCTGCATATAGAGCGGGGAAGTGAGATCTGATCACAAGTGGTCATTCTAACGCCAAGTCTGAACGTTTGTGCTTAAAGTTGTCCACTTGTGATCGGATTGCCCAAGACATATGTTAATGCCAGATATAAACAGCCTCTTACATGCAAACAGATAATACACAATCAAAGGAAATAAACATCTTCACTGCTTTGACAACACATATACTGTCTGGCACAGTTAGCTGATTAACTGATGAACATGCTACTAATGAGTTCAAGGCTAACACTAAGTGTATACCCAGTCTCTCCAATCAGAATCATCCAATTTCCAACACCATTGACAATTGGTGGTCTTGTCACTTGTGTGTGTTTGTAAAGTATTGTAATTTAGTTATCTTATTTTGTATATGACATAAATTAATAAAGGCATTTATTTGAAGTGTTTGTGGATGCTACATATGTATGGTGAAATTGGTGAATGTGTTTCTTTTGCTTGTGTTTTATCTATTTATAGCATTTGCTTGCCTAAATGAGAAAATTCCCAAATGCAATGGGAAAAAAATCCATCAGCAACTTTCAGTGTGTTGAGTTTAATTTGAAAGTAGCCTTTCTGTGTAAGTGCAACTTAAGCAGGCAAGTTGAAAGGGAGAGGCCATTAGTTAATGTTATGAAATTGTTGCATCAGACTGAGTTAGTTTGAGTCAAGTCAAGACCAAAAACAAAATCATGATAAAATTACATGGGAAACAGCACTTCTACAACCAAGAATTTAGAAACACGACCCCATCGTTGCAAGACTGAAATAGACAGTAGGCAGGAAACTAGGGAGACAGTTTAATATGAGACAAAAGGGATTCAAATAAGTCATACTGATTTGCCCTGGCCTTGTGAGCCAACAGTATGGACCCAGGTATAAAAAATTAAGGAGATTTTGTTTCATCATAAAACAAGGGAATAATGTCCCTTGATTTACACTTGGATGATCCCAATAACTACCAGGCTAACCTGCCACCCTGAGGATAATAACACCGCTCTAAACCAACTCCGGTACACTGTGACGACCTGTAACTTTCTATTAAACTCCCCATATTTCAAGGCATATTGAATTTAATGTATTATTAATTTGTGGGAAAATTAAATTACATTACTTTATTGGTCAAGGCCTGGTCTGAGCAGAATAATAAGTTATGATTAAACATTGATGTTGAAGGCGAATGTTCACTGAGAAGAAAATTCATAGTGGAAAAATAGTCTGAGGAGTTGTCAGTGAAATATAACCTTCATTTTACAGTTTCTCATTTGGAGAAAAGAATACAATTAGTGCTGGGTTTTGCATTTTTATGACGGTCAATACCCCAGCTGGTCACAAAAATGTTGGTGACAAAAGTTGTCAACATGTCAAACATTTGACCCCCACAGCTCCTGAACCTAAATTTCAGCACTGTTCAGGGAGTGGAACTAAATCCCAGTCCCAGATACTCTACGGGGGAAAAAATACAACAACTTATTTGCAACATGGCCAACACGGTAATTAATAATGCAGGACATGTGTTTAGTTAAGCACCGCAAGGACTTAGAATCTCAGGCGTGTGTTTTGCTGCCTTGTTCTGCATTTGTCCTGTACACTGTAGATTGTGAGCACAGTGTAGGGGAGTTCCACTGGTGAGCTATTTTTTTCCATGAAGTAGAAGGGAAGCACGACCAAATCCTGCATTGCTATATTATAAGAAATAATTGTGCTGTATCCGGCAGTTGGTTCTCTACCAGATTCTAAACTGTCACCTTGCTCCAGCCTGGAGCATACTATAATGTCAACTTGTGAGAACCTGTAAGATCTAGGTTTTAAGTTCTGCCTTGTTTTGCAGAATGGAGCAAAAAGAGATTGCACCAGACCAGCACAGACAAGCTCCCTCCCCACTGATCAGCTCTCCAGAGCTGGTTGCATCCCTCGGGACAGGTCGGCTGCCCCCTAGGGTGCACAAGCGCATCCTGGTCCCACTCTGTCTTTGCTTTATGCCATCAAAAAATATTCCTTTGTTTTAATCCTAAAACCAAAACAAGGCAGAGCTTAGAACCTAGACCTTACAGGTTCTCACAAGTTGATATTATAGCAAGCTCCAGGTTACAGATCCTTAAGTTAATGTGGTGGAGAAAAGCTAAGAGTAGTGAGTTTTTCCCCAACAAATCTTCAAATCTAAATGATGAAATAATTGTTTGTGCCTTCAAAACGTCCCATATGACCATTACAAAAATGATTCATATGAGCGTTTATGATCTGCCCCCTGTATTGTTAAGGTTTGATACGTTTAGGCATCTAAAACTACTTGGATAAAGTTAGGGAAAGATTGGTGACATGTTTAAAAGAAATCAATATCGACTGTTGGTGGCAGACAAGATGAAAACCATAGATTCCTGTGTCAAAGTTGGACACTGCGTTCACCCAATGTCCACCTCGGCCTTTCCGCCTATAAGGTTTTCCAGTGCTAGAACGTCATTGCACTACTTCCACCTTTGCTTCTGTGAGATGGACGTCATTAATTATACAATTACAAGCGTAGACCAAGTTCGTTGCAAGCATTTGAAAAAGCAACTGGTATTTTTCTGGTGCCTTTAAAGATACACTCCTCAGTTGCATTGTTTTGCTCCATTGGAAGCCCATGTTTCACCACAAGTCACTGTTTATGACTTGAAACACAGCTGCACTTGAAGAAAGCCTGGTAGTAGAGGGAGGATTAAAGAAGGTTGTGATTCTGGGATCTTGTGCTAACAGGAGCCTCATACATTGATAATCTATAACTAATTCAATGGAGTGATGGGCTGAGTTACCTATGGTCCTCATGTAACACAATTCTCTAAGTTGTAGTCAACATCGTTAGGTCCTTATTCTGTGTTGAGTAATGTTGACCCTCGGGGTTTGTGGCACACAGGTGAGGGTATGGCAAATTACCAAGTACAGAAAAAAATGGAACTAACGTTGTTTACTGCAATTTAGAGCCATCTGTGTGGTTGCCGGGAAAGTCTGTGTTGTGCTCACAGCTGAAGGACAGGGACAAGCTCTTTTGGATGCAAACAAAGTAATGTTCCTTTAATAACACAACTAACATTAGTCTTAAATATTATAGTCCAGTTAACACAGCCACAAGATATCTAAATATACAATAAGATTTTGCCAAGTTTTAACTACAGAGCTACTTTAAGTAGATTTTTAGTTTTCTGCTAGTATTTGTAGTACATAAAGCAACATCATGCTGCAATTTTCATCCAGCTTCACAGGAATCACAGCCAACAGTGTGTCGTCCCTGACCTTTCTGTCTTGGATGCAAAAGTACCCCTTTCGAATGGAAATCAAAGCATTTTTTTCCCCCTCTCATGATGCCTGTTTTTAATCTTTTGGCTAAAGACAGACTGACCTAAACGGTACCACTTTAGCCTAAAAGACAATCGGACACCCTTGAGAAAGAGGGATTTCCCTCAGTGCCCCATTAACCCTGCCCTGCACTGCTCTCTCTGCCCCCAGCACCAGATCTATCAGAGGACGTGGTCCTCTCTGCTCCAGGAGGGTTAAGGTTTTGTACCTTTGTTCCTGAAAATGCCTGGTTATCGCAGCAGCTTGCCACCTAATTATTATTCATATTTAACAATGAATACATTATTAGCTTTTAGTATATAGCTTGCAATGTGAAGCACCTTTTTTGTCCAAAGAGTATGAATAAACCGTTGAATAGTAGCTGTTTTGCTATGTCTCTAAACAATGTAATGTAGTCTTTGTAAAGATGAAAATGTTAGATTAAAATAATTGAAATATTAATAAGACATGCCTATGTTTGGTTATGATGAATTTGCAGCTGCACAAGTTAGAATGGGTGCTCTTTACGTAATTTAAAGAACACATCAGAGTATTAATATATAATATATAATACTTATATATTATATTAATTAATATGTAATAATATTAATATGCACCTGTTGTTTTGTGTCTGTTAAATGTTCATCTGCAGTCCTCTGTAGTGGTCCCATTAATATTTGTTTTTATGGTGCCCTGAAGTTGCAAATCACATGACATGGTTAAGCAACATTTTAATAAAAAAAAGTTATAAATACAGTTGCAAGAACAAAAATGACCACTCATGTGGAGAGAAGTTTGATTTGAAAGATAAATTATTCTAATTAACTAATAACTCCCCATGCTCTTTCATTAGTTTCTATCTGCGGGGTGTCACGTATTTTTCTGACTCACTATAGTTACTATTTGTGGTGCTTAACTGTGCGCTTTCCTACTCTGCTCCACTGTGACCACCGTCTCCTTTTCTCACAGCAGCAGGTTTTAAGTTGTTATACAGTTTCATTCCCTCATAAAGCGCCACTTGTAAATGCACTTCAGTTACCACCAGCTCATTTGCATAGAAAGGGGCCAATTTTGTGCCAAATGTATGCATATTACCTAATTTCTATATACCTGCAAATAGCCCCAGATCACCAAGACGCTGCTTGCCTGGCAGCGCAGTTAGGGGTGCAGTTCACCCTTTGTGGGTGCTTTGAGAATTGCACGTTTTCTTCATGGTTTATTTATGCAGGTTTAGCGGCCGCAAAAGCCGCACAGTCCTTTTGTGAATTTGCCCCAGAATGTGCTAACTCAGTGCAAAGTCCACTCTGCGCTGGAGGATTCAGGTTTCTTTGCTGGTGACATTGCGATTGGCTTTCAAATTTGTAACATCCCAAATCTCGCTTGCCCAGTGTGTGTTTGAATCCCCAATTTTAGGGAAGTGTACAGTCATCTACCCCTTCAGTGGAGGAATGTGAAAACATCTCTCTAGTGACAAACTTTGCACAGATACAAGTCAGTATAGTCAAGGTATGTCATTTTAGGGGCTTTAAACACAAGAAAAACCCATTTTTGAGTGGAGGGGTACTGAATTTATTTAATTACTATTAATTATTGTTTGGATATGTAATATAAATAAATAATATATAAATTAAATATTGAACATTTCAGAAATGTACATTATTGAGCTTCTTTACTGCCAGTGAATTTCAATAGTCTGACAATGTGCACTCATTATGCTTGAGCCTATTCTGAAATGAGCATTAACAATCTGCAGTGTAGCAGTTCTGACAAAGAAAATTAAGTGAATCGGTGCATCTTAGTGTTCCTCTCAATGAATAAAATATTTGTGTAATGAGGCTTCAAATGATTCTCTCCTGTCAATATTTTCAACGTTTGGCTGCATATCTATAGTTAATTGCATTATTATTCTGCTCTCATAATATGCTGTCAGCCAGATAAAGAATTTAAATGTTAATATAAATGTAATTTCCTTGACAATGGGAATGTAATTTAATTAGTGCCTGAATGATGTTGTTTGTAATGAAAGTTAGAATCACATCACAGAGTTAGTCATCCTGACTCACTGATTGGCTTGCTAATTATCTGGCTGGCCAACTGATTCATTAATTAGATGTTACTATTTTACTGACGACTACAAAGTTCAGTTATTTACATCACAACTAACTTGTTGGTTGACTGATTTGCAAAAGTAAATGCCTGAAAGTAGATGATTAATAAACTGACTTTCTGGCTTACATAGCAAGAGAGAGACTTGCACAGAGTCTCATATTTAGTTTTTTGCTTCTCTCCTGCGTCCTTGTGTTGTTGTCACCCATCTTCATTTATATTATCTTGTACAATTACCTCTCTGTTGCTAGGAGACATTTTCAGCAGTGTTGTTGTGGTCCTCAAGGTCTCCAGTGGGCAGACAGGTCTCTCCTGCATGTGTGTGTATGTGTGTGATTATTGTACTGTGTACAGTGGCAGTCGTGATTGTGCCAGACAAAAGCAGAATTCAAATTGAGCTGATCATTACTCCCAGAGCATATCTTGACATCTTTCTTTTACATTTTCTGTATCTTATTTCGACAACCCAACTCACTCTACTCTGTCTCACTCTGTTGCCATCCTTTCTCTAGAGGAAGCTGGTCAGTTTACTCACATATTTGTCACTTTCTCTGTCTCAACCACACCGATCCTACACCCTCCTACTCCTTATCTTCCTTTCAGCCTAGGACACGTATTTTAGATCAGTTAGCACTGAAACGATTCCCTAGTTCCAAGTTGTGTTACACATTTCTCACACATTTTCCAAATTGGCCTAAAATGTTGTGATTAAACATAAGAAGACTTAAAATCCTGTCCACCTCTTAACTGTTTAAGTGCTAGCAATGCTGTACCCGGGGGCATTTTAATTTTTAAAGCGCTACAACTTACACAGACGTTTAAGAAACTGAATATGTACAAGCACTTAAAGAAGTCTTTATAAATGAATGGTAAAACGCTTCCTGAAAGCTTGATAGGACAGATACATTGTACATTATTATATCTACTCTGCAATTCTGCTCCCTTTTTGATCTCTTCCCCTGATTTACTCTTTCTTATTTTCCCACTCAGTTTATCGGTTTCTTCAGTATCCTCCTGGCCTGGAAACCAGACAAGCTCATTCATGTTTAATTTGCTCTGGCAGAAGCGTCTGGCTCATGGATGTATAAAGAAAACTAGATATAGAGTTGGAGGGGGGGCCCCATTCATTCCTATGTAAGTTGGCACATGAAGCCAAAAAAGACACTTCCTGCTGTAAAGAAATTATCCAGATGAATGCATACTACCATAATACCAGAGACTTCTGCCGGGCTGGCTAACTTATGGTTTACCCTCCGCTAACTTGAAAGGGGATAAAATGATTTAATCGTGCGGCTCTTCTAGAATTTCCAAATGTTACTGGACTGAATTGATCAAATCCTGAAAGTGAAACGATTCATTCGTGGGAGTTGTGATGCTCAAAAAAAATGCATCCACCATTTCACAGCCGCTTCTTTCACAATGTAAGTCTATAGGAAAAAGTCTGTGTGCATCACGGAAGTTGTTATTACATGGTTTGGCCACTATGTCAAACTGGCTTCAAACCCGACTGGATCTGGTCGGGTCAATTACAACCGTTTAACAACTAGGAGCCGGGTTTGAGATGATGACTGTGCAGAGGAGCATGACCGTATTGGCCGTTGAGGTATTTTTTGTAAACAATCAAGATGACTGCCGCTGATGCGGAACTGTTTCTGATGAATCGGCTATCACATCAGTTATTTAACTAACTGGATGGTATATTTTCTCTAAAAGAATCACCAGCTGAACTTAAAGCTTTTGTTGACAAGAAAGATGTGTTTGCCGTACTTCCGACAGGATTTGTAAGTTTAATTTATTACGTTAAATCACACGTTTTGTTGCTCTGATTGGTTGTAGGTCTATCCAACTGCGTCCCGAGTCATTTTGGTCAGTGGTCGTTGATGACACCCCTTGGAAATCAAAAATGAACTGAGAGGTTCCAGACTAATTTCGAATTAGTCTGGTGAAGCCAGGCTAGTATCCTCCCCATCTGCAATGAAAATTCACACATAAAACACATATTAAGAAAACACCAGGTATCAGTGAGCGATGCGTGGCATCATATCATTAAAATACAATTCCCCAGTTCCCTTGTTTATGAAAGCTGTAATAAAGACAACTTACAATAAAAATTACTACAAAGCCATCAAAGAGTAAATCATTACATTTTCCCACTGCGAGAACAGCCTCGCCTCCGGATATTTTGCAGTGCACACACCTTTTCGCTTTGCATTGCCCCTATGCACTTTACTTCTCTAAACTTAATTTCCTTCCTGTCCCTTGATTCCTTTCATCATTCAGTCTCCATTACTCTATGCAGCACTTTTCTCTTTTCTCTATCCCTTCCTCTCGATTCCATTTTCAACTTTTCACCTCTATGTTCCCTCACTCTCCTCCTCTGGTGTACCCTTGTCATTATATTGAGAGTAATTGTTAATTAAGATAATTACAGGCTGTAATGTAGTTAGTTGATAAATACATGCTTATTGTTTGTGCTTGTAATGGAGATGTTTTATGAGTGGTACTAGCAAATATGAAAAAAATGGCAAGGTTCAGGGTTTTCCAAAGTACTCTGATATTATACCACAGGTTCAAATTATTATTGTGTCCCATCCTACAATTTTGGTGGAAATTTCTCCTTGAAGTCACACGTTTTAAAAACTCAAGTTTGCTACGGGTGTTTTAGGTTGTTGAAGTATAGCTACTGCTCACTGGAATACTTTGGTAGATGTGTAATGAAATACATGATAAGATGGTTCATATATGGCTTGATCAATGCTGGGATTCTGCTCTTTACTAAACAGACCAAATGACAAAAAACACCTCAGATCTCCCTCCACCTGAGTGTGTTTCATGTCTTTCTTTGTACATTAAATATAATTTAATAATTTGTCCCAAGGCAGCAGGCTAAATTTCCCATTTAGATCCTTGATCAAAAAAGTTAAAGAAGCCCTTCATTTTTATGTTGTCAGCACCATTGCTTAAAAAAAATGTCTGCTAACGTTTTACAGGAAAGGCCGGGGGTTTGTGGGGGATATTACGGCAGAGGGAGATATCAAGAGAATAAGCTGTGCAGTTGTATGCATTAATATACTGCAAGACCCAATTGTAGCTACATCTTTGTTCCCAAACTCTGCCAATACAGCTCATCTGATCGAGGCAGTGGCTGCAAGCTAAATAAATGAAAATACATTAAAGTGATATTCCAAAAAGGTGCAATATTTTAGTGTTACAACAGACATGTCAAAATCAGTAGGAGCATTCAACCTTCAACATTAACTGCCCCAAGGGGATTTTCTGCCACCACTAGCAACCCTTCTCCTCAACTTGTAATAAATAATAAATAACAACATTGGAAAGTGACCGATTTTGAAATATTTTGCAGTTTTTAAATTTTGACTTGGTTTTCATCATGATAACTTGAGGTGGTGTTCATTGGAGGGGCAGTTGTTGTGAGAGAGATAATACAAAAAGACAAAACTGTCAGCAGCCTGCTAAAAAAAATCCTGCTTTTATTTAATCAAGCCTGACTTTTTAGAGTAACAAAAAACAATGAATGCAATATATATATATTTATATATATAGACATACATATATTTAAATATAGAATGTGGCAGTAAGAAAAATGGTTTCATTGAAAACATTCCCTAAATGGGTCTGGCGGGAAATGGGAAAAGAACGCTGCACATTTTTTTCATACAATATAATCAAAATGTAGTTATCAAAACATGAAATATAGAGATAAGGAAAAAAGAAAAGTATATCTGGATTCTTTTGAAAAGCAGACCATGATCAATAATCTCACAAATATCATCAGGACTTCAGGCAGGTTTTCCTCTGCCAGATATTTTTCTGTCTGATTCTGTTTCTCTTTGTGCCTCAGGAGTTCTTAATCTATTCTTCCACTCTCTCATTTTGTTTGTCTGTGTCTCTTCACCTCTCCCTCTCCTGTCTTTTTCGTTATATTTCTGTCGGTCCCTCCTGTGGAGACATATCCTCTCTGCTTGATTGTTCTCTTCTGATTTCTTCTCCTAGGGTGGTGTTTGTCAGGGTGCATGGGAGCCGAAACAAGCAAAACTCTGTCTTTCAATGATTTTGACACATCACAAGTCTACTGATTGTGTTTGTGCCTGCCTGAAGATTTCCACATGCTGTTTCTAGAAGTTTATTAGTCTGACGTTTGCTACTTGTTGGTGCACTTAATCATCAAGTGTGGTTTTCCGAGCAACAGCCTGTACACACCAAGCAGCCCCAGCCCAGATGGAATAGTATGATGAACTAAGGAACTTATGCTGGCCAAACTACCTTAAACTTCCTATATTAGACTTATTATTATGATATTGGACTTAAAAAGCTACTATGTGACTTACTATCTTTTAAAGTCCTACTCAAATTCAATTGCATTTTATTTGTCTGCTACAGCATACATACCTGCTCTGTAAATCTCATGTCCTGTGTTCTCCTTTAGGAAAAAATCAGAATGTAAACGTACCTGCAAAAATCACTTGGGTTCCGGTTATGCTGGTGAGGTCCTTATATGGACCTCGTGCCACCCCCTTTAATAACCCGGTAGGTTACGATACAAATCTCTGACTGGCACTGATTGGCTAATAACACATTGACACCTGGCCACCCAATACACATAGCAGAAAAAGGAAGAGAGAGGTTCAAGTGCTGCTCAAACTGAAGATATTTCGGCTGTTTACCAAACTATACATTTCTCCAGAAATGCAAACGTTATAAAACAGCAGCGATAATGTAACCTGCCCATGTTTCGAAACTGTATCTTTGTGACCAGAAATATATATCAAAGAAACAATATGTAAATAAAATTAGAGTACTACATGTATATATTATATATAGTCAATGTATAATCTATACACACAAGAGACAGCGACAGCAAGAGGTGAGGACAGGAAGTCAAGCTGCCACGGGAGCTGTGAAAGATTGGATGGATAGCCGGAGCAGTTCCTTTAAGTGTCTAATATTGTCGCGGATGGTTTTACATTGGAGTTAATTGAAAGTCTGGTTTGTCTCATATACCAGCTAAAGGGTACATGTGTGTCTGTATGAGAAGCCAAGGGGTGTGATAAAACCTCAGTATTTGACAACCAGGAATTAGAACGGTTTGGTATTTCACTACTGTGTGGAGGCCAGATCCTGGATGCTATCAGAGTTTAGCAGCTCTGTCCCGCTATTGCATCTGTTCAAGTTACTCACCAGCAAACCAAACCAACGTTACATGACATAATGTTATGTTTGCTAAACACATTGCTTAGTCCTCATCCTAAAAGTCTTTGTGCTGCAATGTTAAAAACATAAGAAGTTCGTTTTTACCAGCATGAATTATTTTCTGATAGGAGAAAAAAAATCTGTCTGTGGAAATTCATCTTTTTGAAGTAGGAGGCTCAGCATCATGGCACACATTAGTTGAACTTGCCTGTTTAGAATTGAACACATTGAGAGCTATTTTTTCCAAGACTGTTGCCATAGATCCGGTGTCATGCCTCAAGACTGACATGTCCTTTGTTATTTTCAGTATTTAACAAGTCATTTGGTAATTACCTCTGACAGTCTGAAAAAAATGGCAGCTCTATTTCACACTGGCTTTGCCCTTTAACAATTAGCTTAGATGTTTTCATTTCAGTTATTGAAAGTGTAATTTCTTGAAACTTTAAAAGGTTGTTTGGCATAATGTTTTCTCTTTCATGAGAGGAACACGAAAATGTATGAAAAGCCCCCAATTTTTTGAGACGGGCAGTTGGATCCAAATGTGGGTCACCTGACAAAAACAAACAAACACCAAGAGATGGCAATCTGCTGTTGTTTAGTAGGATCCCCCCCAAAAATGTGAATCCTGTTGGGTCACCATTTAAAGTAGATTCAAATCTTGCTTTTCTACTCTCCTTTCATGGCACTCTCCACTGTACTCTGTCTTATAACAGAAGTTAGAAATGTAATCTTGAAACAGCGAAATGGCACATGTACAACGATGAGAGGCGGCAGGAAAGGTGGTGGGCAGGAAGGAGAGAGAGAGAAATGGAGGGAGTTGTGGTCTCATTATAAAGTAATCACCAAGAAGAAAGGTCAGGTGGCTGTTACAACAGCTATAAAATACCGAAGAGACTGGAAAAGACAAGAAGGTAGAGAGAAAGAGAGAGAGAGAGAGAAAGAGACATATCTGCTATAAAATACTGATGGGAAAGGAGATGGAGACAGACGACAGTGAGCCAGACACAGAGAGGTGTAGGTGAGATCAACTTTCTAATATAGCCATAAAATACTGCCAGAAGGTTACTGTCAGGAAGGAAGGATTCTGTGGCAGAGTGGAAAAAGAGTGGTGGGAATGAAATGGCCTTGATGCAATTGCATTATATCATGGTCTTTTGAGGCTTTCAGGTAAAACCCCCCATTTCTGGCACTTAATGCTAATAAAGTCCCTTATCGGATGAACATATTGAATTCCCAACACACCAAAGGGAAGATGAATTATTTAGTGACCTGTCATGAGAATTCACATTCATTTCAAGTAACAAACAAACAACAAACAGTTTGATCCATATGAACTCCATTAAACTCAATGCAACCCATGTACAACCTAAGACAATTTCTACTTTACTTACAGATTAGAGTGCTGCCCAACAACATTGTGCACAGTGGTGCCACATTTGGCTGGACACTGTACTGCAACTCTCTCCTGCATCAGTATGTATAAGTATACATCAGTCTGCAGCCTCTAATTTGTGGGATGGGCTGTGCATCTCCAAAGCCCTGTTCAATTATGCATGCTTCAGTGTGTGTGCCTTAATTAAATCTTCCAGCATGGCACGAGGCTCCAGTAAAATAAGTACACAACCTTCTATCCTTTCTGCGCACCAGACTGGTAAACTATTTCAAACAGATTCTAGTACAAATGATTAGAGAACAGGAGGTGTCCTCAGTGTGTGTCCTGAGCTCCATGTTATCACTCTGGTGCTGTAACATACTTGGCTTGTTCATGCTTGCACACCTTTAACAATGTTCAAGGATACACTGGCACTTTTTGTATGCTTCATCCTGTTTACTACATTCAGTTTTAAAATGATATTGCAGGACTGACTTTTTATAGACTGTGATGTGTACATGTGTTTTGGGATCCTCAACCTGAACCTGACTTTTAATTGAAGAACTCACCAAATTTATATAGTCTTTTTAATGATGTTTATGTTTCCTCGCTGTTTTGAGGGTTTTGCTTTTTTGAACAAAATAACATGTGACTGTACTGTTAAGCAGCCAAAACAATCTGAAGAACGAAATACTCCACAATAGCCACACAGAGCAGTTTGGGAATCTGAACAAGATGATGAGTATATAGAGCTTGGAATCACTATGCCATCACACTCAATCTCAATATACTCTTCTCAACCCTGGAAGGTATGTGACAATGGAAGCTGGGAAAAGAAAAACTTACTGCATCAGTGAAAGCCTTTGTGTAGTTTTACTAAACTAACTTGAAAGATTATGTGCATGCTTCCAAAATGTCAAAAGAAGCTTACAGTATTAGAGAAATGCAGAATTAAAATTAATTGAAGGCAGAAAACTGTGGAAAGAAATGCAGCATGAGCTTGACAGTCAGAGAACAAGAACTGATTTTTAGAAAAGTTTGAGGAAAGGTAGAATCATATAACAAACGACAAAGGCAATGATGTTTTAGCTTAATCAACAAAGTCTGCAGCCTGGCAGTCAATTGCCCACATCAGTGCAGAAGTACAGCCTGCAATCATCTCAACGCATTGAATTCACACTGAATGATTGAAAATGTGTTGTGATTTAGGCCAAAAGACACTTTATGTAAGCCAGCCCTCTGTAGAAAAAAGATTGCATTGGTCATCGTTTTTTTTCAAATGCATAAAACAACCCTGACATAGCACCAGATGCAATTGTGCAAATACTGTCCATTCTATGTTAATTGCAAAGGAGACAAAGGGTATGCATCCTGCTCCTATAAGCAGTCAACACTGGTTTCCCTCATGACCATGAACTTTTATCAACTTCAATCATGTCATTTTCTCATCTTGAAAGGCAACAACATATATTTATTTATGCTCCCTTCTATACTGGCTGCATTTTTTAGACCACCTGACAGACAAAAAATAGGAATGAAGGAAAAGAAGCTCAATTAGCATTAACAATTTGCAAAGATAAAACTTAACATTATAGTGAAATAAATTGATTTAGTGCATGTTTTAAACAATGGTGTGACTAGACCTTCATACTGTCAAGGCTTACTGGGACATTTGAATAGAACAGAGCCAACCTTAATGTTATTACTAACACCTGTGTTTTCCTACTCTGACCAGTCAAAAATTTTGCTCTGAAAACGGCCTACTGTCAGGCAACATCAGTTTTAGAATCATGAAATGAATTGCATTCTATTACAACGTTTCAGTCCTTTTGCACCAAGTTGGTAATGCTGTAATGTTGCGGTAAAATGACATATATGTAAATGTTGCAGGGCCTTATTATACTGAGACAGAGAGACAAACAGAAGCAGCTGGAAGTTTCAAAGGTTTACCTTTAGATGTGGGCATATTTACACAATGCAAGCACAAGGGAGGAACTCAACAAATCCTTCATTTCCACAGCAACATACTTAACAGAAACATAATAACCTCTCTCCCTGCACATTATTTTACCTGGTAGAAATACAGTACATACACCCATGTTGCCTCTGTACAATAGTTGAAGGCGCTGCTCGTCCAAACCCACACAGGTGATTTCACTTATTTTGGCTGATTAGACCTCTTCTCAGTGTGGGCAGTGCGTTTGATGGACATCTCTGTGAGTCCCCAGTTAGCTTTGTTGCATTTGTTTAGCATGGGACAAATGTATGTACTTTATCATTTTACAAGTACATGCATGGATAGGCGACCTCACATAATTCACAGCATTGAGGTCTAAACAGCCGAAAACACCTGTGGGGTTTTGCACTGCCTTTAAGGTCAAGGAACTGAGCAAGTTAACAGTTTTCGAACCACGTTTTTCGAAGACACGCAGATGAAATGCTGGTGTGACAAGCCATTAACCATTAACCAAAGGCCATGACCTTTTGACATGTCAATGTGGGAAAAGCACAGGTGTAAATAAAAAAGTTAATGATAGCTGAATTCCGTTTACCTGCTTCAGTTTCAGAGTCCTGGTGGTGTGTATGCTGGCTCACTGTCAAACTATCATGGCTTACTGGGACACTTGAATAGAACAGAGTCATCATTGCTGTTACACACACACATGCATTCTGTTAATGTCTTTACATTATATTGAATTTAATTAATTTGGAAAATGCTTGTCCAAAGCAACTCACAATAACTGATTTCAACCTCTGGAGGAACGATAGCTAGATGACCTCAAATGTCTCACAATTTCTTAAACTCTCAAAAACCCTTACCCTTTTTGTCTCTACCCCTCTTGGTCGTTTTGATCTGACCATCTCCTCTCTCCTTTGTCTCTCTCCCCCTGCTTCTTTTTCTGCCTCTCCCTCCTTCTCTCTCGCTCTCTCTCTCTCTCTCTCTCTCTCTCAGGGTAATGAGATATAAATGTTTCAGGACTGTGAGCGCCTGCGGCACTAGACCTGTCTGTCTCTTTCACACAAAAACACACGCATGCACACACACACGCAGAAACACACACAATGCAGAGAAAGATACATGCCAAATAGAAAAACATGAACGCTGTTGTACATGCAGTGTGTTCAGCAGTAGTGTTGCTCCTCAATTTAGTGGAACTAATTAGCACTTAAAGGACAGTAGGCTGTGGGTTGAATGACTGAGGAGTGTGTGTTTGTGTGGGCTGTTGTGGACTCAAATTAAAAGTGAAAAAATACAATTGAATGTTTGTATGTGTGTGTGTGTGTGTGTGTGTGTGTGTGTAGGTGGTTGCAGGGTGAGTTGGAGGTTATATAGGGGTTGTTTAACCAAATATAAACTTGGTGTTTCAGAGCTAAGGTCAGCAGTCTCAGCTGACTGGTACTGCACCATACACACACACTCTCGCACATACAAACATGGTAATAACCTTTACTTTAGACAAGGAGGTATCTGATCAATGCAACGCTAATAATATACTACTGCTAATAAATGCTTCACACAAAACAGATTAAAAACCGAAAAAAGACCTCTGTTTGAGGAACTCTTGTGCAAAAGCTCATAGTGAAAATGTATGTAAAAGTTGTTTTGCAATATTTCTGGGAGGATACAATCAGTCTTAGATAAGCTTGTTACATTACTATCAAACATACAAGATTTCTTGCAACAACATTTATATGTATTGTGACAGGAAAAGCAGTAGATGGCTGAATTCATCTTAAAGCATGCATGGCAAGGATTTCTAATTCCGGGTTCAGACTTAACAATATAAACCTGATAACAGCCCGACCTGACAGACAGACTGCAGGAAGATAAACGGGCGTTAGGAACAAGAATTGATCTTTTGTCCCATGTAGTGAATCATAGTGGATGACAACCATCTTGGACCCCTCACGACGCATTATATTGCCCAGTATGACAAATTCCACGACATGTTCTGACCAATAGGTGCACAGAGCACTGTATAAACATGGCAGAGTGAAAGAGGAATGATATGTGGAAGCACTGGACTTTTTTTTTCCTAATTGACACTGGGCTGACCCAGTCAGATCTTTGAACCACTCCCCCTTTGGGCTCAGTGCCTTCATTAATCGCATCTGCAAAGAAAGAGTCCCAAAATGGATAAGACAAAACATAAGCAAAGAATGGAGACATTGCAGGTCAAATAAAGACAGGTCCTTCAGGCAGATGCTGCCAAATGTGCAAAACTTACTGATATGTTTGCTGCAGGACCTTCTTCAGCACCTATGGCCGATGATAGTGGTGGTGGCCAGCACAGTGAGGAGGATGAGGAGAGAGAGAGATATGGGTGAGAGTGGAGGGAGAGTAGAACTTGCAGTAAACAGAAGCTAACAATTGGCTTGATGCCTGGGTCAACAATATGTAATGAGAGATTATTAGGCTATGCTACTCTGGAGTCTAATAATTTCAGAGAGAGTTCATTAAGATATCAACACCTGAAGTGGAGTCTTTTCCCATTTGTGCTTGCTAAAAACCTATATAAGGGCACGGGTGACATCAGATGCAGATGCATTTGTCAAATGGACAAATGAAAACATTCGAGATAGGGTGGGAGGGACAGACAATACAGTGGAGGTTGCACTGCCTCAGAAAAGATCAAAGAACTAAATAACCAGGCCTGAAGATATGGCTCTCGATAAGGCACTAAGCGATGCTAAGAGAGCATATGAGAACACAATTCTGGATGCATCTATCGAGGCCATCCACAGATGATATATGACACGTTGCTAATTTGGAATGGCTGTACCCCAGGAACTTTGGTCACATCAGGAGTACTTCTCTTTCCAATAATGCGCTCCAAGACCTTAGTAAATATCTGATTAAATTTGACAGCAGGGCTACAGTGAACAATCTACAGTCAGAACTGAGAAGTTTAGCTAGACAGTGGGACAGGCTTAAAGCATCACATGTGGATGAATACAACACCAGAACAGTGGAAGATGGATCTGCAGGAAAGAAAGAGGAGACTGATATTGTGAATAAAAGCTGCATCTCCTGCAAACATTGCCCACTGTGATGCTGTGATATCAAGTACTCAGGTGGTTCAACATGTTGTGAAATACATATCATCTCCTTGGGCTTGCGTATAAGTTCCTGCTGACCCTTTCCCTGACTCAGGTGGTCTGTGAAAATTTTGTCTCAACTCTCAAATTCATCAAAAGCAGACTTAGGAGTAGCCTGTCAGCAAACAAGGGGAGGTTTATATTGATGGCCGCTGAGAAAGACATCCTTATGGTGTTGGACATCGAAATCGTCATAGATAGGGCCACTGAGTGAGTGAATTGAGAAAGCTAAAGCCTAATAAGGTGAGATGGAATGACTATAATGTCAGTCAGTCAGTCATTTTCTACCGCTTGTTCCCGTTCGGGGTCGCGGGTGACTGGAGCCTATCCCAGTGGCTTGTAATGTAGCAGCTCTCTGGTTTCTTGCCACTTTGAAGGTTTATGATGTTTCCTCTCTCTTAATCTTCCTTGATTCACTATTACTGTTTTCACGGCTTAAGTGTTTTTAGAAGGGGGCATGGTCGTTATACATATTCAGGGAAGTGCAAAGTCTTGTTCCTAAAAGTCAGTGCCGAGCACTTCCTTCCCAATGACATCAGACAGGATGTGAAAGACGGCAAGCTGTGATTGGTCTGGGACCAAGATGTAGTCTGTCATGTCTCATGACCAAGTCAAGGCAAGAATTGGGAAGTCTGACCTTGACATTCGATGAAGGATGTTTTTGGTATCCATTTCTCCCCTTGGAGTGTTTTGAGGGGATATATTCAACGTGATTTTATTTTTAGATATACTGAGCAGTTAAGCAGTTGAACCAAAATAAAGTATAATGCACAAGAATAAAACTAAGTAGACTACTCTTGTGTCAATAGCCATGTAATATGAGTGACAACAGTGAGAATTTGGAGTTTTAGGAATGAGCAAGTACCTACTTGTCCATTTAAAGCGAACATCAACACAAGAACAATTGCACTGCAGAGTATCAAAAATTCATAGAATTATACATTGTTTCAAATTGTAAATCAGTGGAATTAGCGAGTGCAAATTATATTTTTCATGGGAATTAATGACTTAACTCGAGTTATTAAAATATGCTAATACGTCAAGGAATATTTTTAACAGATTCTATCTCGGGCTACATTGCTGTATTTGTTCAGAACAGAACATGCCTTCAGTTCTGTTGTCAGGGTTGAAATCCTACCGGGTGCAACTTGTTTAACAATGTGTTGAAGATGAATTCATTTAGATGATGATTATGAATCATGTTAAGAACAAGTTATAAACAGCTTGACTTCGGGGGAAGAGAGGGGTGGGTAGTGCTGAAAAGTAACAGAGGCATACAGCATGAAATCACATAGTCTACATGCAAACGCCTTGTCTATGTTTCTGTTTGTCTCCTCTTTTCCCCTTCAACTCTTTTCCCCTGTTCTGCTCTTAAAGCAACTGATTAGAACTGAAACTCAAGTCCATTCTAATCCAGTTTTCCATTGTGTGAAGGCCAATAGCAGCTAACAGTAATCTGATAAAATTTCTAGTAGGTGTAATCAAATAATTACATCATGGATTAAAATGTTAAGCAGACAAACAATAACTTGGAAACCAAATTAACCACTCCAGCCCTACTCTACGTTTTCCTCTCTCCCCATTTGATCATCTCCTTCCCACTTGTTGTCTTTCCATGTGCTTCTCTCCTTTTCCATCTTCCTCTCCCTGTCTCTACTCTGTGTGCACCTCCACAGTCACTTCACACTTCCCTCGCCCTCCTCTTCCTCCTCTACTCTCCTTTCTTCCTCTCCTCTGTTTCTTCTGTTTCTCTTGCCTCAGCTGAGGGCCACCGCTGCAGAATTGGGACAAAGAGAAGTCTCTTCAGTGTGGCTGAGCTCTGGGTACATCCAATTAGATTTTATGTAACTCCATCTCTTATAGGGCTCCTTTCATACAAGCCATTTACCTCTTTCATGTCACTTTTGATCCACTTTGTCTTAATGATGTTCAGCAAGTTTATGGGATCACATTAGCCAGGTTCTTTGACTGTGGCACATTCACATTAAGAGGCTTTGCTCTGTCATGTTACCCAAACACACTTGACGAGGATGCTGTCTAGTTGTTCTGATATCCTGACATTAGTGTCTGACGTTTCAACTTGGCTTCTTTCGCTGTCCAATGTTCTGTTCTCTGAGAAATGAGCCAACATGCTGCAGCTAAAGCTGCCAGAGTGGGCAAATTTTCTCTGATACGATGATTTTATTTCAGCTGTATCTTAGCATAATGTGTGACATCCACTTAGCATTTGGCTGTTGTTCATGTGCAATGTCCCGTGTGATAATGTGTGATGAAGAGGACCACGAAGAAGGTTCAGCTCCTTGTTTTGGCCATTGCCCACCCAAAAATGCATTATATCTTAGATTTATGATATGTTCTGACTTGTTTGTTTCCCTTCGGCTCTGCTATGCTGTCTTTGCGCGACACTGTTCTAATATAGTATAATAAGTATTCTTCTTTTGTGATAGAAACTATTTATGTTAGATATGTATTTTATTATGTAAGTTTTAAAGTTATGTTCTAGACTTTTCATGTGTTTTTCATGTGTGATGAATTAGCATTAGTCCAAGTTTCTCATTTGAATTCTCCCTCTGAGGCTTTTTCATAATGTGCTCTCTTAGCATTCGGCCTATTGTGTCTAATATGTGATCCCATACTCCCATTAGCTCTATTCAATTCTGTGATGTTGCATAAGCGTGTGGCTCTATTTTGTATGCATAATGCTCAGTTACTGTTTGTCCTTTTCTTCCTAATCTCTTATGCACTGTTCATATCAGTCCTGTTCATGCCGTGTGATGTTTTGTTAGTTCTTGGCACTATTCTTCATGAGTAATATGCCATTTGTATTTGACCTATACTTTCTAATGTGTGATTTTTGTTAGTGTTTGGCAGATTCTGGATGTGTAATATTTTCTCGACATTTGGCTTAGTACTTTTATAATGAGTGACAGTTAATTTGCTTTTGCCTATATTCCTCCTAATGGCCATTGGTGTGCTGTGAGACATGGAATCAAATGCTGTTTACTATGTACTGTTTGTGTGGGCTGATGTGTGACGTGTCCCGTTGGCTTGGCAATCTGGTAATGGCAGCCATAATATTCTGAACTCCAGCAGTGAACGACTGTCAGAGAGCCTACAAAAATCTTCATAATCCCTTTAATGGACTCTGTGGGCTGGACAATATCATCTCACACACATCTAAGAGACACCCATTTGCAGAAATGCACATACAGTGGATAGCTGAAAGGTCACCTAGCTTAAGCAAGCCCGGCAAAAGCTACAAGTAGTAACAGTAGCTAGAAAGTCTTGCCTCGCAAAAAGTGATTTAGAAATGAATTATTTCGTGGCATTGCTTTCCTTGATCTGGGATGGGCTATTTCTTCTGACAAGTCCCCCAGCCCTGCATTTTGAGATCCAATAACAATGTGGACACAATCGAGATAACAAGCATTCAGATATGAGATGTAAATGCAAAGACCCAAGTATCAGATACCATAATCCAGATAAAGTATCCAGACAAAGATCACATGTTAATACCAGGTGTAAATGGTGCTTTATTTACTAAAACTACACACATGTGACATTTTGAACCACATACTTATTATCAGACAATGGTCAACATGAAAGAACAGTCTTAAAAATGCTAAACCCTGACAACTTAGTTTTGTTGTTTTTGTAACTGGGTTATAATTGTGAAAACTTTTCCCATTTTTTGTAGTTTTTAAACTGTTTTGGTCAAAACTATATGGGCTCGCCCCTTCTTGTCTCTGATCTCATTAAACCTTATGTCCCATGCTGTGCTCTCCACTCTCAGAATAGTGGGCTCTTATGTGTCCCCAGAGTTAAAATGAAGTGACCTGACTGCAGGGGCTTTTCTTATCGTGCCCCTTTTCTCTGGAATAATCTTCCTGCTGACAACAGACAGTCTGACTCTGTTGAGACCTTAAAATCTAAGTTGAAAATGTTTTGATATCAGTTGCTAAGTTGTCCTCCTGATTGCATCCTCTTCACTTATGTTTTACAATCTATATTTTATCATCATAATTGTATATTGTCATGTATGACTTTTTGTTTTCAATCTATTCTGTACACACAACTACTGCATGTCCATCCTGGTAGAGGGATCCCTCCTCTGTTGCTCTTCCTGAGATTTCTTCTGTTTTTTTCCCTGTTAACATTGGTTTTTGGGGTATTGTATCCTATATAAAAATCAGGGGTGTAAGGACAGGTGGTGATGTTTGGTGTACAGATTGTAAAGGTCCTCGAGATGTGTGATATTGGGTTATATAAAAAAATGTACTTGAAAATTGTACTTAAATGTATATAGTGGATTTATTGTTAAAATTCAGCTAATCACATGTAAAAGCATGCATCAAGTTAAAGGCAGACTAGTCGGCTATAAGCTCTATATATGCGTGTATGGTGAGTTAGTATAATCAGGACTACGACAAAGCTCTGATAGAATGTAAAAGAGTGGAAAAGAAAAAAAGGATAGGAGAAAACCACTGTACCTGAAAGGTGTGCAGTGAGGTAGTTATGCAAGAGGAGGATGACAGAAGTCTGCTTCAGAGTATAATGTCACAGTGATGTGAAGTCAAAACAAACAAATTGGAAAACAAGATAATTGACACGTTTAATTTATCTTGGCCAACCTGCTCTGATGATTGTTTTCGACCTATTACCCATATAAAAGCTTATTTGCCTTCCCCTGATTAATTAGTTATAATTAGTTAAGGTGGTTTCATTAAGTGTTTTATATTTCATTTCAGTGTGCATAGACAAGCACATTGATTTGAAAGTCATACATCCACTTTTACTTTCTGTAAAAACTAAATAAAAAATGTTGCTACAACTACTAGTAGCACCTCTGTCAGGCCATTCTTAATATCTTAAATCTTAAATAATCAGTTGTTGGGAGTAAAGAAAGAAGCTGCTTCTGTGATTAAATCTTAAATATGACTTAGTCTTACCCCCCTCGACAGGACTTGGTTAGGTTTCTGTGAGGAATGCTAAGGTCAGTAAAGATGTGAGATACAGGAAAAATTGGAGACAGCCTTTCCCAAACTGTCATTTATGAAATCAAATTTACTGCTGTTGTCAAAGCGGCTTCTTGGCATTTACACTGTTGTTGTTGTCCAAATTCTTTCTGAGGTTGTTTTATAGATGCTGTTGTATTGATACTCTGGGATCTATGATCTCTAGTGAAAAAATTGCAAATTTACATGAAACAGGGTCAGTGTGATACTACATGAGTCTTTGTGCAAGTGTTTACGAGTTAAGTAGAAAGAACTGTTGATTGGCAGATTTTCTACTAATTGCATTAACCCTCATAAACACGAAAAATATTACAGGGGTTTGCTAAACTTTTTAATAGATACCTCATACTTCAAGAAAATTGTAGTACATTTTTTTTGTTTAATTAATGGCTGAAAATGTCAGGATGTATGAACTTGCAAAAATACCAGGTCAGGTTGAATGCCTGAGCTGCTCAAACCCTCAGTGAGTTGGTTCCAAAATGGGAATTTTCCCTCATATCTGAAAAACTCTCTCAAAGAAGCTAAAAGGGCCCTAAAGTCTTGGTGCCTACACTCAGCTTAAAAAATAGATTCACTGATGCAGGACCTGCAGTCTCACAGGAACCAGTGCTATCCAATATGACACTAATCAAAACAACAGCTGAGACGGATAGCCATACACAACTCTAAATTCAGTACCCAGTGGCTATTAGTAGTATCTGTATTGAATCTTGTGATCCCATAGACACCACATCCTTTGGACCATGCAGGTGTTGTGTCATAAACATCACACGTTTGATGTAATTAGTGCAGCACAGATTAGTCTGAGTTATTCAGGTTGGTTGTTGTTTGAGTGTAAACCTCATAAAGGATAGTTTGTGCACACCTCTTGCACATCGGTTTCGCCAAGCATCTTAGTAGGACGGGTTTTCTGAACTGGTTGTAGTGTGTATAGCAGCCTAATCTAAGTGTGTGCTTCTAGGCAAAGGAGAAATGCAAAGGATTTTGTATGCAAGTTTGGTTTTATTCCAGAAGCCATTAGACTGAGCAGTCGCAGTACAAGAAATAGTCAGATTACTTTGTGTATAGACTGAATGCACCTGCACTGACCTTATCCCAATCCTTGTCTATGTCTTCTAACATATGTCATATTTGTATTTTAAGATTAGTTTTGTATGTGTGTAAATTAATTGTCTAATTATAAGTCTGTTTGCTCACTCGATTACCTTAAATTGCTCATTGAGGGACAAATAAAGTATTTTGAATTTAATTGTATTGGCTCATGGTATTGGTATAGTTTAACACCAATACTAAGCCCTCCCTTAGACTGACATTCCACTGTGTGACGGTGCATACATGCTCTGCAGGCTAATACAGACCACAGGTGACCGTCGTCAAAAATAACTTCCATATCCGACAGGGTCATGTGCTGTCCATGCATCACCATTCCAACTTACTCACACCTAAACTCTAGCTTATTTAGGGTTTTCTGCTAACCAAGATAAAATAGTGAGGTTCAAAGTTCAATCTTTGAAAACAGGAGTTGACCTAACAATCTAACCTCTAGGTCCATTTAGTGACTATGGAGCTTTAATTCATATCACATGATCTTCATCAGCAGATGGAGTTTGCCAGTCGTCATGGATTTGGGTAGATGTTCAAGTTTCCATTAGACTTTAAGGACTTCACGTCCATGTTGGCGTAAGAGTTGAGGTTAAAAGTTTAGGCAAACTCCCTTTGCTGATGTGATATTACTGAAAGCTTCAGAACTGTATGCTATTGTATGTTACAATTAGCGTACATCTAATTTAACATTTCTCAATTAAATAAACTTGAAGCCTTAAGCAATATATTTATGTGTGCTGATTGTTTACACTCTTTTTTTTGCCATTTCTTCCGCTTAACTTATGTAACTTAAACATACTGTAATATATTACATTTGATAAGAAGTAACACACAGGAATCTAATTGCAGGGAACCACATGAATTTGAAAAACACATGTAGCCACTAGCATTGGGGCATGGCTAACATTAGCTGATGCCGTTTACATTTCACTGTAGCTACCGTTCAAAGTAATGACACACCGCAAAGAGAGACACTTTTATCAACTGAATGGTGTCCATAGCAACAAGCATCACAGGTACTCTGATGAAGAAGGTGGCTGTGTACACAGCCATAGCAAACTTATGTATGAACTATCTATATTACTTTATATCTATGCTCAACCCTACTCTATCCGTTCCAGTACTGCTCCATTTTGCTTTGTTCTGTTTTTAGATTTTTGCTCCTTCCACTCTTTTACTTTTCTGTCCATCCACTCAGTCAGTCCTACAGATCAAAGGGTTTTTACGTAATGGAGCAGAATAACAGACAAAAATGCATCCTTGCCATCAGGGTGTCTTCTGTCAGTGGGCCGGAAATGGTGGTACAGAGATGGATGGCAAGAGGCATTCAGCTCAGCTGTGTGCAAGCGTAACGCTCACTCTCACCTCCCTCTCTCCTTCTCTTTCAGTCTTCCCTGCTTCTTCTAGTTTCTGTCTCTTCTTCTCTCTCACGCACCCTTTTTGTTTTGGCTGCATGAAGGAGTGTGTGACTTAGTGCCTGCTGGGACTTGCTCAGTAAATGAGTGCAGGTTGACTGATGGAAGTTGAAAGTTGCGATCCTGATAACTCTGCCTCTGAAATAGACGACACCATCGTGCTTTCTTTGGACTGGACTAACAAAGTGAAGACATTGGTGAAGAGAAGGATACTAATGATGGGTCCACACAACCCAGTGTTACTTGTCAGTGCAGCCAAGGGGGGTTTTATCTCAAAGGGTGAATTATGTCTCGCCACAGCCAAGTAATTCAATCGTCAAGGCCATAAATATTATGTAGAACCACTTATAATCCTGTTTTTTTGGTTATCCCTCTGTTGAGTCTATCCTAAAAGGTGGGGTTAACACACTGCAGATCACTGATTGGAGCATGAGCAACCAGAGCTGCCTCGTTTCCTGTGTCTTTTGACTTGATGCCTGCAGGCTTTTCTCAAACAAATCCTGTCTACTTGTTCTAATAAACAACCACATAGCTATGAGTAAGAGTACTGTGTGCGGTGGAAACGTAATGGAAATGTCATGTTACAAACACTGCTATCTCTGTGACTTCTTTAGTCTTATTTGACAAATAAATGTGATAATTTGAGGCAACATTTTAAAAGGAGACTGCGATTAGAGCTGCTGTTGTCAATATTCTTTTTTTTACAATCCCAGTGCTGTCGTAATATCAGAAACACTGAAGCCACAAGTCCAAAATCTAGCTTCTTAAAAATAAATCTTTGACTAGCCACTAAAAAAACTATGTAAAATGTTCCTGTTTTTCACATTTATTCGCTTATGTTTTCTGTATATGTCCAGTCTCCCAGCAGGATGGTATGAATGGTGTTTCTAAACCTCCTCCACATTTCCAGGAATATACAGTAATTCAAAGTAAGTCAAGTTTAAGCATGAAACATATCAGAAGAAGTCTTTAAAATGTGTAACTTGTATGTAATCGTAAATGAAAGCTCCTCCTAAGCTCATTAAAGCCCCCACATTCTCAGAAACAATACCAAGGGCACGACCTCACTCCTCAATGGTAGCTGCGGCCCTGGACAGTACAATCTGGCTAATTTAAATGTAATGTTTCAATAAATTTGTATTGAATCTTGAAACTTGACCTCCCTTCTTGTTAACTCGAGAGACAGATGTTAGTGTGTGGTTCGCCAGTTATTTTCATTATATATCCGCTCTTATCCTCCCTTTCGCTCATCTCCTATTTCCCACACATCAAAAATTGTTAGTTATATCTCAACATCCACTACCTATTTAAGTTCTCATGATGAACACACACACACAACCCTCTAGGCCCATCAGTCATCTTTCTGCCAGGCATGATCCCAGCATGAAATAGCAGACAGGAACAAATAGATTGATTGGCTTATTAGCACCAAATGAGAACCTGATTGGTTTATTAGCATGTTGATCAGAGCTGAAGAGTCTCTCCTACTGGGGAACAGAGCTCCAGATAAGCATTTTAGCTTGGCCTCATCAACACTTTTTGACTGAATAAATATGTGGTGATTTTTTTCATTCTGGAGAAATATCAGATTACAAAGATATTTCTATTAAACTACCATTCTGTAGCAAACTAGAGAAATACATGAGGGAACACAACTGTAAGTAGCCCTATTAATGACCTTGACAGATTTGATGCTAGATTGAACAGACCCATCAGTTATTTTGGTTTAGATAGACCTCGTTTGTGTTTTAGAAGTAGTTAAGTAACAAATAGAAAACTATTAGCTTGGGTTTAGTATTTGTTTGGCCAAACTGGTGGCCAACCAGTCATCAAAATATCCTTGCTCCTCAACCATCTTTCGTCAACTCTGAGACAACAAGTCAATGCAGCGCTCATGACATACTGCCTACTGGTCAGCAGTCATCGATCCACATCAGGTCGTCGTCAGCCATGAGCACACTGACACTGGGACTACAGACCCGTGGGAGAGTGCGCTGACTGCCAGATTTTGTCGAGACCGCTGCAGTGATGGAAGTGAATCCAGTACTCTCCAGAGATAGACAGTGACAGTGAGGCTGAGTGTGGCGACAACTCACTTGTGCCCAGCCCCTCTGTCCTGGTCCTAGCCGGTCCTGCTGTTGCTTGAATGTATTCCCCTTTGAGGAAAGATTTTGGAGGATTTGGGGGAATCAAAAATTTAATCTACCGTCTCTCAGCTTTAAGTAGCTGAGAAAGTTCCTCCACCTTTCCTGCTGCTAGGAAGCTTTGGTCTGCTGCAGACCACCCATGAGAAGACAGTTGAGGGACAAAATACCATAAGCACCTTATGATGTCTTGTAGTGTAATGTAATCCAACATAACTTTATAAACTGCAGCCTCAGAAATTACCATGGAGCTGAGCAAACACCTCTCTGGAACAGTGTCAACAACAATTTCACATAATAAGCTTCACAAAGTATTTTTGTTTCAGGGCTGTTAGGACAGGTGTCCATGACATTTTGTCCACGCCCTGTAGAAAAACGTTGTGCTCCTTAATTAACCAATAATGGTTGTTTAAATGTCAGTACTCAAAATGAGAGGGCTACAAGTATGAATTCATTAAGGATTGACATTTCACCAACAGAAAAGATAAGAGAACTAGTATATCTAGTAGAATAAATAGAGAGCAAGACTGAGGGCAAACTGACACCGACTGACTCTGCATGCTCTACATGTGTGTTTGCATGTATGCATGCATAACATTGGACATAGAGCCCTAGTTGTTAGTTGTTAGTTACCATTGCATACTACTATTTTAGGTGTCTTTCTATCGTCACCAATTCTACAGTACCAGTTAAAAATACCCTGTATTGAAGTACAAAAAATTGGTGCTTCACCACTTTCTGTAACAAGGGATGTGACCATGTGATGTGTCTGTATGATGCCAGTTCAATGCCCTACAACGACAGCCATTACTCTGATCTACCCTTTTAACTAACAGCACCCATGTTACTCACATAAGTATCTGCTCCTGCCACACTTCTCCACAGCCCTAAGCATAGCAGTGTATTTGAAACTCTATCCCATATGCCACTGACAGTTATCCTTGTACATAAGAAACCACAAGTTCTGTGAAAAGTATCACTTGAGTGAAAGTACCTAGGAGTGGTGCGAAGCTGGTGTTGATAACTGTGATGTGTTTTATATCAGGTGCTACATTCTGTTCGGCAAGTTGGCACATGCTGTTTTTTTTTATATATTCACGGAATATGAATACAACAAGGCCCTTCCTTATTCTTTATTTAAGGCCCCAGTCACTTTTTGTGTGTTTTTACAGTGAAAAAAGTTTTAGCATCTCCTTGGACTTTTTCATGTTGCATTTTTACTTAATTTAGATCAATTTGTAGATCCTAATCACACCAACTGTAGCCGCCGTTATACAGCCTGTTCAAGGCAGGAATTTTGCGCCATTATTCTGCCTCACAGTTCTGTATAAAAGGTACAAACGTGTAATGGGGTGGCATTGTTGTTCTGTCGTTAAGCCAGCAGCGGAGGTAGCAACAGGGCCGAATCGATGTCTGTGTAAATGGGGGACCCGGCAGGACGGCACTCACACTTGACGCCGACGCTGTTGTGTTACATGCCACACCTCTTTTGCTCCTGGAACACTGGCATGCTATCTAAATTCACACACTGGGGCAGCATTATGACAGCGATGCTTGGTTCAGTGCAAAAAAGCAAAGCTGCCATAATGGTGGGTCTTCTTTAAGTATTGCTGGATCTCTGTTAAAAAAGGGTTTTTAATTCAGTGTGGTAAAGAAATACTCTTAATTGGCAGTATATGTAATTAAAGACTTTGACGTAAGATGAAACAACAACATTCTGTGTGTTGTTTGCCTTCATTTGTTGTCTCATGTTAGTCTGTATTAAACAAGACTAAGAGTACACATCCATCGGCTCACAGTGACGATGTCAATCAATTTAGGAGTCACCAATAAAAATAAACTGAATAAAATAACACACATAGCTTTAAAAATAATATATTTCCCTACACCCAACATCTCAGAACTCAATGACAGAGCAATAGCCCACCTTGCCCAAACCATAATAACAGACCCAGAGCACCCCCCACAAATTTCCCGTCAAGGGACAATAAATATCTATCTATCTATCTATCTATCTATCTATCTATCTATCTATCTATCTATCTATCTATCTATCTATCTATCTATCTATCTATCTATCTATAATCCCGAATCTGGGAGGACCTACCCTGTTGTTTACATTTGGGTAGGAAATACAGCACACTAGACAAACAGAGACTTTTTATAATAATGTACATCTCCATTTTAAATTCCAACTAGAGTTGAAGACTGAAGGCTTCATGAACCACCACCCACTATGGGTCACACTGTCGTAGCCAACTAAGACTATAATAAATGAAACTGCAAATTTATTTAGCAGAAAAATATACAAATTATACAAAGGAATCAGTAAGACATATCAGTTGTGTCAGGAGTGGTAGAGTGGGACTATGCTGCATGTTTTTTCCCCTAAAATTCAACAGAAGCCACTCTCTGGGGAAGAAGAGCTCACTGGAATAAAATCTGGTCCTGCAACATACACTGTACAACACAGAGCCCAGGTGTGACTCATGGCGCTAATGGTGCTTTTTAAAGCAGTAACTCTATTCCATTCGTGAAGCTTGTGGATTTCCACGAAAGCATTAAAACATTTCTGTGGCAGCTATTTCCAGTGTACCTGACAAAGGACCATTCAAGCAAAATGATTTTAATGGGAATGCCCCTTCAACCCATTCAAATTCTTTGCATATAACTATGTAGTCATGGCTGATGTGCAGCAGGCTGGTGAGATGGAGATAGATGGGTCTTAAAGAAAGATGGATGGCTTTCACATAGTGCTGCTGAGCATTCAGATTGTTCCTGAGATGTTTATGAGGGCAATATCTCTCAGTTGGAGGAAGATTGATTATCTGTGTCTATTGAGAATAAACACATTTAACAACTTCTCTTTTAATAGATTTTTCTTTGTTTTGCTTCCCTTTCTTTCTTTCTCTAATTTCCTGTCACCTCTTCCTCTGTCATGTTAATTTCATATTGAGGCCATGAAAGCCCCTTCCTAATGTCTTTTACAAAAGGAGACAGCTGTGTATCACAGGCTTAAATCATGCCTCTGCCACTGGAAGAATGATTGCATACACATGTACTTGATGCTTCATGTTTTAAATTCGATCCAATTTTTATTGAATTCACCAGTGAATGAACACAAGCAGGTAGGCTTTTATATATGTGGCCCCAATTCTGTGTTCAGATATGAATACCACTGTTTTTATTAATAGCACTTGCCAATGTGGATGCAAATAAGTCATATTTTTACATCCTTCACCCTCCAGTGAGTCTCAGTGGGAGACTGAGAATGAGTGTTGGACCTCCTACATTGTCCTCAGGCTGCCAACAGCAGTGCATAAAGGTGCAATGACTTCACTTCAAAATAATCACATACAACCATGGGTTGTTAATTTTGAACACTCCCCAATACTGAACACATGTTCACATGAACACATGTCCTGATTTTGATCATTTGTCCCAACTAATCTATGTGTATGTGAATGCATGACCCTGTTGCATCTACCTGTTTCTCTAATGTAATGGCATGCTACAATTGTTTTGTTGTATCTGGACCTGTGTATCACAATGCTATTGAGCCAGCAGCCACCAGACTGATGTACTCCTCTATAACAAAGAACAACATTTTTGAGCTGTGCATAGAGTCCTCAATTGATTCGCACTATTATAACTTCAGGGTATAATTACTCATAATTACAGAAGAACTGGCATTTTAAAAAAGGAAAGTTTTGGGGTATTTTAATCAAATTATGATTTACTGTAAAACTAAAGTACAGCACTGGTGTCCAGCGTTAAACACATTACAGTTATTGATAAAACTGAACAGAAGAAACAGAATTCTATATATTTTTACTACCTATTGACTAACAGTGTTTTTCCTGATGAGGGACAGTATTTTCTCCCCATATTCCCTGGTCTCTCACTCTACCTGGACAGAGCACTGGTGAAGTAGTGATCACTGCAATGCACATTTATATTCTTGCACAGGTGCCCATACCCTAATCAGGTCTTACTTCACCATGGGCTGCTGTTGTTAGAGTTAGTGAAATGTAATCTTGGAAGAATGGTGACACATCTCACTGCTCTGCTGTGGCACCTTCAAAGGAACGCTTAACGAAATTCTAACTATAATGGGAGGACAGCAAAGGTGACATGGGTCATTTTAATGCTTCTGGTCCAAACCAACCTTTTAGGCCTAAAGTCTTGTACTATGTCTATATTGTAAAAAAAAAAATGTTAATAATAATAGGGTACTAATTGACCTTTTTGGGGGAATAGTTTGTGGCCAATCAATTAAAATCAATATTATACATTTAATTTTATCATGCCTCTGTGTGCATCAAATACAACCCTAACTAACCTATTGTGTTACCTATTTTTTTCTTGATTGTGCATGCTTGCTCTTTTCACACCACACGCCCAATTTTTGATTGAAAGATTTGAAAGATTTTGTCCACTGTGCAGATCAAGCTCGGTGACCTTGGACTGGTAAAGAGGTAATTTTCTGGGGTGAAGCAGATTTTGTCCTGCCTGTGCCTGTTTTTGTCATTTCTATGGCTCTCGGAAATGGAGGAGTGCGCAGAGGGTAGAGTCAACACAAATTGGGTTGCACAGTTAATTTTTGGTCTTCAAAATACAGTTTTGCATCCAGATGCTCAGATTACACTTTAATGCATGCAGAGATGTTGTTTTCCTGGCCATAGTGTAGAAAGTTGTTGTCAACTGCTGTTCTATTTCCACTGACAAAGTCAAGTACATCTGTCAACAGGTAAGTTACATTCTCATACAGTAGCTGCTCCGATATCTACAGTATTAGAATATTACTATTCATGATGCAGTTTTATTTGTAATGCATTCAGTTTTGCATTACAAAAGTCTACTCTGCTGTTTATTTACACACAACAGGTTTAATGAGGCTTTTTAGTTTTAGTGCAACACTTTCAATACTTAGCTTTTTATGCTGGCTCTCTGTTATTGATATGTGTATTCCCTAAAGCTTTGCCTTGGTCATACAGTAATTCCTACTCAAAAAGACACATTCCTCATCAGCAGATGTCAATTTTGACTAATTTGTCTTGGCACATCTCCTTTTATACACTCCTATTAACCAATGACTAAAAGTGAACTGGGGACCATTTCTCTGTTGTGCATGTTTGCAGTCCAATAATGTATCCTTTTATTGATTAATACCATGTACCACTAATTTCTCCTACTGTGATTGCTATCTTCTCCTGCCACTCTACTTGATCTTCTAGTGTGTCTTTTTGTGTGTGTGTCTTTTTGCTTGTGCAGTGAGTCAGACATTTTTCTTCAAACCTCCTGAGGGTCTGCACTCTTTGCCCGTGTCTGTCTGAGGAGCCCACACAGAGTCCCCCCAGCCCGATCAGAGCAGAGTAGTGGGGGGGGGGGGGGGGGGGGTATCAGCAACAACTTGCAGCAGAACCTGGAGGGCAGGTTAGGAAGACTGGCCACAGTCCTGTAGAGTTTTGGCCTCTTTTCCACTTTATTGTGTTTGTTCACAAAGTTTCCATAGTTAGAGGTTATATTATTACATAGTTTGCTGGAAATAAAGCAATAAATAAACCCTCTCCTCTCCTCTCCTCTCCTCTCCTCTCCTCTGGATATCTGTGCTCTCATTACTCATGTGCTGTAGCGGAGTTGGCCAGGTTATAGTTGCTCTTCACCCTCCTCCTATTTAACTCACCTCTTGTCTTCCCACTAACACTCCAAATACCTCTTGCTGCACTAAGAAGTGTTAACTTCAATTTTAAATAAGTTGGTTTGCACAGCTGAACATTTCAGGAAGTCAGGAGACAGCATGTACGCAAGCCATTCTTCAAAAAAAAAGTTTAGGACAAATTGGATTACTGACCTGCTGCATGTATAAATGGATTTAAAGAAACTAGGTTACTACAGTGCATGTGAATGTGTTCTTCGATTACCTGCATAACCTGGTTTCTCTGAATAACCTGGTTTCTTAAAGGTCTAGTGTGTAGGATTTTGTGACATCCAGTGGTGAGGTTGCAGATTTCCACCATTTGAATACCGCTTGCCTCACCCTCCCCTTTCAAGTGTGTGGGAGAAACTACGGTGGCAGCAAAACTCTCACGCAAAAGGCCCTTTCTACAACTAGTTTATGGTTTGTCTGTTCTGGGCTACTGTAGAAACATGGCAGTGCAACATGGCAGACTCAATGGAAGGGGACCTGTTCCCTCTGTACATATAAAGGGCTTATTCTAAGGTAACTAAAACACAACAATTCTTATTTTCAGGTGATTATACACTACTTAAAACATACGTATGAATATTATATTCCATTTCTGCCATACTCTGCCAATATATCCCCCTAAATCATACACACTGATGCGAAATGTTAACTTTGCCGCTTTTCAAAACAAATGAGACAGATACAAAAAAAATGTAAATGCCCAGTAGAACTCAATGGAAGCGCTGTCTGCATAACCCTAAAAAGAACTAATCACATCATTGTTGTTCTTGACTGTTCTGTTGGAGGATATCTCAGTGCATTTTCCATGATTCTCTGAATGTGCTGTTTATTTGGACTTCAGCATCACACAGCTAGGTCTGTCTATAGCATGAAAAATTAGCTGTATGAAAAGCCAGTATGTGATTAGTCACTGTGCTTTTGAGGCTGTGGCTGTATACCACTATATGCCATGATGATTAATTTGCTGTGGGGCTCTATTATTTATTTGTTTTTGTTGTGGCCATTTGAGGGTGTGCGTGTGGCAGCATGTTATTATGTGTTTACCGGTTAGGATGAGTATCTGTTCATAAGGCTTTTTACATCCTTAATTTTGTCTTTGTGTGGGTATTTACCAGACTGTACATATTAGACATTATACAGTATGTATGATAAATGATCTGCTATGGCATGTTGGGAGATGTTAATCAATTTTCTCTGCGAATGGTAATGAGAAAGAGTAAGTCAGCAAACCAAATGATAATGTAGCACATGTTCCCATGAGAGAGAAAATTGTAATAGATGAAATGGCTGTGGAAATTATCACAAACAAAAACACTCAACAATCTTTATGGCAGTCCAACACGGCAGCGGTGGATGGCTGACCACCACTGAGTCTGGTTTTGCCCGAGGTTTCTGCCTCTTAAAAGGAAGTTTGTTCTCACCACTGTTGCCAAGTGCTTGCTCATGGTGGGATTTGCTGGGTCTGGATTTGCTTGTTATAATATTATAAAGAGTAAAGTCTAGACCTTCTCTACAAGTTAAGTGCAACGAGGTAACTTCTGATATGAATTGGCACTATAGAAATAAAATGGAATTTAAATGAATTATCTCTCACTTCTTTCTTACTGTATCTCTGTCAAGCTCTCCCTCTCTTTGTGAGACGCACGGTTTTAATGCTTAAGGCATAAAACTGTATCTGTCATTCAGTGTCATGTGTCACATCTGTTTATTATGTATGAAACAAGACTGCACATTTATAACTTGTCTTGAAGGGTGTTCTTGACATAAAAAAACACATGTAACTGTTTAAGTTGATCCCTGAAGCTTTTCAAGCACAAGGACACGTTCAGCTATTTGTTTATTGTACTGTTGGCATAAATGCATATGAATATTTCTACATGCAAATATTAACACATACTGTGTACATGCAAGATTGTTGATTTTCTTTTAAGATTTCTCCTTCAAAATTTGTTTAATTGCCTATTGAGTCTGGCACCTGCATTTCTGCAATTGTGGGTGTTTCTGTGCAATGATAACTTCACCAATCACCACAATGTGTGCCTCAGGGTGGAAACAATAACAGAACCCCCCCCTACACACACACACACCCAGAGCTGGCAAGAAAACAGTTTGAGAGAGACACACATGCATAACTGACATGCCATACTTAATAATAAGAAGAAGAAGAATACAATGACAAGAGAAAAAATATTATAACACGACGAAATTGCTAAATATTTGAGATGTTCGACTACATAATCTTTAATAATCATTATCTCAGACAAATAGTTGGATTTGCTTAACTTTGATGTAGTTTGTATGCTGTAGAGTGTATCAAGCAAATTGAATGGAATGAGGTTCTAAATGTTTTCCTCAAACTAAAAGCAATTTAGGACTAACCCTGCAGCACAAAGTGCTTGCTTCCCTTATGCATAATATCACTTTATGTGACATTTCCGAGCAATCAATATGTGTGCTTGGCAGTTTTATGTCTTTGCCTAATTGTGGTTTGGAATTTAGCATGGTGTTTGCACGTTAGCAAACAGCCTTCATCTTACATCACTTAGAAAGGAGAAACAAGAACAAAAAATGTACTCAATACTACAAAGTCTGTCTGTTTGTCTGTCTCCCTGCCTGGCTGCATGTCGTTCCATCTGTCAGTACAAGCAGCTGACCAGATGTTCACTATATACAATTATTTGCAGATTTATCACCATACCTAATTATGTATCTACTTATTGGTAAAAAAAATATAATACTGGTAAGATACTAAGTTAAGTCTTTTTGTGAACACATTTGTAACTGCAGGGTTACAAGACTTGTGATTGCATCTGTAGTATTAATGTGTTTCCCAATGCTGGTCATGATGAGGATATAAATAAATCATTTAGATTCAAATGTGTGTGGGTGTTTATTCCTCTCTGTACAGCAACTTTAGCGGGGTTGATGTGTCGAACATCATTCAAACCTCAAAAGATGTTCTACAAATGAAAAGTTCATACAGTGAATGGCTTTTTGTATGGGAGTTCATCAAAGAATACAAGGTACTGGGTTGTCCTTGAAAATAGTAATATCAATATGTGTGTGAATGTGTTTGTGTTATCTATCTATCTATCTATCTATCTATCTATCTATCTATCTATCTATCTATCTATCTATCTATCTATCTATCTATCTCTATCTATCTATCTATCTATCTATCTATCTATCTATCTATCTATCTATCTATCTATCTATCTATCTAAACAGACACCATAAAAAGCTATAATCAATACTTTTATATTAACAATGACATGACAATGACTTTTTGTATGTGAAATGGGTTGCTCATAATGACAAACCCACAGACAATTATCACCAACTTCTGCAGTTCCACTCAGCTCTACAGAGGTTTACAGCAACTTGTATCTACATGTTTTTGTTATCCAACCCGCAGCTTTACTGCTTTGGTTCACTCTCACTGCTCTCATCCCTTTCATCAGCATCGGCAAAAAAGGTTCTAAAAGACCACTGTACGCTACCGGCCCAGCACCAAACGGCAGACAGACAAAGTTAGCCAACTAGCTGGTGACCACCATACAGTATATTGGAGAATTTAGCAGCTAAAGACCCAAAAATTTACCCTTGGGAGTTGGTGGACAGCTAATCTCTATAAAGGATATCTGTGTAAGAATGGAGAATCTGTAAGCAAGGGACAATATTATGATATTGGAAGCGTTCTGGTTTCCATTTGCAGTTTGAGAAAATATTGACCAATCATATTTGAGTGGGTTTTGGTTGCATGCATGTAAACAGTCTAGAGGCTAAATCGTCGTCAGACAATAGCCGATGGGTCCTGAGATTGGTGAGGAGAGCAAAACTGAGCCAAAAGTAATATTCAGGGGAGCAGAAACAAGACTCCAAATGATTGCTGTATATTGTAAGTGTTGTGTTTACAGCTTACCCCCCATGTTGCCAAATAATTGTTATTTTATAGGTGCAAGGTTAGAAGTCTGTTTTTGATATTGGAAATGGAAGATGACAAAAAAATCTCACTTTACAGTAAAGTGGATTTTGTAGGTGTTCTGGAGATTTCAACACGATCCTCATTGGTAACCTTTACATTACTTTGATATGCTGAATTTCAGTCATTTATAACACTTGAAATAATGTGGGAAATCCATTGGCGATTCATTAATTAATAAGCTTGATAACATGGATAGATTTCCTTTGGTCGTTGTTGCGATATGTAAGCTAACAGTTCTCTTTCACCACATTCAGACGTGAAAAATTGACACTTTGCATTTTGTCAGTGTTCTGAGGTCGGATGCAAGGAAATGCCTCTATTTCCTTTTTCTCCACATTCTAACTAGTCCTTTGAACTCCCTTTATCTCTGCAGTTTTTGAGGATTATTCTACTCTGGATGAAAAAGAAACTCATTTTTGTCCCCTCTCCCCTCCCTTATGGCTCTCCCTTCCCTCATCTCTTTCCAACCCTCCTCTAATCCCATCGTCTCTCCCTCTCCTCTCTGAATTTTCCTCTTGCCCCTTTCTTCTCTTCTCCATTACTGTCCCATCTCATCCTCTATTTTCTCCAATCCTCACCTCCCTTCTTATCCCCTTTTCTCCTTGACTCCCCTCCCTTCTCCCAATGTCCTCTTTCCTCATCTCCTCCTCTCTGCTCCCCTCTCCCATGTTTTGCTTTGATCCCGTAGCAGTCTCTCTGCTTATTTCCCCACCAGTCTTCACTGTTTCTTCACTCCATCCTTCACCCGCCTTGTGCTGTATGTCCTGTCCTGCTCTGCTACTGTATTCTGCTCCATCCACTACTCCTGTGTGCCTCTGTAGCTGTTTATATTTTCCATTTTTGTCTCTTGCCTCTCATCTCCTCACACCTCTTCTCCTTCTCTCATTCCTCTCTGCTTCATCGCCCCACCCCTACCCCCTCGACCTTTACTTCTCAACATCTCTCATCTGATTCAGTCTCTGTCCCAAAGCGGCATGTCTCTAAACAGAGAATGTAGAAACAAAATCTTGACAAAGCCCAGGGATCTGCCCTGCCAGTCCCTTCCGTCTGCTCATCTATTCATTTGTTTGTTTACCCCCATCCCTCCCTCCCTCCAACTCTGGTGTGTGTCTAACTGCCCCCACCTCCCCGGCTTGCTCGCCAACACACACACAAAAACATGCATGCACACACAGGCTCTGATTGCGACCTGACGGAGCGTTAAATTACAGCCTCACCAACATTGCTGTGAGGGAATTGCTGTTTGCTCTGCTTGCTGTCTCTTATCCTCTCCTCCTCTCACCCGCCTGCCTATTCCTCCCTTTTCCCCCTCTATCTTCACAGATCTTCCTCTCCACTCTGAGTCCTGGTCTTCTGTCACCTGTTGTTTTCCACTTGATACTTTTCTGTTTGTGTTTTCTGTCATTGCATGTCTGGTCTCTCCCACTTTCTCCATTCACCTGTTGTCCTCTTGGGTCATTTGGCCCATCCCACCTACTATCTCCTTTTCTCTGGTCCCCTTTGCTGACATCTTCTTTTGGCCATTTTATAGACATTGCTGCCATAGGCATCCCCTGCAGTTCATATGGGCTCTTCTCATTCCCCCTCTGCCTTCTTTTTTACCCAGCTACCACATGTTCTGTAGGTGCTTTCTTCCTTTCTTTCCCCAAGTCCATCTCCTTAATTTCCCTAATTCCCCTATCAGTGTCTCTCTTATGCATTTCCCATCACCATTCTCCTCTCTAATTCCCTCCTCTCCTCCCTCCCATCTCCTTCCCTTCTCTCTCCCATCCCTCATTACCATGTGTGTGTGTCTGTGTCAGGTTTCATCCTGTCAGTGAAAGGTCAGCAGCAGGGATTTCCCTGGGCACCACAGCTAGCAGCTTTAGCACTCTGCATCAGCAGCCTTATGCTCTATATTAATAATAACGCCAGCAGCCGTACCCCTTAATGCCACCAGCCCGCATATTAAACAGCTAACACCTAGCCCAAAGCTCAAGCAACAAAACCTTTCTAAAGTGAAAAGACTAGCACTTAGGACTTATTGTCATCAGCCAACGGCTATAGCATAGCTTAACAGCAACAGCCTTTTTCTGTATATTTAAAAGGCTAGCAGCTGTGCCAAGGGGGCTAAGCACTGAAAGCCACCATCGTTTTGACTGAAAGGCAGGGCTCACGGAGGACTGACAGCATTTGAGTTTGATTTCCCAGGTATATGATCTAACATATCAACAAATATTCAATATACAGTATTTCCAAAGCACAATATACATCAATCACATCAATATACAGCACAATATACTTAATGCCACTGCAAACAGTTTCCCCATGCATGCTTCCATATACCACATTCTGTATCCAATACAAATATAATATGCTGTATGAATAGAAATATAACATACTGCTCAAAAAATAAAGGGAACACTTAAAAAACACAATGTAACTCGAAGTGTTCCCTTTATTTTTTGGAGCAGTATATAATATGATTATGTAAAATTCTTATTGCGACATGAATTGCAAAATATATGTAGAAAAATTCATGTTTGTTTGTATAGTATTTATTCAATAAGTAAATACTAACCTTTTCTAAATGTCTTTACCCACTAGCCATTTATGTCTTTTATTATTAGTTTAGTATTTGCCTTGCCATTTTCTCTTGCATGCAGGGGCAGTAACGGAGCAGCTTGCAGGAGAAAGAGCATGAAAAAATTTCACCTTATTTGGACTGCTCTGATTGCTTTTTGTCTTTCACTTCATGTCAGTGTTTTTTTATTTTTGTTTCAATACCTGTGTATTCCTCTTTACAGCAAACACAAATGTGGATTTATCAAACGTAAAACACCATTTCACATTTGATACATTAAATTAATATATGATTTTCAGACATTTCAGACTTGATAATTCACACAGAGTATGTGGTTTTCAGTCAGGTCACATGTGAAATATGTGGAATGTAAATTTCACATAGGTATGGGACAATAATTCACCCGTAAAATTAAAACAGGATGCCCCACTTCAAAATTCATAGGCCCATGGTGTTTCACACCGTATAGGCACTGATTTCACACCATATAGGCACTGTGTGTCTCTAACTCCTCACCACTACCTGCCTGTCATGTATGTACATCTGCTACTCTGTCTGTTATTTCCACTCTTTGTACAGATAAACTGTTCCAAAGTAAAAGGAGAAAGAGAAACTAAATTCAAAAAGATAGGTTTGTACTGTAAGCCTAATTGAGAGCAAGTTGAAAACAGACCCAGTCAGTCAGAAGTCTATCAAGGTGAGTGGACCACTGTAAAAGTTTAAGTCTTGGTGTTCAGTAAATGTCAGTGTGCAATGGTGGCAGTATTCTAATAGTAAGAGTAGCAAACTTGCAAATGGGAGTTTGCTGGCTCAGCTCCCTGCACTAATTAGATATATTCAAGTGTGACAGAGAAGGAGAAATTCTTTCCCCTGCCCTGTGCAACAAGTGTAAAACTACCTTTGACAAAAACCTTGAATGCTCAGTGACCATTATAAAGAACAAAAATGTTGGAAACAATCTAGACCGCAGTTGCAGAGTGCAGTTGGACAGGAGGAAAGTTTTTAATCAAATGTTACAGCAGAAACGTTTTTCGTGCTCTATAATAATGAAAAATCCCCATCAAGAACCAACAATACAAATGAGAAAATATAACACAAAATAAAATGAAACTTGATCATTATTTCCATGTTCTCTTGCAGAGTAGCAGCTAATCCAATTTAAGACCCTCAGTACGTTTCATCTGGTTTAGACTAATATTGCATGTAGCCTAAACATTGTCTCAGCGACCCTAATGACAGATCTCTCGAGACGCAATCAGTTTCCTGAGAGAGCATAGGAGTTTAGGTTTAGATGGAGGGGCTCTGGCCACCAAAGGAACATTCATTACTTTGATCTTCAATCCACTACATTGGTTTTGGATAAGAAGTTGCTGTGTCCCCGAATGCCCTCTCTCTTGTTAGCTGCAATTTCATTTAGCGCTCCCTATCCAGAGATTCTCACACAGGCCAGGCGCAGCAGTAATACATTACTGGACAAATCACAACAGGATTATGCCATGAACAGCAAAAGTTATCTTTGGAAAGGGGAAATAACTATTTGTAATTTTTACAGCAGTGTTATTACATTATGTAATGTAGGACTGGTGAGGATACAGTTGGTAGTAAAAGATTCAGAATGCGATCTAAAAAAAGCAGTAGCCTTCACGTTATTGTGCTTTTTATGATCCTATCATATATGAGCCATATTTTACCTGTTGGACTAAATTTGACTTGTCTTGACATCTACATGACTTGTTCAAACTTTGAATGTAAAGCCTTTCAATCCCTGAAGGCAGGTTATTAAAACCACAATGAGGTCTTATGTGCTTTATAGTTCAAGAGTACTGCCATTTTTAATGTATTGGTCTGTTTATTCTCATATCTAAATATATTTAATTTATGTCTGAGGTCACGGAAAGTTCAAAAAATCCGTCATTCAAATGCTGTGTGGTTTGAGAGAGCGTTGCATAATCCTCAGCTAAAAGGGGTTTTCAGCCTCAACTAACTCGCATGCTTGTCATCAGACTATTCACACATTGTTGTGTCTAAGGCCGCACATTTGCATGTTTAACCCCAGCAACACGCTTTATGTATTAAATGGCTGTGTGGATACATTGTTATTGCTAAGAGAGAAGAGACAAATCCAGCAATTCCTGCAAGATAAACATGAGCACACATCAGCATTGCTCAAAGATACGTATGGCCATTAGCAATTAATACTTGGATACATACGCATGAGGGCTACAGCACAGGGGTGTATACCGCTCTCTCTCATATTAGGGCTGGAGATTAGGCACAGCAAGCACTGGAAAGAGGCTGCATGCTGACAAAATGCCTTTTCTAACCTTTAAAATTATTTGGTGGAAATATGAATCTGACTTAAGATCAGCTCCCTGGCAATTTCACCTCATTCAGCCTAACAGGGCATCAAAAACAAAGACAGAAATGATTTATTATAGAGTTAAAAGGATCCTATGTAAAGGATGAAAGGTAAAGGTGTCAGGGCTAAAAACATAAAAGGGCTAATGTGTGAAGGAGAATTACATCCCTTTTATTAGGTTAGTTATGTAATGGCTGCACCATCATCTGAAGAAACAAGTTGTGCCCTATTAATGAATCTGGACAAATCAACCCAGTGGCATGAGGAGCAACACTTTGCTTGCTACATGAATTTTATCCTAAAATGTTCCCTCAAATGGTTATGTAGTGTAGTCAAACTTATGTTTTGGTTTCTTTGTTTTAATCCTGGGGGAAAACAAGACCATTGACCATCTACCTCTTTGTTGAAAGTTACATACTGCCCATAAGTAAAACTAGCTTGTCTGTTATGCTTTGCTTTTTTATGCGTGGTGCAGTGTTTAAATGATGATATGATTTTTGTCCAACAGCTGTGAATTGAAATGTGTGTCCATATCTTCAGAAATAACCCTGGTTTGTGTTTGAGAATCAAATTTAAATGTGATGCCTAATGACATCAGGCTAAAATTTTAGTTTCGGGAAGCACTTGTTTACACACACATCTAGATTAAAAGAGACATAAAGCAGAGGAACTGCATACATAAAAGCATTTATAGTGTGGATTTTCCATTTATATGAGATGAAATTGTCCACTTACATGTGATACTTTGATTAATCCAGATAACATGTTTGTGTTGCCAGCAGCTGGTTTTCTGCAGCTACTGGGTGTTACTGCAGATTAGCACATTGGCTGTTTGTTTTCGGCTTATTGTTCACCTCTTTCATTTAGTTGTTCTAACAAGGATAACAGCCTCCTATTATAGGAGTCCACATTCATAAACAAACACATTGGAAGTCACACACATACTTGTGTGTACATGCAGCAGTACGCACACAGACACACGAGTGCATATGCACACACGTACTGTGCATGCACTAAAACACGGTGCATGCACAAACAAGGGTGCATGCACAAACACACGCCTCTGCAGAATTCCCTTATATTTTTCATCATTTGTCATTCAATCTGGAAAAAAACAGCAAGGCTTCTCTTAGAATCATTAACTATTGACCTCACTAAATATAATATGACTAACATGATTAACCCATCTTTTCATCAGGTATGTTTGTGCTTGTGTGGGGATGTTAGTTTAAGAGTGTGTGGGCAGTGTGGAGGTGTGCATGAGTGGATGGATGTCTGAGCATGGAAAAAAAGGTCTGTGAATATGGAAAGCCAAGTGGATGGTGTGTTCCTGTGTGTATCTGCTTCAGCTTTGGTGTATTCATACTCGCTGTCCTTGATGCAGTGCTTCAGTAGCGGGGGAGCTCCTATTCACTGTTTACAAGGCAGACATTAAAAGCAAGTACTTACTGGTAGAGGAGGACTGAGGATTCTCTTCTCCAAGTGAAAAATTTGAAACCCAAAAAATAGAGACCCATGTGTGTTCAAAAATTGAAAGTAAACCAAATATAAAGAAATATTTGATTTCAGACTTCCTCTGTATGCTTATTTGTTTTGGGCAGTGTGTGTGCCTCTGCGTGTGTCAAGGTTCACCTTTCAACCTCTTCCCTGTGGAAAAGTTTTCCAGCCGGGTAGAGGCCAGCTGTATCTGTTATGGATGGGTGAGGGTGCACAAGGTATTTATGTAAATATGATTCTCTTCCAGCAAAGTACCTGATGTATAAATACTCAGTTAAAAATTGAACAGTTTCATAAATGGATACAGAAATTGGTGTCAGTTCTTGAGGCTGGGAGTGGAGTTTAGGACTCAGAGGAATTTTCATTTTCACTAGATGTGACATTGCATTGGGGTCAATGCATACCCATGTGTGTTTCAGCGTGAGAAATGAGCATAATTAATTACTTTGTATAGTCCAAAACATGCAGCTTTTTTATTTGCAGTTGAACTAGATGACATTGTTTTAACTAAGTACTATGTGCTTATAAAACAAAAGAACAAAATGCAACTGTACGTGCAAGAGCGTTGAATGAAAAGTGCATGGCAACTTAAGAGGCTGATAAGCAAGTAGGAACATGTCATTTAGATGACTTCTTCAAATTGTCACAATATATAATTACAATTTACTTCCGTCACTTGACACAGTCATCACTGATGGCAAGGCTTTACAGAGGTTGAAGGACAGAGTACCATGGATGGAAAATTTAGTTGATGAAGGGATCAAAGACAAGGGGGTGTAGGGTACACACATCCAAAAAGTTTACAGGTGCTGGATCAAAAAACAAACTGAAGAGAAGAATCAAATAGAAGATCCGCACACTCCCATCAATATTTAATACTTCTGTTTGATTCTTCTCGTCTGTTGAAGTGATCAAACCTGTGATTTTCCAATAACTTAACAGACATTCTTTTACCATATGGGAATCAAGGAAACAAGAAATCTCTCGAGGATAAGGGTTGAAACTGTATGTGTAGCTGTACCATGTTACCATAGCCAATTTAAATCTGATGGGAGATGTTTTATCATCCCTTGTCTCTATCCCCATGTTTCCCATCATTTTTTACAATAAACTGTCCCATACAGGTAGTTCACATGTTTCCCAATAAATTAATAGAGCAGGAAGCTGACACAAACACATGGACAAGAGAAAACAATGAAGTGAGTCCATGAGCTATCACTCTTAGTTATATAATAACTAATTCAAACTTCTAGGACTGCCTTTTTTCACCTACGTAACATTGCAAAAATCAGGCACTTCCTGTCTCAAAATGATGCAGAAAAATTAATCCATGCATTTGTTACTTCAAGGCTGGATTAATGCATTTCCTTATTATCTGGCTGCCCGAAAAAGTCTCTTAAGACTCTCCAGTTGATCCAGAATGCTGCGGCACGTGTACTTACAGGAACTAGGAAAGAGATCATATTTCTCCAATATTAGCTACTCTGCACTGGCTGTAAAATCCAGAATATAATTTAAAATCCTTCTCCTCACCTCAAAGCTCTTAATGGTCAGGCACCATCGTATCTTAAAGAGCTCATAGTACCTCATTACCCCACTAGAACACTGTGCTCTCAGAATGCAGATCAGATCCCAGTTCGGGTTCGGGAGGCAGACACCATCTCCATACCTTCCTCTTTGATAAAGTTTATAGTTAGGGTTGGCTCAGGTGAGTCCTGAACCATCCCTTAGTTATGCTGCTATAGGCCTAGACTGCCGGGGGACATCCCAGGATCCACCTCGCTCTTCACCTCGCTCCTCCTCTCCATCCGTATGCATTCTCATCCCGTAAATGCAGGTTACTAACTTGACCTGAGATAGCAGAAAACATGAGAAGAGATGCAACTCTGATGGAGTAGTAATTTTTCTACAGTAGATAACCACAAGCCTGTTTGGTATGTAAATGCATTGGAGCAGGAGGATAGGACAGATGGACAGAAGAATGGTTGGGACTAAGTTAAAGGGAGGCAGTGTGATGAGAAACTGTGTGTGTGTTTTTGTACCATAAAAATGTGAATAAATTATGGGCCTATCTGATGAGAGTTTAAGTGCCTGTTGACTTAATATGTTCCATGTCTCAGCTAGAAAGACATTAGACATTGTTCTAACTCAGGCTGTAGAACAACTATTGTTCCACAACTTTTATGCAAGTAATGCTAATTACTTACCCTCGGTTTCTTCACAATTCAAAACTCCTCATAGATTAAGTCTGGTCTCCAATAACTTCAGGGACATACTTTATCTGGCTCTTTATCTGCTAAATGCTCCTTTATGTTCCCCTTTATGGTTGCTAACTTTGTCTTTCAGTTGTTTGTTGCTGGGCAATCCCTCTTTCTCTCTCAGCTGCCGTGTTGGCTGAAAAGAATATGTCAGGAAGAAACCTGCATAGGTCTCCATAAATATCCTGTCAGGAGGGTTCAGATAGCTATTTGGAAAGCCTATAAAAACAGACCCAAGGGCAGGAGTCAACAGACCCTCTCATGGCACTGACTGCACTGCTGCGCGCTCTTCTTGGGGAAGAACATTAATAAAACAAGATGCCCAACATTGATTTTTTTAGTACATATGGAGTGTTTTTTTTATTATTATTTTATGTTCAAGCAGCCATGTTCAAGCAGCAATCTGTTCCTATCAGTCTCCTTCTCTGAAAAGTGATGAATTTGAGTTAGACAAAAGTACTTGTGATTGTTAGCAGGGTATTCTGTTTGCTTTTCTCTCCAGTGCATACATCGGATTTCAACAATTACTCATAAGACTCTTAGTCTCTGTTTCTCTCTTCTTGGGAGAAGAAGAAGCACCCCCCTCCACCCCCAACACACACCAACACACACACACACACCAACACACACACACACACACACACACACACACACACACACACACACACACACACACACACACACACACACACACACACCCCTCTCATACACACAAATATATATATATAAGAGA
>CM022478.1:16252747-16368038 GCA_011952105.1 Coreoperca whiteheadi
CCCCCCCACCACCACAACATCTCTCCCCCTCCTCTTTCTCAAATTCATATTCAACGTTACTTGACAGTATTGCCGAAGCATTTAAAATGTAAGAAAAATGTAAGAATTCACAATGTTCCACATTACCCATATGTATGATAAATTACGTGCACTTTGCTATGTTATATAAACCATACTCTCTCTTTGTCCGTCCCCATTCCTCGCTCTACTTTCAGGAGTAATGGCTGACCATGTTGTGGTGGTGTCAGGGTCTCTACCTCTCTCTCTGTCACTGCACTCCCCCTCTATCTCCCTCTCTGCATCAGTGTGGTGATAGAAGGCCATGATTTGGCAGTCTTTCTCTCTGTTAGTCTATGCTGCTCTGTCTCGCTTTGTCCTTCTCTCTCTCTCTCTCTCTCTCTCTCTCTCTCTCTGTGTGTCTCACTACTAATAGATGGCCATGGTGGGGTGGATGTGTCAGGAGAGGCATTTGTGTTGGCTCCATTAAACTGTAACCTTGCTACTCTGAAGGACAATGCTATAACATCACTGTCTCTCTTCCCCTCACTCGCTCACAAAAATAAACAGGTAACCTGAGAGCTGGTTGTTAGATGACAGATGTTTTTACAAACTTCCCTTGCTACTGGAAAAATGTAATTACTTATTCATTTAAAGATTACTTACATCACTTTACTAATTACTAAACAGCTGAAGTACAGTACAAGTTACAGCACTTGCATTACTTCCTTTGTGCCATCCAAATACCTCCGAAGTTGCCGCATCCACATGTCACATTCTCTGCATTTAACAGTGAATGAGACATTGTGGTTTCACAAGCAGCAGTTTACTGACCATCATCAGCTAGCTAAGCACGTAACTTAGCGTTCCAGAAGGAGGTTACACACACTCCGACTCTGAACAAGCTAAATAAATAATATTATAAAGAGTATGGTCTAGACCTGCTCTATAGAAAAAGTTCAATGAGAGAACGTCTGTTATTAATTGGCGCTCGATAAATAAAACCGAATGAAATTGAATAATTCCTGAGCCAGCGAAGAAGACACAGCATCTACTGTAAATTAAACAACTTTGGAGTTAGTGATAGGAGCATGTTAGCAGTGCAGCAGAAGCGTCAGTCCTCCGTCAGTGTGTACACTTGGGGTGGGCAGATCGATGCCAAAACATCGATACTACAGATACTAAGTTTCGTTTTGAAGATCAATTCTAGTCAGTAGGATCAGTTTTTCTCTTGTATTTCATCAAAGTGTAGAACTTTCAGCACAAACAATGTTCAGTTGTCGTGAACACATCTTAGTGCATGTACTCTTAGCTGCTGTTGTCGTGTTGTGTGCACTGTAACAACGTACATGTTGACTAGTTTATTAATCGCCACATAATTGCAGTGATGGCTGAGCATTGCTAACTGCAATGTGAGAATCAAACCCAGATCTCCCAGGTGGCAGGAAGAAATTCTACCACTCAGCTAACCTTACAATGATTGCTTACCTTTGGCAAATCATTTAGTGATAAAAGATAATAAAGATAAGTGTGTACATCAGCGGCATAGTCGATTAACAGGTTTTTAAGATTAAACTCCAATTTAGTCTGTATAACCATATTATTATTAGAAAGTGACTTGAGAAAAAAAAAATCTGTCTAAGTGACTCGAGACTCAACATCTCCAGAGACCTGGCAGTGCACACCTCATCCAATGCAACTTTTGGCATCATGATGTACAGTAAGAGTCACAGTATTACATTCTCCCCAAATTACTATGTGGAGTGCTTCAGAGTAAGGCTTTGACCTTTAAGTAGCTTGTCCCATAAGAACAGTAGGGATTAACTGTAAATATATTGCTCAAGCTTTGCTTTGACTTTTACAAGATTTCTACAGCAATGCACAACCAACAACCTATAAATAACTCCTGTGTGACTCGGTTTGTCAGATATGGCAATTCTATATGAATGTCACATTTTATTTTAATACTATGTTACTCCTGTATGAGGATTTGAATGTACTGGTTAAGTGATATGACTGACAATATTTCTATTCATTGGTATGCTCTATATTTAAGATAAAATCCCTTTCTGTCTTTCTCATGTCATGTTCTTTATCCCCCTCCTATCTCTGTATCTCTGTTGATCTCAATGTCTGTATTTCTACAATTAATTTTCTGTTTCTGTCCTCTCTGTCCATTTGCTTGTACTCCTCTCACTAAGGACCAAACAGACTTGTCCTGTTTATAAATCACTCAACCGGTTTAGTGTGCCGTGTCTACTCTTGCTGCCTCTCCAAATTTGGTGACTTGGGGAGAAAAAAACAAACAACAGCTTACCAGGCTGACTGACACGCACACACATGCCTGCCCGACTTATTGTCAACTATTTTCTGATGTTGATCCACAAAGAGAGCAGTCACGCAGAGAAATGATAAGAAACAAACTGTGGAGGGTTCGGGAGTGTGGCAGGCAGGTTCTGAGAGAGGCAATGACGAGTGTGTGTGTGTGTGTGTATATGTATGTGTGTAGGAGAGAGAGAGAGAGAGAGAGAGAGAGAGAGAAGGAGGGAGCAAGATAAATACATGGATGTGAGATAAGTGTGTGTGTGTGTGGGAAAGCAAGAGAGTTAGAGTGAGAGAGATCAGAGCATGTTGAGAAGAGCTTTTGGCTTTTCTCTCTGAGGATAAAGCTTGTTTCGGCCTTGTGCAGCTGAATCCCGCCGCTGCAGCACTGTCCATGGTGCTGAATCGGCTGGAGGGTCTTCCGTCTCTCTTTATCTCCCTCTCTTCCTCTCTTACACTTTCTCTCCTCTCTGTCTTTATCTCTTGTGTCCTCTCATTGTCTTCTCTGTATCTCCCTCTCAGCTTCACAGACACTTTATAGTAATGAAGCACAGCTTGTTGCCACAGCAATGTCAACACATACAGTATTGAAATGACAGTAGCCAGACTTCACCACAAGGCAGCAACAAAGGCACAATTCATATCTAAAAATTTAAAATGAAAATTAGTAAATCGGAAAACATCAGCTATGAAAAAACAATTATTTAGAATGCAGGGTTGTCGGTAATAGGTTTGCATTGGAATTGTTTCACTCTATGACATATAGGGCTGCAACTAAAGAAGAGTGGCCTCCACAGAAAAATTACAGCATTGGTAATTTATTCAAATGCCTCACAAAGACCTCCTGCGGCCTCTTGTGAACACTTCTTTTGTTTCCTGGCAGCAATTATACCACCACACAGCCTTTTAGGGAGGCGGACAAGGTGGATGGTTGGGTCACACTTGGGACATGGGAGACCAGTATTTGTATCTATTTCGTACCAAAGTCATTGTTGTTTTCTTTTGACCATGACCATGATGATGACAACCCTAAACCGAACTTCCATCAATTAGCTTTTTAACCACGACCACGATTGTTCCCTAATCTCAATTAAGCCGTTTTTCTACCTTAACCTAACCAGCTATAGCAGTGCCAGATTAGAAATAGTTCAAGTGGGTTATTTTGAAAGGCTATTATGTTGTTTAGTTTGAAATAAATAATAACCTAGATTTTATTATTTTCATTCATCTATTTTATATATTATTTTACATTTTTTTTCAGTAATCTAGTTTTCAGATTATTTTAACAATAGTTTAGTCTGTAAAATATCCCATAATCAAGAAAAACGCCCATTGCAATTTCCCAGAAGCTCTAGGTGAAGTCTTGAAATCACTGGTTTTGTCCAACCAACTGTCCAATACCCAAAGATATTTAATTAACAATGTTAATGATATAAAGCAGATAAAACAAGCAAACCCTCTCATTTAAGAACTTGGAAACAAAGAATATTTCCTTGATAAATGTCCTTGATTATTAGAATCCTTGATCAAAATTGTTTTAAATTGTGACTGATTGTTTAATCAAATAATTATTTCATCAGTGGCAACATACTCTTTTTGACTCCTGGAATGTATTCTTATGGCTTTAAAAAAAACAAAAACTATATTGACTTGAATTACGGGGAGTAAAAGTCCTTGACTCCTGCATACCAAGTGCCTTGCAACAGGATGCGCCCCCTCACCTTTCCTTGGGAGCAGTGTGATCACAGCCTGTCCTCCAGTTCTGTGTTCACTGAGTCTGTATTTTTTCAACATTTTCCTTCAGGGTTTATTACTCACACTGGTCTGGTAGTCTGCCATCATGTAGGGCCTATCCTTTCCATTTGGGGATGAATGTGTTTCCAGGTTACGTCAGGATTGTGTTATTCTCTCCACGTTTGTCTTTTTTCTTCGTTAGAATTTGGTTTGGACAGATGCTGTAAAGGGTTGTCTTGACTGATGGAAGCTCTAGGACCAGCTGACTGATGAAACCTCTGCTGAAGTGAAGGTGCACTTATCTAAAGGATTGTGAAATTTGATGAATCATGTTTAATTGTTATTAGAGGATAGTGACCAAATCATGCTCTTGAAGGCATTTCTGACAATCTCTCTACTTATCTCTCTAACCCGCTTTTCACTTGTTTTCTCTTGCACATTAAGTCACTGTCATGACTTCATTTGTATGTGAAAAAGTTTGACTCATCAGGGCATAGACCAATATTTGTACAGCTCTGATACCACAACTCGACAGGATCCTTTAGGTCAGTGGTTGTTTTTCATTTGAGGATCCCAAAATGAGTACACTTTGTTTCCGCCCTAGGGACACCCAGTCTAATTAAAATACTGCTACTGTGGATAGGATCCATCAGAATAAAGACTCTGACCCATTTTCTTGTTCTGACCAACAGTAATAAAGAAATGCTGCTGCAGGCTTGTTAAAACCTCATCACATTATGCCACCAAATGTCACGAAAAGTGATATACGTGTTGGTCCCAAAATAAACTTCAAAAACCTCCACACCTCACATTTGTCTCTCACTCCCTCCTGTCCAACTCTCGCACACGCAAACACATATGTATTTATTTTTTTGTTGGACTGACCTTCAGCCCATACAGCCCAGAGGTGTTTCTAGTTTGATTGAGGTTATAGAACATGAAGCAAAACGCCAGCGTTTTCATTTCCCTGGCCCCAGTCTGATCTCTGCCCATTCTCTTAATCTGTTCATCTGGTTATTTCTGCCTTCTTCTGTTATTCTCTTTATCTCTTTATTATCCCCTGCCCTCCTGGCCCCACCACCACCAACAACCACAACCCTGATCATTTTTGTGTTCTGCCAGCAGTGCACCATCACATGTATCCCGTCTCTTGCTAATCAGATAATTGTAGAACACTCACACTTATAATCCATGAAATCCGGCAGAATCTGTAAAGTGAGTACACTAATCGGCCTCCTGTGTTGGCAGTTTCACCCGTTTCTGATGGTAGCATTCATCACTGCAGCTGAGTAACCTCACCATCAGATACTTCGGTTAACTGTGTCAAAGGGGAAGTCACATACCTCTGCATATATATCAGTGACCCATAAACAGAATAATCCATGTCAAATGTCACACTCATTTCATATTGTTTACTGTTAATTTTAGCTGTCTGTTATGAGAACCAAACTGCTCGTCTTCCCCACCTAGTGGTTAACACAAGCATAATGGGATTTTTTTCCCCATGAACTAATCATATGGCGTCACAGTTTATGAAGGTGGGTCAAAACAGGTAACATCACAACAGCAAAACGGTGACATGCTGCCAGTCCAAATAATAAAGTGAAAATACTCAGCTACATATTTCACAAATAAAATGAGCTAAAATCACTCCTTGGGTGATATTGTGCAAACAACCCTTCTCATTATCCTTATTGTCATTATCTATCTACTGCCAGCAGCTGGGTTATCTTAGCTTAGCATAAAGACTGGAAACAGCTAACCTGGCTCTGCCCAAAGGTAACAAACAGTGCCAGCAGCTCTAATGATCACTAATGAACATGTCATTTATCGGTTGTTTAAACTGTACCAAAACCCAAGTGTGAAAACAATATGTGGTGGTAGGCTACAGGGGCTATGTCTGGCGGCCACATCAACTTATAGTCTTGTCAAGGTGAGGCTGCCGGCTGCTAGGGGTAGCTTCATATTTAGCGTACCATACAGATGTGAGAGTGGTATTGATCTTGTCATCTAATTCTTGGGAAGAAAGCAAATAAGGTATTTCCATTGGCAACCAGGAGTTCACCTACTTCCAACTTAACGTCAATATATTCAGTGTTAAATAAAATACTATACAGTAGCCTATCTTTTTTGGAGATTGTGAGAATATTTACACCAAAGGAGTAAACTGAGATTTGTAGGTTTATTATTCTCCATCTCAAACGTTCTTTGTGTTGCATTAGAACACATGCACAGACAGCATTTAAAAAAGAAATAATCACTTTTGAGTGTATTAATATTAATTGAAAAATCATAATGAATAACAGTAAAATCATAAAAAGGAACTGATGTATTATCTAAGGACGCACTTGCGTTCCCACGGCCCTCTTGGTCCCTGTCCTTAACTTGAACCTCTGCTGTGTCTCCTGACAGACCCCAACTATATCACGTACTTCTCCCAGGCAAACGCCCCGATGGCATCACGCACAGTCGTCATAACAAATCCATCCGTTAGGCTAGTACCAGTTTGTAATCCCAGAGCAGCGACTTGTCAATAGACAGAGCAGGACACGGCTACAGAGGGAAGGAGGCAGACAGGAGAGGGGCTGGTAGGCGTATCGCCTCCCGGGACAAACCGCCGCACAGTGTGAAAGTAACTGCAGGAGGGGCTGGAGATGCTCACCGTGGCGGAACAGAGCGCTTTTTAACGACAGGGGAAAAGAGGACAGGATTTGAGGCTAGTTTACAGGCGGGGTTTATCATCCTTTTCTCTGTCTGAAGCGTGCCTTTTTCTGACCTATAACGCCTCTGTCTATAGGCTGCCATCCACCGGGCAGCACGCACCGTTCTCCGGTGTCTCTCCTTGGAGAGAACGACGCGGAGAGACGAGAGAGGTCAAGACAAAGTCACTTCTGTGGCTGAAAAGGGGGGACGACCATTTACCAAGCTCCTCTGATTCTGCAGTTTCTTTTCTACCCATTCGTACTCTTCCATTTCTCACCTTGGGTAATCACCTACCGACCAGAAAGGATTATTATTACTCTACAACCAAGTGCAGGTCAAATGCAAATAGCTGTGAATGAGTGAAATGTGATGTTGGTGCAGGAACGTCAGCTGCTGAACGGGGGAGCAAAGAGCATCTATAGGGGAGTTTACGTGGAGACCGGCTGAGTAGCCCGAAACGACGACCGGTTTCACCGAGTACAGAGACGTTTCCACACTCTCCCTAATCATTGCTTTCCCTCTACTCTTTAAACAGAAACTGGATTCCGGCGATATGAACACCCGACGAATGGGGTTTCCCATTTAAATGACCGATTAAAGGAGTCTTAACGGACAGCGGGGAGCTCATGTGGAGACCAAACGAGCGCACAAAGCGGCGGCACGCCGGTTTAACGGCGTTTTTTCCACGCTCACAGTTCTGTCCCGGAGGATCGGCGGCGGACACTGGACTGCTGTAGGTTACGGGCTGCCACCGGTTGTGCACCTGTACCGGGCTTTTAATTCAAACTCAACGGGAACTAAATTGAAACGCCTCATTTGCCCCACCACCACTCCAGGAACCCCGCAGCGCGGCCAGCCTGGCGCGGTGCAAGACCCCCCCCCAAAAAAAAAAAGTGGATATGATTTCTTATTTGGTTTGAAAATTGTCTAACCAGAAGGAGGATTATTTAACACATTCTTTGCTGAGTGGAGTTCTTCACCTGGCTTGATAGGAGGGGAGATAACCGGAGGAGAACTAGCCTCTACCTAATCGGAGGGGAGCAGAGAGAGAGAGAGCGCAGGTATGACAGTCTCTTTATATACTTTTCTCGTCTGTCTGATAATCGCACAGTGTCTTCCCTCCTCTCCTCCCTCCATTACCTTCTGCTTTCTTTGTCTTCTCGCTTATTTGTGCCGGAACGTTTTTGAAAGGTTGATTTGTAATTTTAGAAGAGCCGAGTTGAGTACACACACACACACACACACACACACACACACACACACACACACACAGAGAGAGAGAGAGAGAGAGAGAGAGAAGGCAGATAGGGAGATAATGGCGCCGGTGTTTTCTCTCCCATACGATTTAGAGATGGTGATATCCTTTCTCTAGATTAAAGACAGGAGGGAGGAGAGGAAGGGAGAGATGCTGAGCAGGTTGTAAAGCATCGGAAGCATGAAGAAATGGGTCTGAACGAGATGCGGGGATGAGATGGGGCAAGATATGAGCAGAGATGGAATACAATAGCAGGTGGATAAAACAGCATGGGAGGAAAAGGGGCAAAGAGAAGTCTGAGATTTTAGAGGAGAAGGGGCGATGAGGGGAGGGTGGATGGATATAGGATGGATATAGAAGAAAAACTGAAGAGAGGGGACGAATGCAATTCATTAAATTGAGAAGAGCAGACCCCAGAGGAGAGCAGGACTAGGGGAGCACAGACAAGGGGAGAAGGGAGACAGGAGGGACTTAAAAGGGAGTTGTTAGGGGAAGAGGGCTGAGGAGAGGGTGCTGTGGTGGAATACAGAGAAGGAGCAGAGAGGAGAGGAGATGGCCTGGGTGATAGGACAGATGTGTTTAGGGGAGAGGAGAGGACATAATGGCAGGTGAGAGGGAGGGCTGCTGGAAAAGTGAGTAGAGAAAATAAGAGAGGACAGGAGAAGATAATGGAATGAAATAAATTGGGAGGGCATAGTGGAGCAGTTGGGGGACATGACCAAGAAGATATGGGAGAGGAATGAGATAAGATATAGAGGATCATTCCAGCTGCAACTGGCATTGGAATGATCCGTTAAGAAAGATCTAACAATAGCATGCTGGAGGCAAAGTGCTATGCTGTAGCTGCTGTACAGTATTATCCAATGGATTGCATTTACCATTGCTGCATAATGGTCATTGCTGCACCGTGGAGACAGAAAAAGAGAGAGAGAAGAGAGGAAACCACAAAAAGCACATTGCACACTGCCAACAATTTATTTTGCCGTGTCAGCTCATCAGCTCTGCTTTACCTGGTAAATGTCCCCATCCCTAACTGCCCCATTTGCATTTTGATGGGGTTTTGCAATGGCTCTAAGCTACCGTAAAACACATGTAAACACACATGCGAGATTAAATTAGGTTTGGAGAAAGTCGTTCGCTGGTTTTCTGTTTCTGTCTCCAAATGTGTATACCTGTGGCTTAGCTGAAGCCTTGTTTCCATATTTCAATCTTTCTTGCCTGCATTCTGTCATTCTTTATTGCTTGTATTGATGTGTCATGTTTGACTGTGGCTTGAAATGCTGTCGAAGCAGAGTCTTGAAAGATTTTCAATTTTCAGTGAGATGCTAATGTGTTTCAGATCACAATCTTAATGCATGCAATCATAGTGTGAAGTTAATGAGCATCTTAAAATGCTGTACTGCAACTTGAAATGCTGGAGGTAAATGGAATCATAAAGAGCACTTGCTGTCAGCATGTATCTTTGATCATGACCCCATATGCACCATGACATCTATGGTAAAACTCAAATACTGACTGAAGATTTTATTAGTATTGAGTTCAGAGCCTCAGTGGTAATATACCCAGACTGCAGGCAAACTTTTTCTCCAAACCAACACAAACATAAATTTCAGTCATGCTTGTGCATAATTAGACGTTAGTGTAGTCATAGAGAGTGCTGTTCTGAGCTAGGCCTTGACTCTCTAAATCATCCTGGTTACTGACATCAGTGTGCCACCATGCGCACAGCATTCACATATAGCTCATATTCTGGTCAAGCTCTTATTCGAGACCTTGCTGCTCATGCATGTTCATACCACTATACATGAATAAACAGAATATTCTCACACTGCCATGGTACCTGAGTTTTCACAGGATGTTAAAATACAATTGGACAAAGTGCCCCAGGAAAACATTGTGGAGTCTAGCTATTTTATTTTAGTTTTCTCAAGGCATATACATTTGGGCTTTTTATGAACGTATGTGACATTTACATGAAGCTACTCCAAAACAGAATACTTGAGTATGCTAAAATTAATTGGGTATATCTGTGCATGCGGACAAACTAATAAACAACAGTAATGTTTTATAAAGCAATGGCTTTGAGCAGTTTTGTTGATGTTGCAGTAAAGTTTTGAGTGTAAATAGCCCAATTGACTGTGAAGTCACATAATCCACAACAATACTCTGATTATTATATATTTATTTATGTATCATTGTTGGTCATTAGTGTGTTGCATTAGAACAGTAATTTGGGAAAACAGTTTAAGGTAAAATGTGCTTAAGAGTCAGGACCTGCCAGATTGTATAGGCCTTAAAGGAACAGTTCAAAAAAACGAGGTGTAAATGACATGTGGGGGTTCGGCTATGTGCTGGACAATTTCTTGGCCGGGTGTAGTAACTTCCTGGAGTCTCAGCTGGTTGTCTGCCAACCTCACAGTGACGACGAGACTGCAGGAAGTTACTGCGCCCAGGCAGAATAGTACGGCACATAATCTCCAGTAAAACCACAATGTGTCATTTTTACCCTTCAGTTATTTGTATTAACTAAACAATTGAGCTATAATGTGTTAATTTGTTAAGTTTAGAGTTGCTCGTAGCCAAATTTATGTTTGGACAGAGCTTGTCTAGCTCTGCCCCCTTGCTTAAAGTCTTTATGCTAAGCTAAACTAACTGCTGGTTTCCGGTTCATATTTACCGATGCATGAGTGGTATCTTTCTTTCATCTAACCCTTGCCAAGAAAGCCAATAAGCATATTATCTATGAAAGAATTTCAAATGTGGAACTATTCTTTTAAACATCACATGTCAAAATGAATTAAGTGAGGACAGACTGGATTGGCAGACTCACATATACTATAAAACCAGTTCAAAGGTGAGCGCAGGAAAGGCAGAAATGTCCTGCAGAGTGGAAGGCCAGAGACTCGTTTGACCCTGATTTCCAGTATGAAAACAGGCTGTGAAAGTGGCGCTTCATGATCCCTCTGGCCTACTGGAGTTTAGACTGAAGGTTTCAGAAAACATACCAGAGGGATAACTGGGGCCAGAAAGTGTGAGAAAACTGCTGTCAAAACCTTCAGATCGTCTTGAACACCGCAGTCATACGCATGCTGCTGTCCTAACACTCAGGTGGCTATAAATCAGATTAGCTAATGGCTGGGTTATTTTCTCACTCCTAATTGAGTGCAACAGAGCTGGAAAAATTGATGGGAAATAGCATGTAACGGTTAAAGAGTGAGAGTCCCTTTACACATCCCCTGCTTCTGCAAGAGCTGACAATGCACGGCACTTTGTCATGTTTACAGATTATTGAACTGTGTCGAGTCAAAGACAGGAAGAGGCAGGCTTGATTCTGAGATGAAGGAGGTTATTTAGATCATTTAGAAGCATGGAAATAAAATCGCTGGACTGTCTGTATAAATAATGTCATATAGTGTAATAAACAATTATATGCCCTGAGTGTGGATAGTGTGGTTGTGACCTTTCAATGGCCGAGACTCCTCAAAATGTCTGATTGGCTAGAAAAGAGATCCAGGCACATTTTGAACTAACTTTAAACAATAAAGCCTTCTATTTTTGGCACCATGTAAAATACCTTTCATTCTGTCAACGTCAGATTGAATAATGAAGCCGGAGAGAAGTGTAAATCCTGGAGGAGAGTAAGTCTAATTGATTGATGTGTCTGTATGGGCAAGAGAGACAGAGCAGAAAAGAAATGGAACTCACACAGAGAAACTCAATGAGTTTTAGAGAGAGAAGGAAATACAGTTTCATTTCTGTGGGGAAGTGATGTATGGGTGTGCAGGTACAAGGGGGGTCACACAGTGGCGTTCCTAATTCAGTATCGACTAAGTGTCTATGTACACATTGGTGTATGGATATTTCAACATATAAGTTTTTTATTTAAAAAAAGAAATGATGCACGGAGATGGGATGATGTGGCTGCAGTAAAGGCTTAACATTTGCAAGAAGAAAAAAGAGAGTGACGTTGCAGCGATGAAAGATATGCAAGGAAAGAAATGCTAAAGAGAAGGGACGATAGAAAGGAGAAGGAGGTAGTAGGGAGAAAGAAAAAGGGGAACATCGGAGCCTGTTGGGGTGTTGACCTTTATTTAACAAGGCGGGTCAATTAAGAACAAATTCTGTGTTTGGGAGAAGAAAAGAGAGGAGAAGGAGGAGAGAAGGAAATGCACAGAGCAGAGAAGACAGGGGAGAAAGGGTTGGTGAGGAGGAGAGAAAAAGAAAAGGAAGGGATGCTTTATGAGGGAGTGGATGAGGGAAAGAAAAAGAGGAAGAAAGAATGAGAAATGAGAGAAAAAAAGGAGCATAAACTGAGAATATTTCTCCATGAAGCTCTAGGTGTTAAGACTGTGATATGGCAAAACACCGCTTTATAGTTTTAATGTCCAAAATATGTCATCATGATGCTCGACATGCTGCCCACTACAGTAGGGGTTTAAATGTCTGCACAGTTTGTGTGTGTGTGTGTGTGTGTGTGTGTGTGTGTGTGTGTGTGCATGTGCGTGGCAACAGATGCCGGTTCAGTGGCGCAATCCCACCTCACCAGGGAAGAAGAGCGGATGAGAGATGCTGCTGAAAGAGAGAGAGAGGTGAAGAGAAGGAGGGTGCCAGGAGAAAGAGAGAGAGAGAGAGAGCAAGAGGGAGCGAGCAGCGTGCTGAATGCCAAGCAGCGTGGTATTAGAATGGTGCTGTGTTGAGCAGGCAGGCAGAGAGCTATAACAATGCTCAGCTAAACCACAGTATCCTGTAAGTTTCCAAACTTCGTCCCTAGGGACGGGAGTTTTATTATCCTTTTTCTTTTTTTGTCTTCAACCAGTAACAGATTTTGCTGATTTTAGACTTTGCTTTTTTAATGCAGATTATTTTTTTTGCTTTGTTTTTGTCACAGCCCCAAACAGATTCTGCAGATGTATTGTGACTATGCAAAGCAAGGAAAACACAGTGTTTGTTCAAATGTTAACCCACAGTACCTAACATGGTTCTTCTATACAGCCTACTATACAGTACGGGGGCCTAGATAGGTTGTAGCAGTTACAACCAGTAGATATGGCTACATTTGTCAAGAGGATCTATTTTTATCATCCTTTGACCCATCTTTGGGTCATATGTTTGTCTCTGAAAATATACTGATGTGCAGCAGCAATTTTTTGCCTTTGTTTCTTACTACTCACAAAACTAAAAGAAATGATTCGTCTTGGTTTTAATCTGGTGGAGGTGCATATATTGAATTCTGCATTCACACACAGCCTGACCTATGGATTTTTACGTTTACATTTACTCATATGTCAGACACTTTTGTCCAAAGCAGTGTAAAGATGAGGTACAATCCAAGCCACAGTGGATCACGGAAAAGCCTTCGTCACAGCAGAAAACATTTTTATACGTTTCATCTTATATTCTACAGGAATAATTAATTCTTATTGGATTTATTACATACCAAGTGCGACACGTTGCCATGTTTTAAATGAAGTCTAGTTGTGCACGAGTCCAGCTCATGTTGTCATGAGGAGTTCAATGGGATTAGCAGTCTGATCAAAGGTCTATGTTTAATTTCCGTTAATTTTAGATGTCAAACAGATACATGTGCAATTGCAGATACCTCATCAAGTATGGGTACCTCGATCTTGGACAGCCTCAAAACTCTGCAATTGGGGAACACACTACTAAGGGGATGGGAAGAGTTGATCTGATTGGCCATGACTGGTAAGAACATTAGTCCTAATCCTGCTCCTTGTACAACTCTGCTGAAGCCACACCAACACATCTGGTCACATTGAGGCATTTGAAAAAAGTATTGCATTAAACATCATGATTACAGTATTAGATTAGCATATTTTATGACCAGAGTGGCCCACTGGTACCTTCCATTAATAATGTGTGTGTTACGGGGCGTGGGCATCTTACCGTCACTGTGTATGAGGAGATTTATGGTTCTCCCAAATTGCAGTAAGCAACTCCTGCTCTTCTAATTAGTTCACAGTGTAAACTAATCCACCAAAAATAGAAACATTCTGAATGTAGAAATGAGAGGCTAACCCCAGTTAAACACTATTTACATTACTGAGGACTATATAATAAAAGCCTGAATCAATTACTTTTACTGAGAGGCTTTTACAGTGAGTGCAGCATTTACAGTGTTTATTGTGCATTAACAGCATGCAAATGACATTGCAGTTTGATTTGATACTGCATAATAAATACATTCTCATTTCCTTGGAAAAAGTAACAAAAAGGTTATCTGAATTTCATTTTTGTTTATCGTATTGATACCAAAGACTTTAAAATGACAGCTGTCTACAGAGTTAATGAATAATTATTGATAAATTGACAAAATGCTTATTTTTGATTTTTGCTCAACATATTGATCCTGCAGTGATTTGGTTTTTATATAATACAAATAAATTTATTAATAATTTCTTTAAAATGTTGGATTTTTGTGTTACCTTGTCATATCTTGTCGGTAGCACTTTACAAAACAGTACACACAAATGTGAGTGGTTACTAAGGAACCAGTGAGGATCGACCTGATAATTAATGAATCGTTAATGACTAGTTTCTGAATAACTCTGATTTGTGCACTATATAGTAGATAATGAGTTACTAGAGAACAGACTGGGAGATACTAAATTAATTAATCATTAGGTAATGATTCATTTATACGTAACTGTGAATCAGAATAATGACCACTTTACTGATTAACTACAATCAAACACTACACAAACTAGTAACCACTCATCATTACTAATTGCTTAATCATTAGTTACTCTTCTTTTGCGCTTCCATATAAAGTGATACATCATACTGAGTAATTACTACTTTACCATTACCTACCCTCACTTGTTCCTTAGTAACCACTCACATTTTTGTGTACCCCATTGTAATGTGTTACCCTTGTATCATAATATTGTGTTGTGAAGTCAGTATCAGGTTACATATGTATTATCTATTCTATTATCTACTTGCTTCGTTTCCCTCTTCTCATCTCTTCTCTCCAGTCAAACAGCTGTTCTGTGTCTGAGTGTGTGTCAGTCTCTTGGTTTGTCTGTAACTGTACCTCTCCTCTATAATTGTCTTGGGCTGGGGTGACAGAGCAGACCTGACAAGCAAACCCAGATAGTGAGTGGAGATAGATTGAAGAGGAGTGTCTGCTTTCTCCTCTATCTCTCCTCATCTATTACTTGTGTCTGACAGAAGCAGCGCTGCATGATGGATGGATGCCCCACTCTCTCTCTTCAACTTCTCACTCCGTTCACTTTTTCGCTCTCACTCAATCATTTTTCTCCACTTGGTTTCTCTTCATCTTCCCGTCACTTGCTTCCTCCATCTTTTTGTCATTTGTCTTTATGTTCTCTCTCTCTCTGACTACCATTCACTCTTTTTTTGTCTCTCTTTCTTCCTTTATGGGGTACTCTCTTTACTTCCTTTGGTAGCATGTGCATGGTTAAGGTAATGTGGGTTTTTAATGTGCAAATGTTTGTTATAGAGATCTGCACAAACCCAGAGTGGATCAAACTACTGGGTCAGAGTGATCTATCATTCTAGCTTTGTTGTCATTTATCAGTCTGCTGTGTCTTACAGGCATGAGTGTCTGCTATCTGTGCTTACATTCAATTATCTCCTAGTGCTGCAGGCATGGTAGCTTGACTTTTTAATTGTAAATGAACACAAACAAGTGGAGGGCACACGTAGCCCAAAAATCTTTATGCTAAAGTTAAAATAGTAAAGCTGAGGCGATTCAGAAGATACTGTATGTGTGAGTAGTTCTGGGCTAAGAAAACACATCCTACAATATACCTTTCCTAAATGGTTTCTTATAACGAAAGGGATCTTTTTTGATGTAGTGTCCCTGGCCAGATGTTAATATGTATAATATCCAAGGACAATGGCGTGCTAGCCTGCAATTGTTATGGCAGAATGCAACAGCGCATTTGGACAGCCTCTCTTCAGTCCCAGCTTTTGTAAAATACTGCAGATTGGCTCGGGACATGCCTAGTTGTTGCACACATTACAACACTAACACAGTCACATTACCATGCAACCTTTCTGATGGTCGATTTGCAAAATGTATACAAGAAGAAGCCCCCAGAAACACTGGCCTTCCTGTGTTAGGTGGAACAAATTCTGTAAAACTGTATTGCAGAAGGAACAAAAAAGAGTGGCCTTGGTCACAACTGACACATTTAACTGGTGAAATGAATGGGGTTTGCTTATGGTTTCTTAATTTTCTGATGGAAAGACGAGCGTCTGAAAGAAATGCAGTAACCTCCCAATTTGTAGGTTCATCACTACCGATTATACACCACATGTAATCATGTATATCTCTTTGTGTGTCCAAAGCTAATTCTTAGTATGCTCCTCATGTGCTGATGTGTGTGCAGTTTTGTATGAAGGTTTTTTTTTTTGGCAATTTAGTTTAATGTAAATGTCAAATTTAAAATGAATTTTTATTGTGACTGAAACCAAAACTGGCATGCTTTTGTCCAGGCTGACCAGGTCTTTTATGTAGCATGGCACACATATTTGTGCAGGATGTCAAGAAAGTTGTATTACAGAAGACCGAATTACTGAATGCTCAGAGACACCCCAGTATTATGACCATACCAGAGCAAAATTTTATAAATTAATTTTCTAAAACAAAAATAAAATAAATATATGGCTTATGAGCAAGACATTCCGTTTTCTACAAAGAGTTAGAAATATCTCTGTTATCGCAACATGCCTTGCAGTAAGAGGGTCAATAGAGTAAAGTTTACTAGAGTAAAATAATATTCTGAAGCAATACAGGTGGCTTTTGTTTTCTATAATTGCATTTTCTCCCTAAAAAATACACTAGTAATTTCTACTACTAGCCCTATGTATGGGCTCTTGGAGCTCTGAGTTGCTTAAACAGTCTAGACTTAATTCCCCTGACCAGTGCACACTGCAAATAATGTTACAAGTGAACGCGAAGTGAAATTAATGAACACACAGGGTACATTAACATTTACATAGGACGTGATGTCTGCTCCTGAGAACACTGTTATATATGTTAAGGACAAAAGTTGAGAGAATGTCACTAACTAACTAACACTTGTAGCTATGTCTACTTCACAGAATTGCAAGTGATAAATTCTAACCTTGTCATCTGTTTTGTAAACAGCTGCTGAAGGGAAAGTCAACCCCTCAACATTCATTCAACCCGCTCAGCAGTTCACAAAATGAGTGTTTATTAACACAGGCTAAAAGGACAGACCCTGCTGGGTTGAAATGGTCCACTTGATGCACCATGAGCCTGATAGTCTGCAAGATAGGCGGAGAAATAATGAGACTTGAGAGGGCAATCTACTGTAGGTAATGGCGCTCTTAAGGCCCTAGCAGGTATGTTCACAAAGCTCAGCAATAGTTGTAGTTTGTGCAGAGGATGGTGGTACACCAAGAACCTGAAAAATCTTTGTTTATAGTGTTTGTACCTTAGCTTTAATTCTAATCTGGACCACCATATTACATGGCTTTAATCAATTTATCTGATCAACACGGCTTTGCTTTGTATTCTGAATTGTCTACAACACTGGAGCTCTGTAACTGGACATTGTAGTATTGACTGTGCTGTCATTGTATTGAGTGCTTAGCCAGTTGAAATTATCTCGTAAGAAACTGGGGAAATTATCTCACTGTAGCTTTCTGGAAAGCTTGTCAGTGGTTTAATATCACAGTTGATAAGCCCAATGATAAAATCATTTCAACCAATTAAGCATGAATTCAGTGTCTCAAGAAATGTTAGGATAATGCCACAGTTACAGCAAGTAAAAGATAAAACAATATGCTGTATTACTGATTTCCAGTGTGCATAAGATACTGTTATTGAGACCACCTATATCACAACAATATGAAACAATAAGTTTCCCACAACTGTTTTGAAAATCTGAATGGAAAGTTTTAATTTCAATATGGATATGAGGCTGTCAGAGGATGTTCACTCTTTAGATGCTGTTCAGCACACAGATCCAGAACATGTGCTCATGCACAGCCATCTATCTCACACACCCACACACAGGTATATAGTCTGTTATTATATATGTTTGCGTGTACAATTCGAGCACACATGCAAGTTTGCACTCATGCCTGAATGTGCAAGTTCTCTTTCACACACACATACACACAATTTTTTATTTTTTTTACTTTAAAGGCGCCTGTGAGGCTCCTGATGCATATTTGATGATGGTTTGATTGACAGTGGCAGAGGGTTGTGTCTGTGTGTACATGTGTGAGAGAGACCAAGCAGCAACTCATATGGAGAAAGGCTGACGATTACGCAAAGTGCCTTAAGGTGGAGTACCACTGATGGCAGCTAGATGCTGACTCCCAACAACCTTTGGCTCCATTAGAAACCCATCCAAAGATGTGTCAAAGCTCTCTCAAAATTAAATGTTTTGCACTTGTCATTATCTCTCCAACACAATTTCATGTTTTCTAATGAGTCCAAGTTATTGCCCTATTATTAGGATATTAAGATTTATGGAATGGCCAGATTGGCAGAGACAGCCCAGTCCCATTCCCTCTCTTAGCTATTCTCTGTTCCACTAGATTTTGTAACTCAATGAGGTTTCCAGAGAGTGTCTTGCATTTTTCTGATGATAGATGAAACACATTCTTTGGGATTCTAAATGAGTATCTGCTGCACTATTGTATAGCAAAATGTGAACACCACACAATTTGAACATATTATATTTTGCTAGTATTCAAAAACTCCAGCGGCCTTGAAAGTATGCCAGTGGCGAAGTCTCATGGGGTATGTTGTTGAATGTTGAAATTATGTTGAGGTTATATTTGACAGATGAGTTAAATCTCATAGACAGCCGACGTGAAGTGGAAAAATTGAAGAGGGATAATTTACTGTGTCAGTTTAAAGTGTTGTGTACACATACGTAGTTCTTACAATTTAAGTTGTCAACATAGTATCTGCTATGCAACACATAATAATACTGTATATTATACTATACTGTATATCGTAAATTGAAATGACTTTATTAATTAGAATAAGCAAAACCATGACAAATAGGAGACTATGCTACATTGCGATAAATTGGCCACAGCTGCCACTTTGCTGAACCAGTGGATGCTGATGGACTGACACTGAGGTTGATTTACATGATAACCACTGCTCTCTGGCCCCAAGCTGGATGTTGCTGTTACCTACAATCCAAACATTTGCTGTGGATGCAAAATACAGTCTTTTGACTGATGTGTGCCAAGGTCAATGAATTAAAAATGTAAAACGTGATAATATTAATTACAAGGATTTTATATTAAAGCAGCTATAATTTATATTTCTATAATAACAATGTATTGCAATGTGAAAACAATGTGACAATGTGAAAGGTGTCGCTTGTAGTAATGAGCCTACACAGAATTATCACCTGAATCTGCAGCTCTCCTTAGCTGTACGGAGCTTTATAGTAAATTTCAGCTCAGTTTTGAGCTGGCTTTTAAAGTTTTTTTAACTTTAACTGTTTTGGTTCACTTTCACCGCTCTCATAGCGTCATTTTCCGCTGCAGCCTGCAGATTTTTTCAGTAAAAAAGCTGTGATAACCGACCGTACCAAACGGCAGACAGACCCATTTAGCGACTAGCTAACATTGTGGAGCATTTAGCAGCTATAAAGCCAAATAATTTCTCCAGGAGTTGGTAGAGACCAAAATTAGAGCTAAAATAAAGTGAATATTGTACTTATATTCACCAGGTGACCAGAAACTCAAAAGGAATGCTAATGTTGCTCCATAACTGCTGCATCCTTAAAGCATACATTTTTTCCTTAAGGTGGCTATTATTACCTTTCTTATTGACTATTATTCACAGACAGGAATGTTCCTCACCCTTGTCAAACTGTGTGTCAAATTGATGTGTTTCTTGGCCTTATGGGCAAAAGCAGCACCCAAATCATTTAAATTCATTGAAAACAATTAGAACACAAATTGGCCCTCACTGCCAAATGTGCCTCTTGTGTGACTTTCCAAGCTAATTGAATATACAGTATGTGGTGATACCGTAGACATTAAAGATTTCAAAATGTATGTTACCAATGTATTTAAATGGAAAGAGACCAAAGCAGATCTTGAATATATTGACACATTTGGTTCAGTGTCAGCAGGTTCAAAAGTTAAAAACACAGCCAGTATAAAAACTGCATTTTATGACGGTGTCTAATGATGTATACACCTTTAAGCTTGTTAGTTGGGGATTGGACAAACAGCTGAAGTAAATACACATTATCATTACACACTAATGTTTTAAATTTCTATATAGTTCAGCCCAAAGTGGCCATCAGAGAGCTGGTGAAAATTCTTTTGTCTAGTGTCTCTAGACAAAGTCAGTTATTGTATCTGAAAAATGACACCCAGGACCTCAATTGGTTCACTGGACCAGTAGACGCTGAATGAGGTCAGACATCTGGCAGGGGCCTCCCACTCATCCTGCTTTGTTTCCAATAGAGCCCCTCTCAAGAACTGTGAGCTATTTGGCACTGATATGCCAAGCACTCCATAAATCAGGTTATAGTAAAGCACAAATTACTCAGCAACAGCCATAGAGAAGGATTTCCATAGGTAAGTTCGCTGTTATTAAAAGCTGTATTGTTCAATCAAACTCTGATTGGTCTGATTTCTGTAGATTTCCTCACCTTGGTGTTAAGGTTTGGTGTGGGTTTAAAAGTATTCTCAGTATTACCGGCACTCAGAGGACATTTATAGCTTCAGTTTCATGGCGTCCAGCATTTACTGGCTTGACACTGTGTGTGTGTGGCAGCTGTAGAAGTCCTTGTCCCAGCTGTTGTGCTTTGCTGCCAACTCATTGAGCTGGCAGCTGTTACAATAATGTTGTAATGTGTAGTCTCCATGCCATCCTATAATAATCCTGTGAAAATCTGAAGCCATTTGGATCACTCATGCTCCACATTCAGTGCTGACATTTATTTTTGCTTTTGGGTGTACACCTTGCCGGTCCATTTTGGTGGTTGTCGTGAGAACTGTGGCGATGATGAGACTTTGTAATGATAATTGTTGTCTCACAAATAATGATTTAATTGGCTTTTCCCCCCAAGGAAAATGAGTAATGAACTGAGCATATTATATAACAAATAAATAGGTCACAATGTTAGAAAACAAAGTGCTGTTTGGTGAAGTCGTGTCAGGCTTTGCAATAAGAGTCATGTTTCTCACTGCGTTATATTTGCTAATGTTGGACAAACAAAAAAAAAGCATTGCATGCACACAAGCATAGACACCAAGAAACAGGCACAATGGCAAAAGTGTGAAATACAAAGACAATTAAAGATGAGCTTTTACCTACACAGTCACATCACTTTTTCTCTAACTTCTCTAAATTTGAAACAAAGTTTTTTAGAACTTACAAACAGTCCTGCAGGATTTAGTGGCGTTGCGGCATGATTTCTTCAATTATAGTCTTTTTCTGACCAATGGAACTGTTAATATCTACATTCATAACACATGTTGAAATCAGTTCATGCATAGAAAACATTCACCCCTCATATCACACTGAGACCTTATCAACTAATCAAACAAGCTAATGTAAAGATATATAAGGAATTATGATGTGTGGAGTTTTACATCCAGTTACATTAGTATGTGTCCTATGTAGAGCTAAATCTTCATCTGACCTTTCCGACATTCCCTGCATAGAGATTTAAGCAATCTGATCTGAATCAATAAGTAACGAACTGGTCGACAAGAAAATACAAATTCTAAACAATTAACATAGTTGCATTTATTTCTAAAGAATGGTTATCTAAAATATTTGGCTCCACAATAGTTAATATGCAGGTATCAGCTCAAAAACTGTTGCAAATTCCAAAATCCTGCATCAACATCCAGGAACATTTCAAGCAAAACAGGAAAAGTCAACTTTTTGAATATGAGAGCTGTTACACACAACACAGCTTTTGGCACATTTTGCCAGGTGTCTGAACTTTAGATGTCAACATAATGGCATGATCCAGAGTGAATTCTCATGCCGGACAGTAGGGAAGACTTGTGATTGTTGCCAAATACTGTTGCCCTGCGTTTAATTTTTTTTTTTTATGAAACAGGAAATCCGCCTGACAGTCCGCACTGGCTGGTGTGTGTTAGAGCTTTGAGGAATAATGTACATGGACATAAAATGCACTACTCAAGATCACAGAAATTGTGTGTATGAAATCTTCTTTATGGTGGCTTTTCTCTGATGCTGGTCCCCAGGGTTTTAAATTACCACAGGGACTTTAAACCAAAGTTAATATCTTTTATTCTCCTCCTTTTTAATTCCTTTTCATGTAAATTGGGCAACTTGGGTTTGCATTTAAACAGAGCATCAGTACACATCAGAATCCCTTTTTTCCCTTGTTTTTTGTCCCTTTTAGTTAACATTTAATTCAACTGGGGATACATAATGGATTGAGTAAAATACAGTGTTCTCCCAGCTGAAAGTTAGTACCAAAGAGATTTTTTATTCTTCTTTTAACTGGAGTTTTGATTTTCTTTTCAGGGAAGGAAGATACATTTAGTATTTCCTATCTGTTCTCTAAAGCAGGAATTTCTGAGGAATGTTTTTTCTTTCACAGGAATTCAATTTTGTATTTGAACTAGTAGGTTTGCTGCAAAGGTTCCCAACATATGAAATATCAAATGATTCAGAAGTTGGATCAGTTGTCAGAATCAGTAAAGCAGTGTTTTGTTTTGTTTTGTTTTTCCAAACTTTTCTGTAACTCTTTGGACCAACATTTTCTTTGTGACTAAAAAATAATTTTACTGATTGTTCTTTAGGCTAATCTCTTATTGTACCTTGGTCTAGTTCCCACAACTGTTTCATTTAGCCTCGTTCACATAATAGAAAGGTGGATTTACATCACAGGAATTTGGGTTGGTGGGTATTACTGCAAATATTTAAGACATAAACCATTATTGTTCCCATCTTTTATATATGTCTTACTTTTACTTGTACTTTTACTTTTGAATTGGCCTCATTCCAATGCGAGTTACCAGTAGAAGCATTTGGGATTTTTGAGTATCATCTCTATTTCTTTCTCATTTATGTATGTTTTATTTCTTCAAATTAAAGTAAGCTCCAAAGCTTTGCTGCAGTTGAGACACAGGAAGGATAAACAGTCCCGCTGTGGAGTTGAGGGAAGGCGGGTGGTTTATCTTCAGCACCAGGTGATGATTATTTCATCATGGTAGAAAGAAAAAGTGATATTCAGTAGACTGACAATGAGATGGCGAGGGTATGTGCGTGTTTTTGTGCACAGACACACACACACAAATGGTGGATGTGTCTACAGCTGTAACTGAACAGAACAAATAATTTTTAATCCCTTCTATTATCATCACATACAGTAGTATTACTTGTAATAACTTGTAATCTTCCAGATATGTTGACTGTTGTTTATAATGATTATTTCATTAATGACATGGAGTCTAGACTTTCAAGATAATGTTTTGTTTAATTGTTCATTATTTATGAAAGGAGCAATTATCTTTTTTACATAGCTAATCAGTGTTCGTCAGCTTTTTGCATTCATAAGTTAATTAAATGTTTTAACTTATAAAGTGTAAATAGAGTTGTGTAGATGTCAGCTGCCAATATCAGCTACTGTTTAGCCTTCAGGTGTTGGCCTTGTTCTGAAACCAATGATCAATGAATGATCCACCGATTAATACTCACTTCCATTTCCTCCCGCATGCTATCTGTCTGTACTTATCCATAAGTTAATGAAAGGAATATTGTCATATTCTTTTAAACAGAGCTTGTGCTATCCATTTACACTGTACTTATAATACAACTTAGTGCTTTCAAGAAGATAGAAAATACATAATCAAAGCTCATAGGTTACATCATATTGTGTTTATCATCTGAGGAAATGTAGTTACATAACATTGCACATGAGTATTTACCACCCCTTGTCAAGCCAGGGTTAAAGCTTTAGAGCAGTTTGGTAAACACAAATCGTTCCCCTTGTTTTTCCAGTCTATGCTTCTGTCTCTCTTCTTGCATCACTCATTAGTTGTTGTCACAAAATAAACCAGATTTAGAAAAGCACAAAAAGTTCACCACGAAAAACATGTTTTAGGAGTCCCGAAATGGATGAGATATGCCTGAGGAACCCTGCCATAAATTAAATCAAGTCCAGACTAAATGTGTCTGTTGATAAATAACAGGGCAAATGTAGAAAACCTATTTCCAATTCAGGTATTGCATTTCAGCGTGAAAAGGTCTGGCTGTCTTCTAATTTACTGTTGCTGACAGTGCAATACACAGAGACCCGTTTGTCACTGCTCTCGTGGTTGTGTGTGCGTGGGCACACTCATGCAAGTTACAGTAAATGATTGTTCGCTGAGACTCACATACACAAGTACTTCTTCCTTTCAGCTGTGTGTAAGAGCAGCCACTTTATAGATTGATAATCAGTGCAGCATGTAATTTACCAATTGATCCCCATCAACTCCCATTATTCTACTGGAACAGCCTACACTGTCCACTTGTATGAATTCACAATATCTGTGAGTCTCTCTCTCTCTCTCTCTCTCTCTCTCTTTCACTCACAGACCTATATCTTCACTCACTCTCTTATTCCCTTGTCCTGTTGTCTCTTGAACACATGCACATTCACACACTCACTCCTCTTGTTAGATAGAGGTTACATCAATACTGGGGTTTGAAGCCTATTTTACACCTTAAAAGGAAATCGATTATAGCCTGTGACTGGTATGTCAATGTCTGCAGCGGAGCAATGTTTTCCAGTTGTCCAGAGTTGTGTGAGTGTGTCTGTTTCCTTGTCTGTTCAAGTGTCTTAAATGTCTGTCAGATATGAGGGGGGAAAAAAATCGCCTTTCAAGTTCAGGTCAGCAGCTACTTATGATATGCTACCAAACTTAAGTCTCTGATATGAATTCATAATTTAAACCTGGATAAGTGAAAACTTTTACTTGCTAAGGGTGCTAGTTGAAAAATCAGGGGATCCCCGACATCATTAAGATTCATCCTCTGGGCACCTTGAGTGGGTTTAAGTGGTGGACCAACTGACAGGGCATCCCTAGAACCACGCCACTTTAGAGGCTAAAAAATATAAATAAATGTATTTACAGAAATGTAACTAAACAAACCAATACCAGCCAGTGTAAATAGAAAGGTAAGCAACACAGCACCAAGCCCACAACATTGTCCTATTTTTTGTGCTGCTGGTATCAGAGTAGCTTTACACGGCAGATAGGCTGACATACCATTTAATCCCAGGGGTTCTGCAGGATTCCAGAGGGATGGGAGGGCTATTACTCTGTGTTGTCAGGATCAGGTTGGCATGAGAAAACCAAACCTCAGAGTGGAAAGGAAACTGGATGAATTTAGATGTTAAAGCCATATCATCATCTGAACATTTTTAAACTGTAAATGTTGTGGCACAGCACAGACTCAACATTTATAAATAATTTGCTCACAGAAATTTCAGGATTCACCTTCTATTGGGTTTGTGTTTGGCGTTGAAATGATCACCGCTATTGTGTCTTAATTTTGGAATCATACTAGAAGGGTTTTTATCTGTGAGTGTTGCCAATAAGACTCAAATCCTGCATTATTTTTAGTTTTGCTCAAAATCATTTTGAATGTCTTTACTCAACCGTTGGTGTGTTGGCCCAGACCCCCAAGCTAATTTGCTTAAAAGGAACTAATTTCTGGGAGCAAATTCCTCCTTTTCACACAAAATTTTTGTGTATTTTGAATTGCCGCAGGTTTACCACAAACATGTCTAACATTACTATTAAAAGGGTAGAAAGATATGTGCAATATAATGCAAACAGCCTTTATGAAGCTTATCATATTCACATTTTACTAACACATGGACTGCATTATATTAACAGTTGTTTTTTAAAGCATTATTGAAGGTAGCAGCTAACACTGAGCCAAAAAAATACCCGTTGAATTAATTGTTGGCAGCTAATCATTCTGACAAAAGATTGATTACAAGTTTCTGGAAGGCTTTGACCAATCAGCTTTTAAATGTGAAACTACACTTTTGTATTAAATCAGAAAAGTAAATGTAAGTACATTGCTCATACGTGCAGATAAACTAAAACAATAACACATTGGTGAAGAGTAAAAAGTGATGAGTTTAGGTGGAAATAATGCTGTAAATATAGAGATTTAAAGATTAAGAGAGATTTTTTTTTTCTGGATACAATCAAAACCTCTGCTGTTACCATGAAGAACATATGGTACATGTTAATGAGCCCAATTAATCTTCTTGTGTTAAGTAAGGGTGATAGGAGAAAGGAAAGAAATATTGAAGGGATAGAAGGTGAAAAAGATGCAGAAACAGCCAAAGAGAGGGCAAGAATAACATACTTGTCCTCATTATGAGGCGTCCTTTCTTTCTTTTACAAGACACTCTGCCTTTTGAACAGCCGAACAGAACACAATGGCCTAAACACCAAGGGAGTTACTGTTTCATTACTCTGCACACTCCTCTGCTGTCTCACATTTATTTGCCTCTGCCCTCCTTTTTCTTTCCTCTCCCTTCTTCTCAGCCCGCTATCTCTTCTTCTTCCTAAGCTCCTCTGCCCTCTGCTCTCCTCCTTGGTTCCAGGTCGCCATGGTGACTCAGCTTTTCCCCGGCCAGAGACCAGCATCCCAATCGGACTCGCCTCCCTCACAAACACACACACATGCACGCTCAGTGCCAGTGTGGCAGTGCCAGAGGCCTGATGAGAGTAATGACAGATTAACGAGTGTCTATCGGCCACAGCTGACCTCTCCTTGGGCAACTCATAAACAACTCATCTCTCGCCTCCTTCTGTCTTTTTTTTTTCTTGTCCTTTGCTTTTGCCTTGTTCTTCATCTTTTTTCATCTCTCTTTTGCCTCCCTTGTCTTCATTTCTTTTGTCTCCTCTAGTCAGTAGCAATTGGGTCTGTACAATAGGTTTGTGTGCTGCTGCCAGAAGTGATGTTTTATTGGTCTGACTGTAGCTCACCTTAGGCTAACAATCTACACTCTTACAATGCTATGAGGCACTTAAGATAAAAAATGGCTAGCAGATGCTTTACCCTGGCTGCTGGATATTAATAGACTATGCTACAATACAAATGTGTGAGGTCTTTGTATGCCGCTGTGCCACTGAAATTGTGCACCATAGTCCAGCTCTCAGTGCTGAAACATTGGTATTTTTTCTACTGGACACCTAAACAAGGAAGTTAGGCATTATTTATTTAATGTGTACTGTGGACTAATTTCTATCAAATGCACCAACCTAACAAATGCAGCTTATGCACTTATGCAAATCAAGTCTGTAATAATGGTTTTTCAGTTAGAATACCAGAGGCACAGCCTGGCACAATACTGACAGTTTGGGTAAGCTGTGGCACCTTTTGCTCTAAAGTCCAGTGAGACATAAAAAGAACACAAAACAAACTTATGATTACTAATAATAAATATCAATTAGCATTTGAATGTTCTTCTGACATTCAAATACCCTTTTGTTTATTTCTTATTAAAAGAAAAACTGCTTTGTTTGTCTTTGAATAAATAAAATCACACAAAACACACCACCAAACTAACAGGCAGAAACATGACAGCCAGCAAGTCAGCACTGAACCCAAGAGTGCAGCAAAATGATCTGCGATCTGCAGTAATGCAACAAGGTACATGTCCCATTTACTCATAAAAGCATCAAACATTCTCCAAAGGTTTGCCCTACTCAAACCTTCTGATCACTCACAAGTCCCTGGTTCCTTTGATCTCATCCTTGCCCAACAATCTAGGTAACTAGAAGTAACTAGAAATAAGTAACTATTTAAGAGAAACGAATAATGCTTAATTGAATAGTTAATAATTTCAAGATCAAGGTCTGCCTGTCCCAGCCCCCCCAGCGCCTTGCAATCCTTGTGATTGACTGGGAAGCACCATCGGCAATTAGAGCAACTCACTATAAACGTCACACCTGAGACAGACGTTCTGTTGAAAGAGTCCACTAGTAGTACGCCAGCTCATTAGGAGCTCTCCTCCATCTAGATCGCCTCACTGGAGTACTCGGATGCTTAAATGAAATTGTAAATAATTGGTTATCAACCAGCTGATTTGAGTTACTGCTTCCCTCCTAACACTGCTTAATTTGCCACCACTTTCTACTTAAAAAACCCGATGGGTGGCTTGATATGTGACAGAGCCGGAGTGTGACAAGGAACAAAACTCTCACCAGCCTCTTATTTACCACCACTGGGGCTGTTACTGTCTGGCTTATTTGTGAGTTCTGGTATGGATATACACTCGGCATGTCTCTCTGTGGTCTGCTTTTTGTTTTTTGTCTCATCATGCACATTGTTGACAATTACATAATCGAACAACACAGTAGAAGAACCCCCCAGAAGCAATGGGTATTACAGAAAAAGCTTAATATATCTGCTCTGAAATCCAAGTGATGGATATTTTTAAAAGCTTGGACATAGACAGATCCTAAAGCGACTATTACAAAACTCACTAATCCACCTCTCGAAACTGAAGAATTATTGTTTTTATTATATATTTTTTTAAAGCTTTTAGTCAAGAAAATGATGCATTTGGTGCCTTGCCAATGGACTTTAGTAAAAGCTGGTTCCTTTTATGCTTTAAGTATGCATGGGCAAAGAGAAATCCTGGAACCCCGAAGAATGCATTCTTAACAACATGACAGCAGATGTCATATTTGAGGTGTACAGTCACTTCTATCACTGTAGAGTTCAGTGTTTGAAATAAATAATAACTACATTCATAATGTAATGTGATTGTAATTATTAACTATTACTATCTAGGGGATGCTACAAGTTTAATTCATTCAATCATTTTAATTTGTTCTGAAGTATACTATTTCATGTTTGGATCATGACTTCATTCAAACATTTCTCAAATAAGTCATGAACTGTTGGAGAGTGTGAGTGAGAATAAAAGAGTAGTCCTCACCATATCAATAGCAGTCCATTTTTCATCATAAATGTCAATGAACTTTAAAACAGTTAAGAAATGTTACAAATCAGGACTTCTGTTTGCTGTGTGTGATTAGAATCACTTTGACTTTAAAACCAGCTGAGTAATTCATGCTAACTGCAAAATCACCAAGGTAAATCCTGTTACACGGATGTGCAGTGCAGCAGCACTGAATTGATTTATGCTTTTTACCAGACAAGAATAATAGCAAATGCAGGACTGTGCTCGGCCCAAACAATGGAAACCACAATTTCCAAATTCACTGCACATGGCTAAACATTAAGGGATCAACTATTTAGTGAATTTTTGTAAAGGGCTTAGTGCAGATAAGACATGTTTAACTTGAATTGCCTGGGGCAACATTAAAAACACATGGCAGAGTGTCTGGAAAAGACACGTGTCTGACGTGACCTGAGAAAACCAAGAAAGAAACGGCTGCATTCAAATTGTCATCTCAGAGCGTTTAACCTTAAGTTTATGCCCTAACACTTAACAAATAACTCACATACTGTTTAGTTATACTGCATGCTGTCTACATTTAAACAAATGGTACATGTAGTAAATGGTCAGTATAGGCAATCCACAAAAGAAAAAGGTGCTGGTGATGTTGATGTGTTTCTGAGCACGGGTTGTCAGTCACACATTATGCCTCTCTGTTAATCCGCTTGACATCGCTTTTCACCATTGTTTTTGTCCCTGTGACTCATTTGTGGGTCAACACTGGCAACTGCAGCAACATTTCTATTCCGAAAATATCCTGAATATCACTGAAAGCCCTTTTCAGGTACAAATGGGAACTTAGGCATGGACTTACAGAGTAACAGCCAGACTGATGAAATGGCTGTGTATCATTTATTCATTGTTATTTTAATGTAAAAGTTGGATATTGAAGCTTTTTATTTAAAAACAAAAAGATATAACTTTAAAAAAAAATGATAGCTGGCATCCGCAAAGTCTGCCCATTGCCTCTAACCAAGTTGCATATGCAGTGGATTACTGTTTCTAAGAACTTTGTAGGGGTTGTGTTTGGAAAATAGATATATTTTGCACAGGTATCTTTTCCCATCTGCCTATGTCTGGGAAAGGGAATATATTCCCTGAGAAATGTTCCCTAGTGTGGCAAATGCTTACTTTTTTAGGGCTTGTTGGGCACTATCTATAAAATGAATCAATTGTACAAAAGTAATAAAGTGAGAATACCTAGTTTTGTAATGGTGTAGCTTAAATTGCAATATGATGGACTGGGCAGTGCATGCATGATTAGTTTCAGCAGCATTTAGAAAACATTTTCACCTCATTTAATTTATTAAAAAATATATTATTTTATAATACATGCAATGCAAGTTTATTTGTATAGCACATTTAAACAAGGCAATTCAAAGTGTTGAGCCAGGAATGGCATGTACATGTTCAACAGAAGAGGCCCCAGAATGGAGCCTGGGGGAACATCCCTGTCCTTTAAGTAGGATTGAAACCAGTTAGTTCTGTGCCAGAAAGTTCCACCCAGTTTTCCAGTCAGACTAGTAATACATTGTGGTTGAATGCAGCACTGAGATACAATACCAAGACTGAAATTCTCTCACATTCTGTGTTTAAGTGGATGTCATTAAGTACTTTAACAACAATAGTCTCAATGCTGCCGTGTGCTCAAAAACCTGACATCAAAACAGTTGTTTAATGCCAATAAGTTGTTCAGCGGTTGAAAAACAGCTTTCTCAATAATTTTAATTAAAAAAGGGAGGTTTGATATAGGCCTATAATTGTTCATTAGTGACGCGTCTAGATTGTTCTTTTTTAAGAGTGGCTTGATGACTGCAGTTTTCAGGGCCTGTGGGAAGACACCTGAGAAAAGAGACATGTTGACAATTTGTAGAAGATCTGACGCCATGCAATTAGAAACATTTTTGAAATAGCCCGTTGGCACAATATCAAGGTACCAGGAAGAGGACTTCAGATGCTGTATAATGTCCTTCAAGTTTATATGGTTACTAGGATCAAATTGTGTTGTGTCCTGCTATTTGAACTGAATTTAGGTGGACACAGGGAGATAGGAGGGAGTAAAACAGGCATAAAAACAAAATATGATAGGCCTTAATGTGTTCTGTTAATAGATTTTAGATGAGTCACTGCATGACCAGAATGTCTTACCACAAAATAAAAAATAACTTCTTTATTGAATATTATCTTAATCCTTATAAGGACTTTTGGCATCCTGAAATGAAGAACCATGAAGTAAATAGCCCATTGAATTTGAAGTCATTATCTGACAATGCACTAAAAGTAGCATTTGATTGAAAACAAATTGCATTAGCTTATTTTGGGAACATTAACATTCATTTTGACATATTAGCTTTGCAGGATTTGGCTTTGTCACAGCACAGCTGATACATTTGTGACTGCAGCAACCTGATCAAAATGTGACAGAGGCTCGTCAGACATTGTCAAACAGAGCATTTTAAACCAGTAAATCAATAATGCATGTCATAGACTCAGACATCAATGCCACTGGCTGTGAGACACTGCTCTTATTGCTTCTTTCTCCTTTCTTTCACTGTCTTTTCTTTACACATATTTTCCTCCCAGAGACGCTATAAATAGCCACTCTGTGTCACCATCTGGCTCCACAAAGGCTGCACACCTCTGTGTGTGTTAGTCACTGTGACTGCTGTGAACTATGTTAGCCTGTTGGCTCAGACATCGTATTACTGTGGCCTCTGTAAAGTAGCAATAGAGTTAAGCCAGCTGGCTGGTGGCACCAAGCGTTGATTCAGGATAACCTGCCTCTCCTGCACTGCCAGCTGTACTAAAAGAAACACCACAGTTGTTTTGTCCAGGCACTGCCTTGGTGCCCTACAGACACCTTGAATTGTGCATTGTCCATTTTTTAACCAGTTGAGAATTTGATTTTTGCTCCATTTAAAGAAAAGGGCAGCCTAGAGCTGGAGGATTTTGACACTGGAAATCACTGCAAAGGCAAATTAGTGACCATGAAACACTTTTTAATTTACATTTTTAGTAAAATAACACCAAAGGAGTGCATGTTAACACAAACCGCTAATGTCTAACATCTGACAGCTGAGTAATTTCACCAAATAGTTAGATATTACCTCCAAGCCATAACACATTCTGTGCTTCCCTGTGTTAAAAAATAACAAACAAGAAAGATAAAAATGATCAAATCTGTATCTACACAGTATATTTCATATGTAAAAGTGATGTGAGCTGTAGTGGAATCACAGAGAGGCTTCATCTGGATTAGTCCACGCTAAGGTTAGTGTGTCAGAGAATGTGATGAACACAGGATTAATGCATGCACACACACACACACACACACACACAAATACGCACACAAAATAGCCATAACAGGTGGAGGGATGAACTAGGCAGGGAGGGTGGAGAGGGAGAGAGAGAGAGAGAGAGAGAGAAGACGGTGGGATTGTGCGTTGGGATTAAAGCAGGCACAGCCTGGACCTTTTGCTCTCCATTGATCCATCTATTCAACCATCCGTCCATTAATTCAGCAGCTCATCCAACCATGCTGCCCATTCCCCTAACAATTTTTTTTAAATGCAAAATTTATCAGGTGTGATGTGAAATTTCCATGATACTGGAGTCAATTAAACTTAGAATCAGAATTCATGAATAGTCATTTTTCAAACTCAATTCTTATTCTTTTCCCCTTTGCAGTGTTATAGAAATGATCTGCATCATAAGTATGTGTTTAAAGTGGCGAATACAAGATGAAAAGCACAGAGGAGGTATATAGATTTCTCTTGCTGGCCCTCCTTCACACCACCAACTGTTTGAAAGAAAGCAAAAGAGACACAGAAAGGCTGTGGGCAGGAGGACGTGAAGAAAGGCAGACAGTAAGACAGCCTGAAAGAAAAGGAAGGCAGGGAGACCGAGAGAGAGAGGGTGGTAGGGAGAGAGATGAGACAAGAAAAGGTGGTTGGTAACCAGCTGTTACTCCATGATGATCTCTGGTCTCGCCATGCTGTCACAGATACTCACAAACAACATTTACCGCAGCTGGATTACATGCCCAGTTTCAATAAAAAGGAAAGTTGCGCAGAAATCATTCAGATGACTAGAAAATGTCAGTCAATTTGACATTTTTACAGTGTGTGTATATCCTAAACACACACAAACTGTCTATCTGAGTCTTCGCTGCTTCCCTCTCTCAGTTTCTCTGCATATGTTGTTTTGTCTCTTTCTGTCAGTCTGTTTTTCTGTCTGTCATTTGCTTTGTATTACCCTCTGTGCTCTCCTAGATGTGAGCTCTCAAGGAAGGAGCCAGTTATGGTTGGAGCCTGGAGAAAGATCTAATTTTGCTGGTTCTGCTCTATTTCTCAGTATCTCTGCGGTACTTTATGTTGTCCTAAGAGTCCTACAGGAAAGAAAGAACACTAACAGCCTGAATTTCAACCACACACACTGACAGTTTTTTTTACCACTTTAGGTCGAGACCCAAAATAGGTCATGGACCTATCCCCAGTGGTTCCCCACATGACAAGAGAAGGAATATGCTTTAATGAACCTTGTTTTCAAGGCAAGATACTAAACTCCCTAACTGGATTCTTTGCTACAAAATTTCTTGGACGCCGTAGTGAGAAATATATTGTCCAAAACACCATAAGTGCAGTTCAGTGCAGTAAATTCATTTCTGAAAAAAAGGAAATGTTTGGGAAACATAGGCAGTTCAGTTCCCTGTGTTGTCAGTGGAGTTTACACAAAAAAATCTAAAACCACCCATGGTAGCATGGTGAAGGTTGTTAAGAAAGTAGATTGTGTGTGTTGTACCTACTCAGTATTTCTGCAGCTTCAAGTGCATAGTACCAAGTATGACCCCTTTGTGCCCAGTGCACCTGAGCCATGTATTTAACAGGTTTGTACCCTCAGACTCAATAGCGACAGGCTGTTCTTTAAGAATTTTTGACAGCACAATGCCACTTCACTTCATCCCAATGGTGTTCTAAGGCTCTAAATTCATACATGTGGTGAACTGAACAACTAACCACATGCTTTGTTCACAATGTAATGCTGTGGTTGATCATATCCGCTTTTTGTGTCATCACATTTTGTGTTATACAGTCAAATATAAGGGAAAAAAACTGAATAAATGAGTTGGAAACATAATAAATACAGGTGCTTCCACACATGGAATTAGGGGTCACTGAACAGCTCGATGAGTGTGAAAATGACATGAATCATATGCTGTGGCCTTCACGGTCACTATATATCAACCCAGTTGAACACCTTTGGAAGCTTTTGAACTGACAGCACTCTCCACCACCATCATCAAAACACCAAATGAGGAAAAGTTTTGAAGAATGATGTTCAAGGCGCACTGAAGCTGTCCCAGTAAGGTGTTGGGTCAGCATGAGCTCATTCTAAGATACATTATGCTGACTTTTCCTTTAATTTGTCACACACATTAAAAACTCTGTGAATGTGTTTCATTTAAAAAGATTTCATTTATTATGACTGTTAAGTTTACTACAACAAATGGAAAAAGGAAAAAGTAGGCACATGTTCAAACACTAACCCTGAAGTCAGATGTTGCAACAGAAACTGGGCTCCTCAAAACATTTTTTCTGCTGCTGTGTGGCATTGGCTTCGAGGCTTCACAGTATTGAGCTTTCATTCGTATGTGTAAACCTACTTGGCAATAAAGCAGTTTCTCATTTATCAGTTCTGATTCTTGCGCTGATGGTCAGACTATAAATACACAAATATAAATATACAATTTTCATATAACTCTACACACTGCAGTGAATGCAAATCCCAGAAGGACTGATTGCTGGTTTGGTACCAACAACCACACATGCCCACTGTAATATTAAGTTGAACAGTGACGACTGATCCTTGTGACCCTGGCAGCATGCTTTATACTTATGTTTTATTTATGTACATACCTCTGCTCAAAAAAAAAAAAACTCTTCCTATCCTTAGCTTTGTTTACTGTGCTAGGCTTTAATCAGACTAGTTTTTTGCACTTATGCTTTTTGTTACCTTGTGTTGTTATATTGCTTCCATTGTCTTCCTCATATGTAAGTCGCTTTGGATAAAAGCGTCTGCTAAATGACTAAATGTAAATGTAATGTATATTGGAGTCATTGTCTGGAGAAGCTAGGTGCTTGCATAAATGGAGAGTTGTACTTGATTAAGTACATACAAGCTGAGTATATGTGTGTGAGTGTGTGTATCTTTGAGAGGGTGCAGATGGAGAAGCCTTTGGACTGAAAACCATCACCTTACACCTCGCCTAAAAACATACTGTGACAATATAAAATGTCAGAATAAACCGCTTAAGGGGCGGAATTTATTTAAACACGTGGATTCCAGGGAGCAGGAGCTTAACCACTGGTGCTACATAATTTATGTTTATTTTAGTCAATGTTTGGTAGTGAATAAACTGGAGACAGGCAGAGGTAAATCTCTAGTGTCCTTCCTACTCGAAGACTCAAAAATTGTCACTGTTTTTGTATTGTTAAGCTCAGTTGCCATCTTGAGTTTCAGAAACAATTTGGTTGTGAATTTCTGTGAATGCACAAAACATTCTAGACATGAGTTATGTGGTATTTTATAAAAATTGTGTCTATGCATTGCACAGGGGGCCCTATTTTCATGAAACCGGGTGTATCCGCAAACATAAGCTTAAACATGGTACAAATGTATGTTCCAAGTTTTTGCAATTTTGGTGACCAGGTGGCACAGCCTGGCGCAATGTGGTAGAAAGGCTGAATACAATATTAGTAACAGTTTCACACATTCTTTCTGAGACACACATATACACACATGTTAACATGCACATTTAGCCATGCATTTGAATCAAGGGGAAGTGTAAATTTGAAAGAAAAAAAAATTGAGGGAAAAAAGTCATATTGCCACAGCCCCACAAGCTCCAACGTGGTTGCTCGGCAGCAGTGACATTTCCTGCTCCCCTGAGCAGTCTGTCTTAGACAGAGAGAGAAAGAGAAAAAGAGAGAAAGAGAGAGAGACAGAGATCTTACATGTGTCTTTACTCTCTGTGACGGCTGGCAGTGCATATTCAAATATCACACCACACATGCTTGCGCACACACACACACGCACACACACAAACACACGCACAACCCAAAATCCCCTGGTGTGTGATGACAGGCTGCAACTGTCAGCACGTCCTGCTGCAACTCTGTTTCTCACTCACTATCCCTCAATCTCTCCTCTATCTTGCTCTCTCTCTCTCTCTTTCTCTCTTCACTTCCACCCCCCTTGTCTCTACTTTTCCCTTCCACTTCTTCCTCTCCTATAGATTTCTTTTTTACTGCAGCAGCGAGCCAATGACTTCTCTCATCCCCTCTATCCTGTCCCGTCCTTTCTCTCTTGAAATCCTCTCCAGTTGCATTATAAGGGCTGTGAAAGGTTCTAGAACGACAGTTGTTGCAATGAGACTGTTATGAATATGTCTTTATGTCTGCAGGGAAACGGGTCATTTTTACCAGCCCTGACTGTGTTAACAGCTGTACTGTAGAAGCCCTTGTAGACGCTTATCATTTCTATCACAGACCTAAGTAGGGAGAGAAAGAGCGAGATAGCAAGCCTGCCTAGACTTGTAGTCATTATGAATGAGCCTGAAGCTGCTTGTCTGCATGTTGTTTTGAGAATCAAGAGATGTTCTGCACCAGAGAAATGTGTGGTTTGGCAGACACTGTCACCGTTCAGTGTTAAGTTAAAACACACACTACGCCCCATGGGGAGCCTGCCATAGTCTCCTCGGATGAGCAGCAATACACATCAATTTGTGTGAAGCTGTGTGCCACATTAATATGACAACAGACATGGTGTGTAACCCTAGCCGCAGCTGAACTGCTCGGTGCAGACAACCCAAAAGATAATAAAATATTCAACAGATAACAATGTATGTTAAGTAAAATGTATTGTGTAAATTTGTTTTATGTGTTTGTTCATCGTTTTTGAAGGATGCAATTTGAAATGTAGCAAAGTACAACACTTGAAATAAAAAATGTGTAAGTAAAAGAAAAAATACAGATTTTTTAAAATACTCAAAAAAGTACACAATTGTTAGAATTAAAACTAAACAATATGTCTGCCAAGCAGTAGTGAAGAATACAAAAACGCATCAACAGACAGACCACATTGCAGCCTTAGAAAATGTGTAAAACTATTTTTAACACTAACAGGCACTTAAAGTTGTCTAACTATCAAACAGGATAACAAGCACTGAGTCTGGTATCTGAAATGATACATAAACAAACATGGCAAGTCCCGAAATCCCCAAGCGGCCTTTTTGGTATCATCAGCAGCCGAGTCAAGTCAGTTTGAGTCGAGCATACGGGTTTGTAGCATTGAACGGTCTCAGCAGAGAATGCGTACAGCTACGGTAAGTCCAGAGGGTAAAACGTGATTCAGTCAGTCACCACCCACACCGCTAAAGCAAGATAAACTTTGTCACACAGTGCTCAAGGGAGTTTTTAACACTGTTTATGGCTGCAATGCTTCCATTTTGATCGCTGGCAGTTAGTTTGGTAACATATAAAAAAGAATATGAGAACATTTGTCAGTGTCAGACTTTCAGAGTACGAGCCTATGGCTATTTCCCGGTGGCAGTATGTACCAGTGTAGACCCAGTACGAATCTGCGCTGTGGAAGTATTTTAACCTAAAGATGAAAAAAGTCCAACGGTCGAATGAAAAATTTGCAACACAAATCTTTCGAGGGGCGGTAGTGCTGTCGGTCGGTTTAACACCATAAACTTAATTAAGCATTTGGAAAAACACCACACAGAACAACATCGGGAATTTCGGCAAGCAATGGCTGCAAAGAGCAAAACACCCCGACAGCAGACACGGCTGGAATCAATAAAAAGTTGAGAGAAACTCCCCCCACGCAGTGACAAGGAGAAACTAGTTCAGTTTATCGTCCTGGATGACCAACCCCTTTCGTTGGTAGAAAATGTGGGGTTTCAACGCTTATTTGAGCATCTCAAGCCTCGCTACACTTTACCAAGTCGCCATTATATAACGGAAAAGGTAATCCCTCAAATGTACAACGAAGTTCACGATTTCCTCTCCAAACTCTTGGAGAATGTAAGAGATAGTTTTGTATTTATTTGTTTACAATGCTGAATGCTGCTGTTTGAATAGTTTTAACTTTAAACCTGTTGGTAGCTTTAAGTACTGAATGTTTGAATAAATGGTGGCATAAATGAAGGGTCTTTCATAATCAACCGTTGTTGTGGACTATATACTGGAGAAGTGGTATCGGGACATTCCTACTCATAATACAAAAGATTTGTTCGTTAATTTTTTTACATGCACAGTGGCCGTCTGTCGGTTTCATTACTTGCTGGATTTTCATACTGTGCTTCTTTAGAAACTACTTTGCTACCCTAGCTACTCAGCTACCTTTGTGCTACATAATGAAACTGATGGCCTTTAAGCTCAGTTCTCCAACCTCTATGAGTTATATAATATCACCACTAATAGCAATGGAATATTGATTATTTTATTGCATATTTTAAGTGTTGCAAATTACGCATTTTAGTGTAACAAGATGTGTCCATAGATGAGAATGATATTATTTATCCGTAAGAATGTTCACTGAACTTCAAAGGCTTTACTGCAGTGAGTTTATTATAGAGGAGCGTATACAACTGCAGGCTATAAGCTCTGTGTAAATCTCACTGTAATTTAATGTCTCAATATTCAATACCACATATGTTTTTCCATGAAGGCCTAAACACTGGGAGATTTCATCCAGTATGTCCTCTCCCGTTCTCTCGGTACATCTCATTCTCTGTAAGCATTTATACTGTGACGTAGAGTGATTTATCCAAAAGTGTCAGCTCTCAGTACTCTCAGGCTTAGCAACACTTAGGGGGGAGCCTATTTCATACACATGCACATATGCACACACACACACACACACACGCACATGCACACACACACACACACACACACACACACACACAAACACGTTTTCAATGTCCAGTGTTATTCTGCTGTGTAAATGTAAGTGGTTTTATAAGTGATTAAGACAGTTGCAGACATGCACAAAACATGGGCACAGATAAGTGATGTATTAAAGTGGGCTTTTAAGCTGTCATCTCTCTCTCTCTCTCTCTCTCTCTCTCTCTCTACAGACTCCATTAGTATAATGCTGTTTAATGTTTTATAACAAAATAATCAAAACTGAGACAAATACACACTATTGTGATAATGTTGTAGCAAATATATTATGCAGTATTAATACAGTTCCCTAAAAAACACACACACACTGAGTAGGTTCTCCAATTTATTGCCTCCATCCACCTATCAAATGTAGACATACAATTAATTGTGACCTGACACAAGGATTGTGATATAATGCAGGTGGCATTATTGGGCTTCTTGGTTGAGACATAATCAGCCAGCGTCCTTGGCTAAGGGTTTGATCTCTGCAGTTTTCATTAGCAGCCATACTGTTTTCGCATTCCGCAATGGGAAGGCAGCGTGCACAACAGCAGGCAATGCTATGGCTTGGGCTCTCTATACTATTTCAACTGATTATCTTACAGATAATTGTAATTTAAACTACTTGGGTCTTAAAAAGCCATTAAAGGGAAAGAGTCTTCTCACAGTGACGTCCAGACTCCAGGAAGCCACTGCTCCCAGCCAAGAAATTTTCCCTGTAAAACCATATATTGTCTTCAGTTTTTGCACAGATTAAACAAATAAGATATAAAATGTTAATGAATTAATTATTAGTTAGTTAATAATTTGTTAACTTTAGAGATGCTGGTGGGCGGATTTTGTTACCTTTGGATAGAGACAGGCTAGCTGCTTCCCTCTGTTTACAGTCTTTATGTTAAACTAAGCTAACCAGCTGCTGGCTCTATCTTCATATTTAAAAGACAATCGTTTTTCTGATCCAACTCTTGGAAAGGAGGTGATTACGAGTATTCCCCAAGCAGGAAACAACAACCATGTCTTCTGGTGAGGTAACAGGTGTTAACTTCTTGTTTTGCTTTTGAGATTAAACCATTGAAACGTTTGTCAAATGATCAATTATTTATTTACTTACTTTTTACCAATTTTGATACGGAAGATACTTCTGTATCAAACTTGAAAAATGGTATTACATACTGCATAGCCAGTTCACTATTAAGGAGAATACTTAGCCTCAATCCACCATGTTCAAGTAGCTGCCATCATCATGTCATTTCAGCTTCCTTCTGCTGGAGAAAATTTTGCCTACTCCATGTACAGTTAGGATTAAGTATGTACTTAGCAGATTTAGGGGCAGATGAAGGGTAAAATGGACTGCTTGAGTGAGCGGCCCATCAGTTCCAGTGTGACCTTGTGCAGTGGGAGCTTAGACGAGGGAGCTGGAGCTCTCAGCTTATGTAAGCGGTGTCACATTCTGACTTTGCTCCAATGCTAACTGGACTGGCATGGTCTGGTCCCCTCCGATAGACGAGCCCATAGCTCCATCTGTGTGTGTGTGCTTGTCTGCCTGTACGTGTGTTTGTGTTTGCCTGATATCAGACAGAATTGTCAACTCGTTACACTCCATTTCCATCTTCAGTCTTTCGTTGCCTCCAATCTAACCGATTTCAATGGGGGAGAGTGATTCAATTTTCCCTAACCAACCACTAGAGATCCGCCCGAATGTAATGTAATTTTAAGTCGACACTGATGGGTAGCCCTGCGACCATACTGGTTTTGCCCGGATAAATAGTAGTGTCTATCTTGTCTATAGCGGTCGTAATTATTGTTTTTGCTCCTCCTTAGTAGCGCTGATTGGCTAATCGTTAGTCCCCCCGCGGCACTCATTGGATCGCTTGCTTTTTAACCAAAAAAACGCTGTTTCATGTCATGATCCCAGACCGGAATCAGTCAACTCAGTGGAGTGGGCAGATTCAAAGGTCTAGACCCAGGTAATGTTTGTGTGTGTGTGACAAATAGTGAGTTGCTTAACTGCGTAGGTTTGTCTGTGTAGGAAAAAGAGACAGAGAATAAGTAAGCTGTGTGTGTGTTTGTGTGGTTCATTAATAACTTTGCCAGAGATACATGTGTCTTGGAGCTACCCACAGACATCAAGGGACAGAAGGAAGGGAGGAGGAGAGGGACAGACAGATAGAAGGATGGTGACAGTGGGTGGAGAGAGATCAGACATCCTGTGATTTATTTGTGGATATGAAATCTGTTCCATATACCAACATTTTTCAGCTGTATGTCGCTGCAGTTTTGGGTCTAGAATGGCTTTTGCCTGCAGCTGAGTGATGTCAGCAGAGCGCTCACAGTTCAGATAGCCCTTCAGTGTGTTATAGGGTGTGTATGTGGCCAGTGCTGGTTACAGTTGAATAAAATTAGCGGTGTTTTATTTTTCAACTGCCAACATCTTGTTTTGTGGATGTATATCATGAATATGTTTCAGGGTATGAAATCAAGTTTGATCATAGTTAAAAAATTGCTAACTGAAAAATATCTAAATTTCCACTTCAGCACCAGGGGTATTGTCAACCTTTCATAAAACTTACGAGATATCAGAAAGTAGTAATCAGATCGTGTGACTGATGGGACTTTCCTTCTTGGCTTTAAAAACTCAAACTTTGATAGAGAGAGTTATTAGAGGACACAAAAACCTATAATAAAACCGTTGTCAATTATTATCACTCATTCAAGCATGGCTATAGGGTATCTCAGATGTCTCTGTTTGAATTCTAACATATTCAATCAGCGACTTTCTGGGCTTTCATAAAGTGATACAATTACATAATTTTTGCTTCACATGATTTGGTGGACATCAGTCTATTGAAAGTACTCATATACAGTGCTATATGATATAGAATGTTATCTGCTGTTCTTTAGAAACAGATCTTGTTCCAGCTCTAGTGGAAGCCCTAAAATGCAAAGTGATTCTTTCAACTTTAAAGCCATACAAATTAAACTCTTTAAATTGTCATCAGGCCTGCCTGTAGATTTACTGTATGTGGGGCTGGAAACTGGCTCTCACCAGCAAAAAAAAAGGTAATTATAGCCAAGCAGCAGCTTCATCAAAAAGCCCATGTAGCATGGAAAACAAACGCATATCATCATTTATGACTGTAAAGGAACTTGCAGTAGGGCAGAGAAATAAGAGGCACTCTCATTTCTCCTTAGAGGAATGCTCTATCACAAGAGCCTTAATTTGCTAAGCCTGTATATTACATTTACTAATCTAACAGATTTCTGATGGTGATGATCAAACATCAAACTGGTAACATCCAAGTGGCCAGAAAGATGCACCTTGCACAGTATATTAAAGAGACATGATCTTCAATCGAGTTTTGATCAAACACAGAATTATAAGACATAAACACTAATGTTTGTGTTTGTAATGATTGTTGAGACTGTACAAAAGGATATAGGATAGGATTTATTTTGTTTAGTTTATTCCTGCCACTGTTATTTCCCAAGTGGAGTCTAAATCCAACGCAAATCCCCACAATATCTTGTATATCTCTATATGACCTCAGGGAAAGTATTGCAAAGTAAAGGGGAGTTACTTCTGACTGTAGCAAGTGCATTGTTGGACTTTTCTTTAACATCAATGGTAAGAGAGCTGTACCCATATCCTCCTAATCTGTTAAACCATTCTTATTTCTAATCATAAAATGTTATTCCAGCGTCAAGGACACAAGACCTGCGGCAACAGCAAACTTGGAAACCAAGTTACGGACAAGAAAAGACAGGTGTTATTGCATTTACAATATACTGTATTTTACGGATGGTTCAAGCATGATGCAGCAAAATGCAAAAAGCTATTTAAATGACTACATCTGTTGTGAGCTCCTTGGACCACTGTGTAGACAGGCAGCCTGAGTCATAGGACTTAATATGTGCTGAATTCCACTGTTACCTACTGCTTTTGTGACAAGCACACTGTGCCACTGTGCACAGGTGTGATACAAAGTGTGTACGTCTGTCTGTGTCTGTCTCATTCTGATCTGTACTTCTATTTAAATGACCTAAAAATGCATCTGTTGCTGAATAGTGTTTCAAGAAAGCAGCAATGTCAAGGTTAGCAATTAAGAGGAAGTGTGTTGGGCTGGGCATGTGGGAGAAGTCTGTTGTGAAGTCTTAATTATTATTTTCCATATTGCCCACAGAAACTGTCAATATAGCGAGTTCAGAAATTCATTCTTTTTATGTGAAGAACAGGATAATCGATTCTCATAATTAGACAGGAGCATATGAACATTATTTTCTTTTTAAAAAATCAGGTTGTTAATTGAATTACAGTTCTTTCTTCCTAACTATTTGATACCCTCCCCCTTTCTAGCAACTATGAAAATCCCTGGGATCTCATCACAATCATCTGCATGTTTTTAATTGATGTGATTCACTACTGCAGGAGAAATCCTCAATTTCTCTTGGCAACTTTGTCGCTGTCATTTATTTAAAAAATAATGCATTAATTTGAACTCCCATTGCACCTCAACTACAGAAATTCTATTTTCTGTCTTAGCTCTGTCTTTCATAGACATGGATGCTGTAAATTACATTTCAATGACTTAATGAATTGTATAATAGAAAGCTGCTCGTGTCTCCAGCGATTTCTCCAAATGTGTTTAAAAATGCATGTGGCATAGACTGTTATTTCCAATTAACTCTCTTCCACTAACTGTGTTTTAGACACACACACACACACACACACACACACACACACACACAGTAGTACAAATTTCTTACCATGGTAATGAGAATATTGCTATTATAGCATTGATCATGTTGATTACATCGCGGCCTGTGCTTAAGACTTAAGGTGGACTGCCTGTTTGAGCATAAAAAGCCAACACTAATAGGAGTTAAAATACTTGCATTCTCATTCCCAAGTAAGGGTGAAATGGAAAACGTCATAGGAGGTCGATGGGTGCATCAACTGCTTTTATGTGGCAGTTGTACCATATTGCTGTGATAAAGAGGGCAATCAATCTGTACAATCCAATCCACTCTTACGGTCATGGGCTTTGAGTCGTCGCTGAAAAGATTAAACCAGAAGTAAAGTGGCTGAAATATCCCTGCTTTGTGGTATCTTAGAGACAAGGTGAGGGTCTTGGATCTGGGATGACCATTTTACACAGTATGTTGCCAGCTAAGGTAGTCTATTCAGAAGGACATCAGGATTCCTCCATTCAGCTGTATTCTGGGCGCATTTGGGCAGAAGAAGACCCTTGTGCTGCCTGAAAAAAATGTGGTGGAAGGACTGAATATCCTAACTAGTCTTGGAATAATTTGTGATCCTTGGGTGGAGCTGGAGGATGAGGCTGGAGGATGTCTAGGCTCTGTTTCTTTTTTAACTTCCACCTGAATAAGGTAGTAAAAATGGATGGATGATTAGAGTGATTGAATGATAGATTTCTTTTTATCTCCTCTGCTGCATTTCCAGCATGTTACGCATCACAGAAACACCTTGAAGTGAGAGATACAATAAATTATGCACCAACAGTTTTTTCCCCTGTAGTCATTAGCACTAATGGACAAACATATCTGTAGTGTAACACCAAATATAGAGTAGCAATTCTGTTTTTTTTTTTACTTAGCTAGTAAGCAAAGCAAGTTTCACCAGTCAGGTATGTGGTTTTTTTGCAGATAATTGTTGCCTCACTATGTCTAATGTAGGTCTATGAGCAAATTATACAGCTCTGCTATTGGTAGCAACACGCCTGATCTTGGATCAGTGTCTGGAGCACTTAGTCTAGCTGATGTCGTTCATCATTCAGAGTACAAACTGATCTTTTTTCAGCAGTCTGCAAGGCTTAGTGCCAGCTTCAGGCATAGCTATGCAGCAGCGGACCCAGGTGCAAGGACGCTTTGTGTGCCCATCCCCACCACCACCACCCCCCCATTCCCCTGCCCGTTTCACAGAGGGAGGCAGACTGAATTTTCTTTTGGATGAGGTTCCCTGTGGTGTCCCACAGGACCATGTGAACAGGGACAGCTGAACTGCCCTGCTGCATTTCCATGACATCTCAATCGCTGGTGGAAGCCAAGGGGAAAGTAAGGTGCAATTCACAGACTGATAGTAAGGCAAGGGTAATTCAAAGATTTGAGGGACAGACTTGTGAGCTGCAAGGTTAAGTAGCTTGTCTCTGTATGTGGGTCTTGATGTAAACTGCCTTAAACTATAGAGATTGTACAAGCGTACCTGTCCTGTACTTGTGTCTTCTGCTCTGCACTCTTGTGTTTGCAGTTAATAGACCTCAGATACACCCGAGTGCTGTACTCTCCAGTCTCTCTTTGCCCTCTCATGCTGTCTCATTCATGCTCTTTTATTGGTATCTCCTCCTCCATCACACACTCACTTGGATCAGCTTGAAAACACTTCCCTCCTACCATCTCCCGTCACGCACAAAATGTTGCTTCCTTTTCTTGTAGCGTGTGGGGAAATAATGAACGACACAGTTCGAAAAGTTATTAGTCTTTTTATACTCTGCTATATCATGGTGCATCTGTGCCAGGTGTAATTTTATAGGTGCTTGTGCTCTGTGTGTGTGGAAAGTGTTGAAGGAGATCAAAGGAGGAGATCATCTCTGGGCTTGCGTACAGAGATGACAACAGCTTGTCTTAAAGGAATTGAAAGATTTTCTGGATCACTAAGATGACAGATACTGAACAACTGCCATACACACAGAGGTTTCATTAAGTTGACAGTCTCTCTCTCTCTCTCACACACACACACACACACACACACACACACACACACACACACACACACACACACACACACACATGTCCACACATCCAGGTTTCATCCACGTTACACTGACAAGTGTTTAACCTCACATCCATGCAAATACACACCTGGGAGAACACAGGTTTCATCATCCTGACAGTGACTGAATCTGTTTGACCAGCAGGGGTCCATGTAAACTCGACCCTCCCCTCCGTCTTTCACTCTCATCCTCTTCTCATAAATCTTTCCTCTCAACCTCTTCTTTCCTGCTTTTTCATGTTCCTCTTTTTTTCTTAATATCTCTTCTATCCTCACATCTTCAACTTCTCTTCTCTTGATCTTCCTCCCCTGTCCTCTCCTACCAACTCATTTTTTTCTGCACCTCCTTCCCTCCATCTCACCTCCATCCTTAAATCTGTCAAAAATTACTTTTTTTCATGTCCTCCAATGCAATGCACTGCAAGTTGATAGCCTGATTAAATGAGTTACATATAGGTGCATATACAATATTGTAAGTGCTGTGTCATGTTTTAATAGCATTGCACATTTAAACATGTATGTATGAGAATGTTAGTCACTGTTTATGGCTGTAAATTGAGTATTATCAGTATGTATGCATTATTTTGAATAGGTATAACTGTTTATTACAAAGTTACAGAAATGCAGGCAGAAAGAAATACTGTCAGAACTCAGAGACAAACAGAGACATGTGAAGGCGGAAAAAAGACAGAAGCAGTGAGAGGGAACATAGATGGGACAGACGGATAAAAGCAGCACTCTGGGGATGACGCTCCCTGTGATGGACGAGAAAGTCAATTCACTCAGCTGAGAAATGGCAAACACAGAACGACAGGGGGAGGAATGGAAATCAGAACAGCAGAAGGGAGTATCCCTTTTGAGAGAGAGGAACAGGAAACTTGGAGCAAGAAGGGAAATAAAGGTATAGAAAAAAATGAAAATAAATATGCATGAGCCTGAGAAACTGCATATTTGAGGAATGGTTGTAAGACAGGAGTCGATGGTACAAATACATCTGTGTGTTGACTAGCATGTTAATGCCAGCTACAGTAGTTCACCAATTAGTCCTGCACCAACGATTTTGGAAGGACGTGCAGATGAAATTTGCTGTGCCACTTTCTGGTGTGACCAGGACTATAGGGACTTGCAAGTGAGTTAATAATCAATTATTGTGTTTTTATTTGACTATTCTTTTTATTTCTAAAATGTCAAAATGAACAATAGACAATAGATAACTGACTAAAATAATTAGTTTTCTCCACATTACCTACAGTACATCCCTGCAGTGTACAGCACACCAGCCTCCAGTTGCTTATGTGACTTATCTGTTATAAAAGACCTCTGCCTTTCCCTCACACAGGGCTCCTGAACTTTGCGTAGCCTTACCAGTGCACACCACAAATCCCTTAACAGTCACACTGCAAAAGCATTAAGCATGAGAGCTCAGAGATTGGCTGTTTGTGCTGATAATACTGATTAGTAGGCAATAAGAGATATACAGCACAAGGCCATTACTGGATTTATGTCCCCAGGGATAACACAGGGGGAAGAGATTGGAGATCACTTCCTGTCTAACACAAACTATAGAGGGATTATAGTCACTGAATAAAAAGACCTGCTCAGAAATCTAAACCAGCTGAGAAGGAAATAAATGGAGGAAGTGGAGGGCACTGAGAGCAGCTAGAAACAGAAAGAGCTAGAGTGATTCCAGAGGGCATGTGATGAGCATTGTGCAGTTATAGCAGTAATCGATATCCAGCGGAAACTGATCAGCAAGACCAAGAGATGAGGAATATAAATGAGGAGGTGGAAGGATGGCGGGCAGGAGGAGGGACTGATGCTTTAGAGTGGATTTCTCTTCTCTCTTTGTCATTGTTGTTCCATTTAATTCAGTTGCACTTCTAGTGCACTTCATTTTATCCCATTTTGTCCTTTTCCATCCTTCCATTTTGTCGGATTCTTCCTCCAGCCTGTGATTTCTTCTCTCCCTCCATTCACAGAGTGGTGTGATAGCTTTCATTTTGCTAACAGTGAGATGCTATATTGCATTGGTGGGTAAATGGGTGCCCTCCAGCACTGAGTTGTACAACAGAGTGGTTGCAAATGGTAGACACTGAAGCTCAGTGTGTTTTTGTCCCGAGGCTGCTCTCAGGCACTGCCACTTAAACTGAGAGGCCTATAGATACTGCAGTGTAACACATGCTAACACACACAAGGAGATACAGAACTGTAATCCATCATGAAACCGTTGCATAAATATTGGGCAGAGATTGTAGAATTATATACATATATGTTTATAAATGTTTTCAAAAGACACAAAATACCTACCTTGATAATATAGAATTTTGATCTTTGAGAGACATTTTGCACTAGTGTTTCCCATAAAAAAGTATACTCCTGTCCTTAATGCATGCTTTTAAACAGCTTGTGTCAAAGTGTACGTGCAGTGGAAGCCATTAAGTCCCTAGTTCATCTCTTTCAACTATCCTCCATTAGTACTGCACTGGTAAAGTGGTCTCCTCTTTTTCAAATAGAGTAGGCAGACCTCAAAAGACAAAATTGGACCACATACCTTTATATTTCAAAGGCTATATCATTATAATGAGGCATTAAATGCATACTCTCTGTATGAGAGAGCAGGGCTGTGAATGCAGCTTTGAGTACTGAATCTGTTAAAAAATTCCAGCATTAACCCTGAAACAACCCTTTTGCATATGATTTGCATTGGGGCCATTAGATAATAAAATATACATAAATCGCACACAGTGCAAGCAGGACGGGTTTGAAATCAAGCTCGGATGGCTAATGCAGTATCTTGTACATGAACCAGCAGAGATAGTCACACAAATGCTCACATCATGCAGAAATAAACACACACACACACACACACACAATTTCTTTCCTTTACCCAAGGAAGTTACTCATGTTGCATGCTGAGTAGGGTCATGAAAGGGTGTGTGAGTTTTGTGAAATGTGTGAGAAGTGATGGTTTTGTGCTCTGTAAGTATGTGTGTGTGTGTGTGTGTGTGTGTGTGTGTGTGTGTGTGTGTGTTGAGCAGCTTGAGACAGCTGCTGCCAATGCCGGTAAGTCATGAGTTACTTATTTCTAGGTCTGACAACCAATAGATTACTTTGGTTCTTGTGCTGCTACTAGATGAAACAACTGTCTAAACATCTGAACATAAAAAAAACCCTCAGACGATCATTTTGAAGCCTTTTTTATTCATATCATTCCCTCCCTAGTGAAAATCAAGATTACAAAAGTGCTTCTAATAACCTATTAAGCTCCCATTCATTGCAGTGTCACAGCTTGTGCCTCAGAGTACAGTGCTAGCTGTTTACGCAATGAACTCTGACAAACTGACAAAAGAAACCTTCACTTTGACAATATATACCAATATATATATATTTTGTATATCAATTTTAGATTCACATGACTTACTGGAGCCATAGCAGGGAGTGGGGAAGATACAATTGGTATTGTTTGTTTTGTATGTTTCTTTTCTTGTGGGAATGTATTGATTTGTGGTAGTATATTTAAATGAGACTTATACTTAGTTTTTTTTGGAAATTGAAATTAAATTCAATCTTTATTGTCACATACACAATCATATACAGTACAATGTCTAGTGAAATTCAATCTCTGCATTTAACCCATCCAATTATTTGTAGCAGTGGGCAGCTAAAGTGCCTAGGGGAAATTTGGGATTCAGTGTCTTGGCCAAAGACAAGTCAACATGTGGCTGGGGGGGCGTCGGGAATGAACCGCCGACCTTCCGATTGGTGGACGACCTGCTCTTCCACTAAACCACAGCAGCCCAATAAACTTCAAGTTCAAACAATTTGGTGACTTTTATAAATATGACTACAAAGTAGGCAGGAGTGGACTGGACACATTTTAGAGCATGTAGAATAAGGTCACCCAAACCCTAACTCTCACCTCTTTTAGTTCATTCTTCTTTATAAATAATCTTCTAATTAGAGTAAAAAAAAAATTTAATTTTAACTCTATGGAAACAGTATGTATTTTTTAACTCAATAAAATGGCTCATCCTTGGAAACAGGGCACTGATTGTTTTGGCAGATCCACAGCACTGGTTGTACCTTACTCAGATGTATTCATTTGCCATTTACGCCCTATTACCTACAATATATAGCCATGTCACATTCATGTCAAAATGCCCTTCTATTTGCTATGTCATATATTAATTGTATTTTTATATGATTGTTGCATTGATGATGATACAGTTTGGATTTTGTATTCAGTTTGCTGGAGCCATACACACAAGGTCCCGGCTGGTTATTTTATCCATTAACAATTTTTCATTAGATTGCGCAAAAGAAATTCCCTGTATAATGTAAAAAAGGATTTTATCCATACAACCCAATGGCATGTTCACAGGGTGTCACTCACTGCCTTCTTATTTTGGCCATCATTCTTTTCATCTTCATCATTATTGTCACTTTTTTTAATATTTTCTTGCTGTGGGCTATTAGCATCAATCAGCACACTCACCTTTTTGCTGTTGCTGCAACCTAACATTTGCAAAATTTTAATGAGCTTGGGGGCAGCGGCTTGCTTGCAGCAAAAACTTCCAGCAGCAGATTCTTTGATGAGAAATGTTATCAAAAAGTGTTTACTTTCCTCCTTTTTTACAGTATGTGTCTTCAGTGCTCATATAGCTATGCTTGCATATTTTACTTCTCTCACAGTAGGTGTAGTGGCATGGAAAAGCGGCTTAGAGTCAGGTGGCAGATTGGCAATATTGCTGTAGTCAAGAGGGATAAATGACTATAGTGTAGTGGGGTTAGCCATGACTCAAGATTGAAATAATCTTATGGTAACAACAGAAGAAGTGTTTGTCAATAAGTAATTTTCTTTTCAATTGTTGAAGATGATGTTACTTGATATTCTTCTCCCTTAATAGATGGGCTGGCCTGAGTATAGGAGATGAGGAAAGGAGAGAGGAAGGCATAGGACAGATGAGCGAGAACAACCAGAGAGATGGAAGAAAAGCAGGAGAGAGACAACATTACTCATTGTGACTCACTATAAACTTGACGTGTCCCACAGGATATGTCGAAGGACAATGGCAATCCTTTTACCATATTTTTTTACCTTGCTAACAAATCAATTACTCGGTCAATAATATTTACATAATGCAATTCCTGGAAGAGAAAGCTTATACTGTAGCTTCTGACAAATGGAACCTATTTAATGAGAGATGGAGCCAAAGATTAAAATATATGTGTACGTTAGGAATCAGACATATAACATTCGACCTTTTTTTACTCCTACAAAGCTGTTGAGCACACAGAGAGCATATTAAGTCTGTCGTAATAAACAAAACTTCACCAAGCTCAATTGTTAGCTTGTATTACCTGAATGAATTCTTAGAGCATAGTGGCTGTGTATAGACATATTAGACATATTAAAGGCATGGCAGGCTGTATGCATCACAGCCAGAGTGTGTGTGGGGGAGCTGTATCGTGAATATATCATGCAAAGCCCATCTATTATTTAAGTGGTGTAGTGATGGTGTGTGTTTTCAAAGCAGAGTGGAAGATGAAGCTACTCTAGCTAGGCCGCTTCATCTCACACATGCAGCTGTGCTCACTCTTAAAACACACAAACACACAACACCCACAGGAGTAGAATCAGAATCAGAAACAGCTTTATTTAGTAGGTTTACACACACGAGGAATTTGCTTCATGGTGTTTTTAATGCAGACAATAAACATAATAGGAATATAAAGAAGTATAAAGAAACATAAGTAAGTACTGCAGGTGATGAATTGTAACTATAAAATATACAATAAGATATTAAATAATATTAAACTAAAATGTTATAAGAAAATAGTAATCATGGAATAGAGTATGTACAATATGACATGGTAGTTAAATTCCAGTATGTGCAATGTGCAACAAATTTACAGGAGACACAGAGGCAGCCGACCGTGGCGCCATCTTCAACAAAAAAACATAAAACAACACAGTAGCTGTGGAGGCTCAGCAGGAGGGCTGACAGCTCGAATGTCTGACTAATGATTTTTATAACGTTTCATCCTATCGTAATCTCTCTCCCTCTCAGGCAGGTGTGGCCTACACCGACAATGTTGCACAGACTAAAACAGCTGTTTGTCATAATCAGGTTAAAGCTGATCCTGTAAAGCTGTTTACATGCACCTTTAAAACCCGACAACTGGGTTTTGCAGTGACTCAACCTGTGAACATCCATGGCTATCTCTGCACCTGTGGTGAACATTCATAGTCCACTAGAATGAAACAATAACTATTTAACTGACCTTACCTCTAATAAAAGGAAAATAAATGATTATCCAAACAATGATATCAATAGTAAGTACTTCAGGATGCCACCAAGGAAAATAGGCCCCTGATACCACATTAAGAAAACAGCCCTTAAGTTTGAAATACCTGCTATATGTATTCACAATGTGCTTTGAGAGTTACAAAATAATGCAGTATGTTAAATTATGTAGCGAGGTTGCTTATATTTATCAGAATGGAGAGGGACTATGAACTGTTTCACCTCTCGATAATGTTTTCATTTAAAGGAGCAGCAAAAAACATACATACCATTAGCTCCTCCTAAATGTTACATACTGGACCTTTAATTTGTTTCCTAGACTTTTTCACTAGAAAATACTATGTTAAATGTGCATGCACGGAGCACCCCAGTAGCTCACCTGGTGGAGTGCATGCCATGTATCAAGGTTGATTCCTTAACACAGCAGCCAGCGTTCAAATATGACCCAGGCCCTTTGCTGCATGTCACCCCCCTCCCTCTCTCTATCGCTTACCTTTCCTGTCTCTCTCTACTGTGATTATTAATTAAAGCACAAATGCTAAAACAATTATATTTAAAAAAAAAAATTTAAATTAGCATGCATAGTAGACCTATGGCAGCAAAAGTACCACTAATGCAGAATTTTGTTGCATAATCACATGGTTAGTTATACGTAATGTACACAAAGAAATACTCATAGAAAGGGTCCCAAGCCTCTGACATTAGCCTTCCTAATCACAGGCTTCTTGTGATTAAGGTGATCTTGAAATGTAAGCCGATACTTTCGTTACAGTCTTTGTTGCTCTGTAAAAGAGCTACTCTGAGCTAAAAGCCTTATGTGTGCCTGTCATGTTTTAATGGTAAATGTGCTCTGCCCTCTATAGTGGAACGGGATGTAGCAAAAGTTAGGACGGACAAGACATTTAAGTCCTCCATCACATAAATATGTACTCACCACTAGGCAGCTCTCACAAGGCTTATGTCAAATAACCTCATGCTATTTGAGAGAGGAGGGAAGCCACCTGTGAGCCAGAGCATAGTTGACTCAATGCGCTCTGCTAACAGCACCCTCACAGAGCAACATTATCAAGTCCCCACTTATAGCAACCTGCTCAAGAGGTCTTAAGAAGACTGAACATCAACAGCCATGCTAGCGGCTCTTAGAGGCTGTACATAGGCACAGTGGTGCTTTGAACTAAGTGCTGATGCTTGCATGGCAACAACACCTAACATTAACATGCTTATGGTTAGCAGGTAAATAATGTTTACCATGATCACCATCTTATATTAGTGTGTTAGCATGTTAACATTTGCAAATTACCACAAAACACAATGTGCAACTGATGCTGATGGGAATGTCATTAGTATTGGACAACAATTTTGATGTATAGACTATATAAATCATGGACATAGTGTCCGTGACGTTCCCTGTAGATTTCTGAAGAGCCGTTGTGAAGCTCAAAGTGGGTAGCTCCTGGTGGCTCAGGCGTCGCCATCTTGGCAGCGCCTTGTTCCGGCTAATCCAAAAATCAGCAAAGAGGTGAAGCTGAGGTGGGCCTTGTTGATGAAACCACATAGCGGCAAGGCACCTGATAGGGCACCTAGCTGTCACTCAAATCGGCCATGTCCTTAATTATGCATAACCTTATGTCTTATTTAATTTAAACGGGTGAGTTTTAAAACAAATTCACCCCCCTCACAGTTGTCATCAAAGGTGAAATTAGCTATAGAGACCAAAACCGTTCTTCGTAGCAGGCTGTAAACATGTTTATTTCTGCTGTAAAGTTGAGCATTTTAACACTGGGATCTATGGTGATTGATTCACTTTTGGAGCCAGCATCAAGTTTCCATTCGAGGAACTGCAGTTTTTGGCTCTTACATTTTTCAGAGGGGGCATGGCATTTCATGGCAATCCATGCAAAAGTTGTCGATACAGTTCACTCAAAAGTTAACCTTATGGTGGCGCTAGAGGGGGAGTCAAGGGATCACCAAAGTCATTAGAATTCATCATTTTGGCAACATTGATATATGAACAAATGTCATAGAAATCTATCCAATAGTTGGTGAGACAGTTTTTCAGTCAGGACCAAAGTGTTAGATTGACGACTGACATTGCCATTGCCTGAGCCATGGCTAAAAACATGACTTATAAGGCATAATTGGCATCCGTTTCCAATAATGCATTTCACTAAACCTGTGTTTCTGAGTAGAAGTATTGATTTTGGGATTCATTGGTCTGAGGTCAGCTGATTAAACTAATGGATTAGATTAACTATTATCTGATCTGATTAGCGTGTTGATGCTGCAGGGATCTTATTAGTGTTGCTAATTTAATTATTCGTGACAAGAGTGTATGATTCCCCGTTGTCTCCAATCAAATCATTTTGTGATTTTTTCATGATTCATAGTGCAGTGACACTTGCTCATCACACAGATACTGGATAACCAATGGGTGATGACACTTGAAGTAAAATCAAGTAAGAATGGATATCAAAGAACACTAGCAGTGATGCGAGAGTGTTTATCAAGTGTTTAATTATTGGCACACATCCACAAACATTAACAGTAAATTACACTGAAATGTGCTTATCAGAACATTTGCATTTGCAACTTTGGTGTACCAGTATAATCCAGTGCTCCAATGTCTCTTTATTTGAAATGGTACAGAAATGTGTCTTCGTTTTTTCAAAGTATGGGTGAAGTTTTAAAGTTATTAATGAGGAAAGAAAATGTTCCCGAAAATATCCTGGAGAAATTGGTGGCTTCAACTGCTACAGTACCAATTGTTACATGTTTTCAAAGCCTTGCCAATTTCTCACCATGTATTGACTTTAGTCTAGCATAAAAACATGGTAGTCTCTGTTAAATGAACCTCTAAAGAAGTCGGTTTCATTCATTTTTATTCTTATTTTGTTGTTTAGATCTTAGGGAACTGACTTTTTATCATTATGATGATATTTCCTATTATGGGTTAAAATAATTACTGTGGGTCCCTGTGCACTTGCTGTTTTAAAACAAGTTCTGATTGGTTGGAGGGGCACATATGATCTCTTCATTAGGACATCTTGCTGCACCACAGGCCAACTGGCATCGACACACACACACACACACACACACACACACACACACACACACACACACACACACACGTTTGCTCGCGCTCTCTCTGTGTGAATCTGGTACTTTTAAGGCTACCAATACTGTGTAGCCACTGGTTGCAGGATTAAATTGTCACAATGTGCCAATGATAGAGTGGAAAGGGGAGGAAGAAACAAAAGAAGAGAAAGTGAGAGTTTAAAAAAAATCAAGATGAATAGAGAGGATAGAGGAAACAGGAGGTGGAAGCAAGTGAGAAGAGAGAGATAAAAAGGTTATGAGGAAGAGGCTGGAATGTTGACAGCAAAATGAGAAAAAGAGATATGGAGAAATACAGAAAGGGCATAGTGGTTCTGTGTGTGTGTGCCCTCAGGGGGGCCTGAGGACGACGTTATAGTGCCTCATGTGGAGCAACCCTGTCTCTCTTTCTTCTTTTACCTCGGTGTCCTTATTTGTATGTCTGTCTTTTCCTTCCCTCTATTCTAACTACACCTTCATACAATACTCCCTCACCCTCTTTCTTTCTCAGTCTTCATTAAAAACCTGCAGTTTTTGTTTTACTTTTCCACCTAAGAAACCAGTCAGGGAATGCTGCATTGTGGTTTTACCTTGCTGAGCTGGCCCTGGCACCACTTAGCCCTGATGTTAAAAGGTGATCGTTTGCGTTATAGTAAGCCTGTTACCCGGCGCTGCAGCTTAACAGGCTAGTTAAATCTCCATCCACCAACCACTCCACTCTCAATCATTCAATACTTGAACTATTACTGCTGAAAGTGGTCACTCGACTGCCTGTGGCTGCCTGCTTGTAGAATTGACTCAGTGCACAGTTGTATCTCCAACTGTTAATAGACAAAAACAGTAGTAAAGGAGAGCTATAATTATTTAGCATATAAATTTCAGTTTGCTGTAATATTGGCTTTGTAATCATAGTTATAAAAAGTAATACAGTGTGATTTTGGTATGATAATTTGGTGCAAATATTACTTGGCTTAAAAAAACCAAACAACCAGCTTAGTCAGATCTTTGGCAGACGTTGGTCTATTTTGGGAGACTGATACGGAAATGCATACTGTAGGTGTAGAGTGAATCAGTGGTGCATACCAATATATAACAGTACATACTACACAAGCTACAACCAACCATAGCAGAGCATCGGGAGTCCAGAAATAAAAAAATGAAATGAAAATCTGAAAATGACCATGACCAAGAAGACAACATCTTGGAAAATGTTATTTATTTTTGCTAAACTGATGATAACACACACTAATGTAGCATAGGATTGTGTAGACTTTGTAATATATCAGATTCATTTACATTCATGTCACTACAGTTCTTATTACGGTGGCCCTGAGGGTCAAAAAACAACAACATTTCACAAAACAAAGCATTTCAAGTAACACACAAAAACATTTCACAAAATGCTTCGTTAACAAAATAATAATTTCTGCAAATATTTTATTCAGAGCTGAGGTTGAATCCACGATGTCCGGAGATCGCTGCCTCTGTACTTACGTTGATGACAAATTGATCACAAAAGCGGTCATGTTGTTGAAGTAAACCTGCCAGCAAGCAGGTTCACAGAGTCAGTCAAGGGATAAGAGTTTCCTGCATCTCATGGTTTGCAAGCACTGAGTTTCACCAAGCCCGCTTTCTGAAACAGGGATGTTTGGATACAACTTTTTTTAATTATTATTTCAGGGTTGTGGCTTGTTGGTCCACATTTGAGCCACACGATTCTGTGGGAGAACCCGTCCAAACTGTTTTAATTTGCCATTTACCCATCTACATCTCTACAACGTGTCCGTGACAAAGTTCAGCATGGGTTCAGGTCTCGAAGCATTCGCATTACCGTCTCCCTTTTAACACAGAGGCCATGTTTCAGCTTTAAAGTCAGGCAGTTGTGTATCCAAACATCTATCTGCCCCTGATGTTAAAAAGTCTCCCCGTCTCCTCAGTCCTAATCATTGTAATGTCATGATATGTTGCAATCATATCAAGAATCTGGTTACATCATATGTCCTTTGTCAAAGTATTCTCCTAAGAGTTCTATCTCCTCTTCCATCCTTTCAAACTCAGTTTAACATTTGTGCAAAGACACTGCCGAGAGTAGTAAGCAAGGCTAGGCTGCACAAACAGGAAATTACATTAAACTGTCGCCAGGGTTCTGTCCAATCACAAACAAGTGTTGTCCCTCCTTTTCTGTGTTGTGAAATATTATTTTGTTTTGTGAAATGTTTTTTGTGTTTTGTGAAATGTTTTTTTGTGTTTTGTGAAATGTGTTCTGTGAAATGTCGTTGGAATTTCAGCCTTAAGGTAACAGCTGTACCTTCCAAAAACAACAAATGTATGCTGGTAGGTCACATACATACACAGGTACACACACATAATCCCAGGTGTTTCTTGTGGAAGTGAAGCCAAATCTGGAGAGAGTGACTGTTCTCAGTGATTTTTCATATATCATTATGTCTCCATCATCCTTGTGATCAACCTTTTCTTTGAGGCTTAAAAGCTCAGAAAGCAGCAGCTAAAAAGAAGAATGAAAGACACAAACAGAGATGCAGAGGAAAATGACAAAGTGAGACAGAAACTACGCCAACAGAGAGACAGAGACACATACCGAAACACATACCAAGACATAGAGTGAAACATGATTAGTTTAGTGTGCTGCTGTAAGGTAAAAATCTGAGAAGGAATGTATACATAAATTATGGATCATGTTACTGTGAGGTATACAGCTGGATTATTTGCACACCAAAAACATTATGGCCGAACTGAATTTCATCCACTACAACTTGGCCCAAGGTCAGCATTAGCGCAACACCCCTGGAGCTGTTTGGGTTTGCTAAACTGCTTTATCAGATACATTGCCCTTGTCCAAGAAATGCTTATCCCAAAACCATTTCGAATTAAAAAATAATGTGAAGCTTTTCGGGAAAAAGCAGAACTATAACAACAGTGTCAAAACCAATCAAAAAAAGCAAAATAGAAAATAGCACTTTTAATTGAAAATGAACCTATTCAGCAGGTAAAAATGAAATAAAACACCTGCTGAAATAAAAGTCCTGGTTGAAAATTTGCACAACATTTGACAAGTGCAAGAATAACAGCCAATAAAACATGAAGGGCACGGTGCAGCCACTTATCAACTGCTGTTAAAAATTAAAAAGATTCATCACACTTTACAATCATCTTGTGTCCCTGCAATATCAGAAAGATTAACCTATGTAGGCAAGGGTGGCCTCGCATAACTAGGTCTCTCATATTGTCACTCAGAAAACAAAATGGCATTTGTGGTATTAATCTAGACATAGAAACAAATCTTCACATGCAGCTGTGGCTACTGTGTTCTTTTTCAAAGGGGACACTGAGCTGCAAACTCATTTCTGTGAGAAGGATATATGAACATAGAGTCATGATATGATAATAGCTTAAGACTGTCGCACACTACGGAGACACTTTTGATACTTTTTCCGCCCTTGTCTCCCTTATGCTCACTACAGGAGGATTTCTGCCTGCTCAGTCTGTGTTTCAGAGACGGGATGTGGATAGATTTTAAAGTAATTCAAACTTCTCTTCCTGGATTCTCAGCTGAGCCTCCAGGGGCCACAAACAGAGCGCAGTGGGTGGCAGTCCAACATCGATCAGGAAGAGCTCTCATGCAGTCACTTCAGACTCTTTCATCTAACTTTAAAATTTAAATAGTAAAATAAGGGGCGAAGCTGAAATGCTGGCAAGGATGGATCATATACTGGAGTATGTACGAGCCAAGGCAAACTCAATTAAACTTTCAGGAAATTAAGCAGCCCTGTGCACTTTTAGCAACTGTTTATTTTTTTATTTTTTTTATTTCCGAAAAGAACCTACATGTAGTGATACATTTTGCAGGATTAAAAAAGTTTAAAAAATTTCTACAGCTCTCCAGTAAACATAGGAGCTGCTTGTTATGAAAGGTTGGAGAGAGTTTTGTGCAACTGACCAACTATGCATGGATCCACTGTACTGTACATACAAGTACAGTAAGTACATACAATAGACTGATATATTGTACGATTCATGTCTAAGGATGACACAAGACTGCACTGATGCCATATCATCACTGTAATTATGCTACCTAAATTGCTTTCCCCCTTTTCATCTTTCTCTCTGAAATTTCAGTGTTTTTAACAAGTGAATAGTTTGACCTCTTAGGTGAATTCGTAAAAATAGTTAGGGTTTGTTTGATTTTATATCATGTAAGTACTTCACTTATGTTTGTGTGTAGACTGTTGTGTTGCATTGGGTTGTGAATACATGACCAAAGATTAAATACACCACATCAAAAATTCAGAGTATGAAAACTGGGTATAAATTGTTCCTAAAGATTGTAACATGACTGTAAACAGAACAAAACTGGCATTTTCCAATAAGGGGTATACAATCAAATTGATTTGTTTAGGGACAGTATGAACCTTATTGAGGTGGGGAGGGGGTCTGAATTTTAAATGTCATTGTATTAAAAGGCAAAGCCCACCCCAGCTATATTAATATTTTATTTGGACCCTCCCTTTGACTGCAACGCCCTTCATCCAATTTCTAAAATAATATTCCTGACTGTCTCTAGTTTTGAATAAAGAGCTGCTAAATAAAGAATTTTTAAAGCAACAAATGAGAGAACCCCCAGACCCAGATCTATTCTGTTCCTCAAAACTGAAATATTGATCTTACTGTTAAAGCTAGTTGATATTGTTGTTGTTGTCCTGTGCATATCACCAAACACACCTTTATGACCCCTGGGACACACAAAGAGATCTTTTTGATGTAACTATTTGATCTGTTTTTTTTCACTATAAAATATAAATCTGGGATGGGCCCCCCTCTCCTGTTTTCCCAAAAAATTCAGGTCACCTGCCATTCAGCAAAAATAAAACAATATGTAACACTCCCACTTTTCTGGCTACCCCGTCCCATTAACAATTTCTGCACAGTCCCTTATATAAATTCAGCAGAGATGGTATTCTCCATCTGACTTATTCCCCATCTGTGGCGATGCATCTTATATTTAAATCAGGCGTTATCTTATAGCTGTCTAGTTGGCAAGCTTCTGATATTAGAGGGAATGTGACTGGCCTTCTGAGAGTTCCAGCAAACATAAAGCTACTAAGATACGTGGCTTTTTTTAAAGAAACTGAACCCTCTATAGGTATAAAGAGATGCATCAATTAGGCCTAAAAAGCTGTGCAGTATAGAGTGGCATCATCCTTAGTGTGTTCCTCGTTCATTAGCCATACAATGCACACTGTTTCTTTTTTTTTCTTAAGTGGATGATATTATCCACTACTTTAATTTGAAAATGGCTTGAGGCTTAAGAGGTTTCCTGTGCTGAATGCAATATCAGTTGGGATAAATTAAATGAAATTGTTGTCTTTATAGTGGGTATTGAATAGGAGTCTAATCAAAAACGCACAGTGGCCGCTGTCTTTAGGCCATTTTTGTCTCCAAAGCAGACATCATGTAGTAAACACTGGAGATTTTTCGGTAAAAGGCACTCTTTTGACTAACTTGTAGCAGCTTTAGAGGTGTCTCACAAGCCCAAGTCTGAATGCCAACACCTACAATTACGCAAATAAATCCCCATTATGTGTGCTTATCGCAACCCTGAATGTGAGCCTTACTGAATGCATTCATTTTCTGTTTTGGCAAAAAAGGCGATCAACATGTCATGCCAGAAAGCATTCAGTGAATTAATTAAAAGTTGAAAGGGCCATAGAAAAAGAGAGTGACAAGAAATAGAGATAGAGACAGGCTGCTTTAAAGGTACAGACATAGAAGAGGGTTTGACAGAGGATTAGATTTGTCTGAAAAAAAAGGAGGGCAACAAGCAGGTGGCATTTACCAGACACATCCTGTTTGTATTTGAGAGATAGAATGAATCTTTGTGGGTTTACATAAATGAAATTGTATCACTAATCACTATTGCACATAACCCATCTGCTGATGTATGATAAAATAAGTATTCAGATTTTATTGTCACCTATTGAAGTGTTGGCAGTATTTTTGGCAATTCGGATAACCTTTGACAACAGTTCTAGTCAGTGGCTTTAAATGAAAAAAAACCCAGAGGTTTAAGACGGAAAAAAGAGACAAACAAGCAGAGTTGATAAGTATAAAGAAGAAAGGGTGTGATGGGGGAGGGTGAAAAACTAACCGGAGGCATTGAATAAAACAGTGTTAGACCTATTTCTCCTGTTAAATTGCACCGTAATGAGGTCTGGGGAAACCAAGTGTTGAGGGATGGACCACAGGATATATGGTGTGACACAATGACCATGGTTCATTGCAGCAGTGTGTGTGTGTGTGTGTGTGTATGTGTGTGTGTGTGTGTGTGTGTGTAAATGGAAGTTTTTTTTTATTAGTGAGGGTTGATTGGGTCATATTGCAAGTTTAGATCAGCCAGCCCCCTCATTATCACTGCACAGACACACACACACATACACCGGCATGGGGTGGATAAACAGATAAATGAGTGAGCTCTGACCACTGCACAGTGGAGGAAGACAATGAGGAGCAGGTGGGTGAGAGAGAGTGAGGAAACAGAGGGGAGGCAAGCAGATAGAGGGGTGGGAGGAAGGAGAAATTACAGTCGTGACATGGAGGGAGGGAGGACAGAAAAACTTTTTAAAAAGTCCAAGAGAAGGCAATGAAGAAATGGAGACATGGGGAGAGGGCGAATGAAGCATATTAAAATCAAGTTTAAATTTGGACAGTAATTGTAGGATGAATTCAGATAGATAAGAAAGTGTGGAATGCGCAAATGAGGAGGTAATGGATAGAGAAGGGAGCGGGGGAATGCCGAGCAGGCAATTTGAGGAGGCAGTGATCAAATGAGGGAAATAGAGCGAGAGTGACAAATGTAGAGGAGAGGAAACAGATGGAGGGAGAGATGACCAAATGGAGAGAGTGTTAGGATATTGAATAGACGGGTTGATGGGATGGAGGGAAGGGGAATGATAGTGAGGGAGGCACAGTTAGAGAGCAGACTTAACATCTCAAGGTCAAACTGCTGTTTATTGAAACTGAGGTGTGAAGGCCCTCTACACTGTGCACTTATGGGCTGAGCATGACATTAGCATTAAGTTCTAAGCACAACTACAGCCTCTTTTAGAACCGCTAACATAGCTGTAGACTCTTAGTCTTGTTAAATAAGGGTAGAGTAACCGCTTTTAAATGTAGTGGTTTAACTTCTCACATCATTAACTGACATCACTATAGGGAGTGGTCATAGGTGCAACAGAGGACACTTCTGAGCATCTCCAACCACACCTTCAGTGATGCTGCGTGTGGCTAGAGGTGCAACAGACTGGAAACTTTCAACTAGAAATGTGTTTGCTTGTTTTTTTCTATTTACATCACCAGGTATTCATGACACAATCTGACATGCCTCAAAATGGATATTGCATAGTCACAGTGGTACAGATCGAGACCAAGATTTTATTAGACCCATTTTGCACAGTGGTACATGCAGTGAACCTGCACGATGGAGGTTATTGCAGAGTGTGTCGGGGCCTTAAGGTGAAAGAAAGGAGATGGAGGGAGGGAAGAAAGGGAAAATGAAGAGGGAACAAAAGAGGGTAGGAAAGTGCAGAGCTGGGGATATAATATGAACTTGCTGTTATTTAGCAAGCACTCTGAAGAAATTGGTGAAAAATAGAAGGGCCAGGGTGATAAAATGAAGATAGGGCGAGGAGTGTGAAGAAGAACGAGGGAATTGAGAAGGGGAGAGGCAGTAGACGAAGAGAAGGAAACCTGATATACTATACTGATAGACAAAGAGAGGTTAGAGAAAGACAAGAGGGATAGAGAGACACAGTGACAGAGAGAGAGAGAGAGACAGGTGGTGTTGTTGTGTGGGAGGTGAAGAGAAAGCGATGGAGAGGTCAGTGTTAACTGCTGTTGTCTGGCTTTCTCCCTGAGACCCATCACAACCTATCAACTCACTCTGGTGGAACACACACACACACACACAACTGCCCCCCCCCAACACACACACGCGCACACACACACACCCCCAGAGACACACACAACACTGTGCCTCCTCAGTGATGTGGACAGGCTAAATAGAGAGAAATAGTGGTGCTGTAAGTGGTTGGGAGATTGAAAGAGGGAGGGAATGAAGAAATTGTTTCAGATGAGAGAATCTGGTGCAAGATCATACTCTTAACTGTGTGTGTAATTTTGCACATGGGTGCTTTTGTGTGTGTTAGAGGGGAGATGGAATCCATTTGACCAATGAGTGCAGAATACCACTTTGTGTACAATCTACAACCTGCCTGTGATTTGTCTGTGTGGCTGATTTGGTCAAGGTCATGGGCTAGCTACCACTAAGCAATTCTGACACAAACTTCAAAAACTGATGTACAGTGTCAAAGCATGGCACTCAAATACTTTAAAAGATATGTCTGTTGATGTTTTGTCCGAATCTAAATTGCAAACATCTGCAACTATAGTGTAAAGCCTTGTCTGAAGCAAATTTTAGTCAAAGATATCTGTGTAAGCTCAGGAACAGTATAGTTTAATGAGTCACATGTATTAATTCTTTATGTGATTTCGGTGAGATTGAAGATGAAGGCAATTCTATTGTTTTTTTGATCATTATATGATGAATCAAGGGCAACACTTTTTAGTAAAATGTCCTTCATTTCCACCTTGTGTGTGGCTGATTTTAATTGGTGAGCCTGGGACAGAAGACAAAGGTCTTTGTTTGCAGTGTAATGTAGGAAGTTATGTTCACCTCTGACATTTATATCAACACTGCAATGACATTTTTATTGTCTTGTAGTGTATGTGGGCTGCATAATGCAATACACGTGACTAGCTTTATACGCCGAGGTAAAGTGGTACTCCAGGGAAAGTTGGGGGAAGGAATGGTCAACATTGATGCAGCATAGACTGAGGTACCCTGCATTTCAATTCTTACCATGGGTCAAGCTCCAAAGACGTTTGATTCTATATTTCCCATGTTGCAACCCTATAGAATTTTATTTTTGTTAGACGCACCCTGGTAAATATATTTTAAACTCAGTTCACAGCACAAGCTTTCTTTTAACAAATGGTAGTCTCCAACCCAAGATGAACATGATGATCTGGCGTATTTCTCAGACCTGACAAAGCTCCTCCAGATCCACAGTAGATAATAGTAACCTGGTGAATATTGAGGTATAAAACTGTGAAAGTCCTTTTTTAGTATGTTCTCTTTTGTTATGCCAAAGTATACTAGTATACCATATTTTTCCAAATTTCCAGATTCATTCATACAAGCCTCTGACTTTGAAGGTTCTAAGAGGTGAAATAGGAGGCAGACGAGAATGAGAGGAGAAGATAAGGGGAGAAAAGGATAGAGAAGAGAAGGCACCAAAGGCAGCTGTCTATCATCATCAGCCATGTGGCAAAGTTGACCTGGAGGCAAGACAGAGCGATTATACTCCAGATATCACCTGCACACGAATACACTACACAGACACACACACACACAGAGTGGGTTTGAGGGGTTAAGAAGAGCTGGTGTGTTTATATGCAGGACACCACTGAGTAATTAACCCAAACTTTTCTTTGACAGTTGCAAATGAGGGTAAGGATGGTTATGTTGTTTAATATTTATCCTAGATAACTTAATTTCTGTCTTGTGCACTATACTCTTCAGCTGCCAAATGTTTACACTGAGTGTTTACTTGTGATGGGTTCATGTTCAGAGGTGTTTTGGGGATCACTTTATTTTGAATAAGAGTAAGACTGGCTTCTCTCTATCAGACTGACTCACAGGCAGTCATATTGATTGACATTGAACCCCCAAGAGACTCCATAGACAGACAGAAATGGTGGGATACCGTTTCTATGCAGTAAAGTCTCTCTAGTGTTCTCCAAGGCTGTTTATCAGCTTCCACCTTCCGCCTCTCTACCCTCCATTTGTCATTTTCCCTCTATTTCTTTTTCTTTCTTCCTGTCTCCCAGTCATCTCTAGGAACTAAATTAAAATATCTGCCCTCTATTTTGCACAAATCAACCAGTTTTTTTTGCAGCAGAAGCCGCATGATGGCTGACGGCCAGGTTTCATAGTCATTCCCTTTATTCATTATTAAATTAAAATTACTTATCATGGTTTTAGTACAGCTTTCCCACCCTAATGCAAAATCCTCCTGCAGTGAAAACACAGATATTATATGTATTAATGGTGTTATCTAGATTTGTAAACAAATATCTCTGGCTGAACTTGTGCTGTCTGTTAGAAATAATTCATGTCTTCTTTGTTATTCTACACTTTATTTCCCTTCAATCTACAGAATGATGCTGCCTCAGATTCAGAAATGGCAGAGTAAATTAAAACATCAAACCGATCTCCTAATCCTGCCGCTTTGAAGAATGGCTTTATTTAAACAATAGCACAAAAGGAAGGCAGGATAACAAATGAAACGTCTGATAAATAATAGAAGTAGGCAACAACGAGATCTGATTTGAGGTACTATATCAGGAAAACAGTGGTGACATTATCAGCAGCCTCATACACTGGTGTTGCAATTGTTTATCAAATTAGTAAGAAGCTTATTTGTTGGTATACAGCGTGAGACAGATTCAAGTGAGAATGAACGGGAACAAACCTTAAATGCACATTGTAAACGTATCTCTGCTGATATGTAGGATAAATGTTTGGAGATGTATCCATGTGATACTGTTATGGACTGTTGTGTTAAGATTAGGTTTTATCCTCTTCCTCTCAACTAATCTCTAATCTCTCACACACTATATATGCGTGTGTGTGTGTGTGTGTGTGTGTGTGTGTGTGTGTGTGTGTCTGTGAGTTGCATTTACATGTGGATACGTGTGCAACCGTGTATTCAGTAGTTAATGTAGAGTTTAGGATGCAGTGGAACCCTAATATAGAGAGGTGTATAATGTAGAAGGAGAAAATTGGTTTAATTGGTCAACTTTGACTTTTTAACAGTAAATGTCTTGTGCTATTTAGTGTGAGCCTTTCCAAACCTTATTAAGTTATTCTATACTACATCATCATCCCATCAACTCAATCTATATGAATGTATTTTACTTTGGCTTAATCTCATTCAGAACAATTACTAAGGCTGGCCAAGGCAACTCCATTTTATGAGGTTTGTCAATCCGCCAGGCAACTGGAAACCACAGCAAAGGAACCTCTCTTTTGGTGATGCTCGTTTTCATGCATATATTGGCCTTAACTAGCAGTTTAGTGTTTGTGAAAAATAAGGAAAAACAACACAAACACAATATTTTTGTGTGAGTGGAGTTCAGACAGAGCTTGAGAGAGGCCACTTTTATTCATCATATGGTTGCCAGTGTGTTTGTTGTAAACCAGCGATGCACGAACATCCAGTAGTTTCCACTGATCCCTGGTTGCTAACTGCTCGACTGGCTGCAGGGGTTCACATCTGCTTTCAAAAAGGACGAAATTGCCCTCTGTGTATAACAGTAAACGATCCACTTTCCCTCTATGTAAATATTGGTAGGCTTTGGTGCTTTTATAATTCTTCATAGCTGTTCCATCAACTCCTTCAGAAAGGCCAAATTAAAACAATATTAAAAATCGTATAACTAGCGAACTAGCCACCGGATGTGATGTAACAATAGCAGCATAGTGGGACGGGCCGGATAAGGTGATTACTGCAGCTATAGCTGTAATCCTCCTTTAACCATTGAGTATACCTATATGTGTGAGAGTGCCAGAGACAGCTTCTAAATTTATGACAGTGTGTGTATGTGCATGCATGTGTGCACTTGTAGGTACAAGCGTTAGTGTTCTTAAGTGCACTTGGCTCATGTGTGTGAGCAGGCCAAATGACACCACATCAGAGCTGGAGATCAAATGTACAATGTGTCCGGCTCACCGTGTGCCCTAGTGTACATGCTTACACACACACACACACACACACACACACACACACACTATAGGCACTTACATTCTGCCACTGCAAGGTTGTGTGTGTAGTGCTAAAAGGCTTGGCTGTCGCACTGGAGCTTTTAGAGGTCATCACTGCAACACTGAACCACATGAAATGCTCTTTGATAGACATTTTTGCACTTCACTAATCTACCTGGTAATTTCCAGTTTATTAGATTCATTAATGTTTCTGCATTTGGCAGATACTTTCCTCACACTCTTACGCGTATGTGTTTTACAAATGGACTCCACTGAAATCATTTTCCAGAGATTCATGCATTAGTTTTGCTGCTTTCATGCTCACAGAATGTGTTATGTGACTGCCATTCCTTTTCTGTATATTGCATTATGCTTTTGTATTTATATGCAGCTCAATGTATTTAAACGTGTATGGTTCTATCCTATGTTTTACTCACTCTACCTGCTTACTTATTTTTTGTTTTATCTAAAAAAAATTTGAAAAAAAGAACATTCATCAAGGAGATTCAAATTTCTTGATAAAAATTACAGTAGGTGTAATGAGGTCATTTTGATCGTTGACATTAATTTTTCTAGAGAAAAGCAGCTTCAACAATTTGTTGATTAGGTGGACACTATGATTAGCAAACTAGTTGTAGCCATAGTAACAGTTTCTCTTCATGAGTTGTATCCTGCATTTGTCCTTTAATTGATGTCTCCCAAGAATTCTCTTTGACTAGTTTACCTTTATTCTCTTTGAGAACTGCAGTCAACACTAACACCAACCTGTACTCAGACAAGCAGGTAGGAAATTTGGCTTATACACACTGGCACTTTACCCTCTAGGTGCTCCTCTATAGTATTACAGTCTTTATATTACGGTGTCTCAGCAGCTAAAAACCAGAACAGATGGGTTTTTGGGGTCTTGGTTTGGTTCGATGGCAGATTGTTTACACACTGATAGTCCTTGAGTGTCCAAGGATTGCAATCAACAAGCATTGCTTGTGCTTGCTCATGGGGTGAATTGTTGGGTCTCTATAATATTATAAAGAGTATGGTCTAGACCCGCTCTGTATAAAAAGTGCCATGAGATAAATTCTGTTATGATTTGGCATGAAATATTGAAATTGCATTGTCCCACTAAATACGTCGCATTCCCCCTTCGTTTCTCAAATGTTTTAATGAGATACAAATTAGCACATCGATAAAACTGAATTCCACTTAATTGAACAGCAGTATAAAAGTAAATTCAAGATATAATTGAAAAAAACACATTTTTACCGTGGTTACATCAAGACCACATAAAGAGAAGGTGCTCGACTGTTTTTCATTCCTCTATGGATCTCAGTAGATTAGTCCAACATCTTTACCTCACTCTCAACATAATTACCTCACACCAGTTACAACTGATGTGTTCAGTCGCTCAAGTGGCTCCAGTGATGAGACAGTAAGGGGACATAGAGAGAGAGAGAGAGAGAGAAGTGTGTGTGTGTGTGTGTGTGTGTGTGTGTATCCGTATGGCTGTGTGTTTATGTCGTGTTGGTTGGATTGCAAAGCAGAGCAGAGCAGATGGGTTTATAATGAGGAAACAGAATAATTCTGATAATGATGACCAGATAATTATACTCCATCTGAAGGAGGGAGGAAGGCACAGGGAGGGTGGCAGTGGTGTGGTGGATTAAAAAGAGAGTTAAATGAGAGAAAGACAAGTGCATGTACACAAAGAGGGGTTAAGAGGAGCTGGATTCAGTGTATCATGAGAAATGGGCAAAGAAGAGGAACAGAGAAGATGGGATGAGATGAGGGCAGCATTCGAAGGCCATTAAAAACCTTAAAATATCTTTTACTGAAATATCTACAATGTTGGTTCAAGGACTGTAAAGGTCTTACTTGAAGTTATAACTCTCATTTTCATGCTGACCTATTCTGCACTAGTTAATAGACTTAAATCTACACTGGAAATATATTTTGGGCATGTTTTGGACTTTTTATGTCTCTCAGAATGGATACACTCTTAATGCTGCTGAGTTCACACAGACTCATGGCTGAGCTACATCTTATGAACACCACTCAGACCTGCTTTAGCCATTTAGTCCAGACAAGTAGCAACATAACTCGAGCAAGAGTTAAATCAGGATTGCAGCAACACTTCAATTCAATTAAATGCAATTTAATTCAAGTCAAATTACTTTGAGTGTGCAAACACAAACGCACATAAAACAATTCACTGACACACACATAAGCAGCCTAAAAAATACAAATACCATAATGTAAGAAGAAAGCTGAAATACACAAGAGTGTAGTGGCCAATCTCTAGCTGGCCAACAATATTCAATACCATGAAGGTACATTATCTGACAGTGAAGCTGAGGTTAAATTCAAAATGAGAAAATTCAGCAATGGCCAGTTCCTCACAGCAGGAAGATAGCACTAATGTGAATTTACACTGCCAGAATACCACAGAGCTAATTTCCTTTCTAACATGCTGACACCCTGTCTCAACTCATTTTTTGTGCTTTATATTGTCAAAGAAATAAATAGTATAACTATTAGAATCTTAAATATACACAGTATATCACCTTTACATTTCCCACTTCCCATCATTCTAAATTAAGGAAAAGGCTCAATTGTCAAACAAATCAAATATGTGAGCATATTTGTGAAGCAAATCTAAATTAAATGATCATTTTTGACCAATTTTCAATAATGATCAGCAAAATACAAAATGGTTATGTTTAGAAAAATACAAAATGTTCTTTTTTTTCTAAAGGGCAGATTATTTAATAATGTTGCTTTAAATTACTTTGAGTTTTATTACATGATCTCCTTTTTTCCTATACTGTAATTCTCTGCAGTCTGAATTTGACGCTGCTCCTAACCCGTGAGTCTTTCTTATAATATTTGACTGGATATTCCTATGCATGTTTTTAACTGCTTTTCTATTAATCACAACATCTACTATAGGAAAACTATACCACTCTGGGTGAGTGCAGACTGAATATTTTTAAGAAATTAACTTATTTAATGGACCTCAGTGTGCTAATTGACAGTACTGAGTACTACATGCCAACTATCAGGCAACTCTTTTTGCCAAAGTTTCAGAATGCTTCTTAGGTATAATTTACGCCGGCTGGTGTTTCTAAAATGGCCTCTCTTGCAATACCATATGGTGGTGTTTAGTTCAAGCATGACACAGCGTGGATGGGTGGTGGTGCATTGTTGCGCAGATGGTTTGAATCAGTTTTAAATTAAAAGTTCAACAATATTTCCTCAATCCCGAATTTTCCCCCGCTCATATGCTGCTGATGTGACATGCTTGGTTTAGCCTGTAGGTTAGATTTTTTAAAGGTGAAAGAAAACATATCTATTGTAAAATAGTATATATACAGTACAGCATGAGCCTGGATATAGGTTTGTGAACTAAAGTGCATTATTTTCATTGAGAAAATGCAGTACTGTAGGTAACACTTCAGGCTCTCTGACAAACCGGCGGCATTGTTCAGGAAAGCACTTAGTCACAGCTCTGCAGTTGGCCTACCGGGTAAGGTGAGGGGTGAGGTAAAAGGGAAAATAAAACCAAAAGAGAAACAGATAAAATACCAAGAAGGTCTTCTTAGGAGAGTGTGAGAGAGGAAGGTATGGTAAGGTAGAGAATATCTAAGTTTTTGGGGAAATATGTATATTGAGAAAAAAGAGAGAACAAACTAAGAAGAACAGGTCAAAAATGTTAACTCACTGACAGGTGTGTGTGTGTTTTGGGTGGGGTAGGGTGTGTGCTTTACCGTGGGTGATTCTGCCCTGTTTATTTTAATCATTTAGACCTTTGAGGCTTCTTTTTCACATTATTCTTTGTTTCTTCTTTTACTTTTATGTTCAAAGCAAGAGTACCAGGGAGATTGTCGGTTAAAAGACATCACACGCACAGATATACACACCTCACAGACACCCTTCTTTCTGCTTTACACAGCATACACACACTTTCTCTCTTTCGTTTGTATTCATGCACACGCACAAGCACACACACACCGAGCTCACTGACAGGTCATTTCACCACAATCTAACATAGCTGAGCGGAGAAAAGATGCTAAATATAGAGGCAAACTGAGCAGAATACCAATGGTTTTCAAGATCATACGATACAGATGAGCAGTGTGATGGCTCACATGAGGCAATAAGCCAGGGTTTTTCAAAGACAAGTTCAAGACCTAAAGGTAGTTATTGGGAGGTGTGAAATAGGTTTAAAATAATAGCTTTTTGAAGAAGCTTAATACAATTGGGATTTTGCTTTAGCAAAGTCTTGGAAAAGTATCCCAATTTAATTGAAGTGAAGTGATGTTAATGGATATTAAAAGTAGATAAAGGCCATAATTGAAAAAAAATTGAGAACCCCCTAATGTTAACCAAGATCAAAAACATTCTTTTCTGACCATTCAACAAGTGCACAATCAGGCATTTCATGATGTCGAATCTCAGTGTTGGTAATGAATTGTGAATGAACAGTAATCTAGCTTTGAGCTAGTTGTATAAACTTGTGTCATTTCAGAGTTGGTTGTGTTAGGGTTAACAATGTCTGTTTATTGGTATAAACAGACATTTTATTAAATCATTAGCATTAAATCAAAGATTAAATGATTAACTTTATCTGTTGGGAGGCGTATTTATCTTCTGCATTACCTAGCAAGTTGGATATCTTGGAGTTTTTAAAAATACTAGATCTGCTAGTAATTAGGCTAATTCTTGCGATATTAAGTCAACTTTAGAAGGTAGTCAGTTAGGGCAGCCCGTTCTCATTCCCAGGTAATCAAATACCAATGTTTTGCCCCTCGGCACAAGGTACACTTTAGCATCTGTATGAGATGCACTGGGCTGCCAAAAAGCCTTTAGGAAGCCAGATGACATAGTAAGAGTGAGAAAGTTCGCATAGGGACGAGATTGAGAACCTTCACCCAGGAGAGCGGGCTTTTGATGCCTAAACCTAATCAAACTCATGACCGCTTCACAACATTACCCCCGTAGTTAAAAAGGCAAGGGTACCTTGTGCGTCCATATGAGACGCCGAGGAGCGTGACAAAGCACCGTTGGTATGTGATGACCTGGAATGAGAACGTGTTGGTTAGGGAGGAGCATCCAGTGTTCTAGCATCAAGTTAGAATTCCCTCATTCCCTCAAATAATGTTGTGACCTTTGTTCTATTTTTACTGGTCCGATCCACTCTTTCTAATATCCTACATTGGGTGTCGTTACATCATTCTTTGTTCACTCTTTGTTAGCTAGCTTAGTCTGCTTTTGCACACATGCTTACAAAATAAACACTAATTTGATAGGTCCTAGCATCTAAATGGACTGCATGGATTTCATACATAATTCTGATCTTGGGCTGATACCGTATATATAGTAGCAGTCAAACTTAGATAGATGGATGAGTGTGTATTTATGTTGGACTTCGGCTAATAAACACAACACTGTGTGACCAGTTCTTATATATTTTAAGGGATAGCATTGTTTCACAATAAAACACATTTTAAGATACTACAGATGTCATCCAGTAATTAAAATGGAGTGGTTGATGCATAGTAACTGAATGAACATGGGCTGTGTGTAAGGAGGGAAGATGTTCTCCTGATCAAAGGGGAAAGGAGGAGGCAAATTAAATAACTGAAGAGCATAATTTAGCAATTCAATGGGCATACAATTTTCCCTCCATTAATTAAGTTGAGGAGATGATTTTAGCAATACCAGGTTGAAAATTGCAAAAACAAGATAGCAAATGTTTAATATTACAAATAATTTTTTCCTCACCTAAGACTTATCAGGCTTAATTGATTGTTCAATTACACATGGGATTTTTTTGCCTACTAAAAATTGGCAAATAGTATTTTAAGATGGAACCCTGGCGGTTCATAAAAACCACGGCACGAAAGTTTACTATAATTTTAAGTACCTCACTTAAGCCTGCAGTACCTGCCACAAGGGACTTAAACATAGCTGGAGCACCAGTATATCCTGCCACAGAGTATCCTCTTGTGTATCATTGTTTTGATATACCACAGAACAAAGTGTTTGAGCTAAAAAGCCCTCATAAATAGAAGGAAAGACCATTAATGGAAAAATATAATTAACATGATTCTGTCATTGTTAGAAAGGATGTGTGCGTCTGTGTGTGTGTGTGTGTGTGCATTTGTGTGTTTTACTTTTTGAAGGGAAAGTGGGGGTGCCTCTCATGAAGATAATAAATACTTTAATGTCAAAATCAGCCTGTGTGTGTCTACAGCACTGACGTGCGCATCTTGCAACCGCCAACCTGAACAAGCATGCAGAAAGATATTAAGCCAGTGCTGCTGTCGCTGCTCATTGAGACAAGTTGTCAGGATCTGTGTGAGAACAAATGAAGTATCATTGATATTATTGTCATTAAAAGCTTTAGCAACCTATGTTCATTCACCTATGTGCAGAATGCCATGTTGAAGGTCTACAAACTCATCAGCTGTCCCTCTGTTGTGTCACATTGCTGTTTCATATCTTAATGATGAGACGCCTTTCGGCCTCTGATGTGAGTAATGATTTTCTAATAACCTGCAGCTTGTTAGCTCAGCTGGCTGGAAAACTGACTGCCAAAACGTCTGCATCCTGTTTGATGTGTGTATGTGTGTGTGTGTGTGTGTGTGTGTGTGTGAGTCTTTGCATACTCTTTACTAAAACACAAAAGTACAGGCTGTCAGTTTCAATTTGATAGCACTTTGATCCACATTGGATGAATTGTTAAAAAAAACTGTTATAATTTTTGCATCAGTGCCCACATTTTGAGGTGCCAAAAGTTTTTTCAGTCTAGGCAGTGAAAATGTATTGTATGTTCTGACTTCAAGGTTTCTGCTTGCCATGAATTTAACTAGGGTCTTGAGATCTCATTTTAGAGAGCTTTTAGTATAGATTTCTTTTGAGATAGCTAAAAAGACAAAATAGCAATGAGAGGTTCTGCTTAATTCAGCTGTTGTATCACACAACAGAAAATACGGTGTTACTGTTGGTATTATTGGAGCACTCTTTAAAGTATCATATTGGGTTTAGACACTGTGTGGAGGAGAATTGTAGGAGGGTTGAAAGCGGCACATCCCCACATTAGAGGAGAGTAGGTTTAGACATTGAGCATCACTCTAGGGTTTTTCTCATTTGTGCGGATAAGTGACACAGGCTACAGGTAATCTGATTTTTGTATTTTGTATACCTGGAGAGAGGAGTGCCAGTCTTTCACTATCGTGGCAAGAAGACTTGGACATAAGTTGGACAGCCTCTCTTTAGAGCATGAACCAACAGCAGTGCATTAGAGGTGTGGTGCACCTAAAACAATTGCTGGTGAACAAAAGAACAAATCCTCAACTTTTTATCCACCTAGATGACAATATTGGTTGGTCTTTCATGGACGGTCCTCTACTTCTAGACTAAAATATATTTATAACTACTGGATGGATTGCCATCAAACTTTATACATACATTCATGGGCTCAAGAGGATGAAGCCTATTGACTGTTATGAAAACCCTGGTTTGAGGACTACTGTTTTCAAGCCTCAAGATTGGCATTTGAGCCATCTTGATGTTTATAACTAGTGACCGGATTTGGACGAGGGGTTGGAGCTGGGAAGTTATTAGCTAACGCTAGCGCTAGCTAGGTTAGCAAGGTGCAATTCATGTTGTAATTCATGTTGACTGTGATATTATTTGGGATGCTAATTTTGGCTAGTGAAAAATAGACTGAAAACAAAATGTATGTTATGAACATCATGCTGTATTGAAAAGACTTGATACTAGCGATTGAGACCATAAACAATTTAGAAAATGTTTACTATGTTAATAAATCAAGTAAGAAGTAGAGTAATTTTAAGGCACTTCCGCATTGGCTTCCCTTTTCAGAGGTTGCCGCTTGGTTTTAATGCAGTGTGGTTCCAATATACAAAGATCTGGATGTGCAGGCTATATATAGTCAATACCAATCATAGGGACATCCCTGTAAACAATCATGGACTAACCCATTTCTTGTTCTCTTCTCAGGTCTTTGGATCCACCTCTCCTGGCCCCTCTCTGTCTTTTCAGTCCATCTACCAGTCAACACAATGTATCTTCATGTTGAGTCTTAATTAATCACAGCACACCAAATAGAGGTAGGCAAGAATCCACATCCAGCTTCAACTGTGCTATTTTTTGCCCTATATGAACTTAAAAATGTGCTAAATGAGGGATGCAAAATGGATTCCGCTGGGAACTGTGACAAACAGCTTGCGTTGTTGTTTCTTATTACTGTAATTACATTTGAAACACACGTTAACAGTTATTGCCAATTAAGTTTAATAAAATATGTATTGATCCCCTTTGGGAAATTAGATAATTATACAAAAATACTTTATGTTTTGATTCATATACTTAATATACACTAAGAAACACAATATGTATGTATGTGTTACATTTCTGGGGAGTTTGCAGTTTTTTAAATGTTTTAAATAAAAGTCAAGTCAGTTTATTTATATATAGCAAATTTAAAAGCAACAGGCGTTGAGGCTAACGTCTCACTAACTCACTAACTTCTTCTTCCTTTCCAGCTCTTCTCCTAAAAAAAACAAAAAAAACCTTCCTATCCTTAGCTTTGTATACTGTGCTGGGCTTTAATCAGACTAGTTTTTTGATGCACTTATAATTTTTGTTACCTTGTGTTGTTAAAATTGCTTCCATTGTCTCCCTCATATGTAAGTCGCTTTGGATAACAGCGTCTGCTAAATGACTAAATGTAAAAGTAATGTAATGAGGCAAAGTGCTTTCCAGTTGGGCAGATGGGTTAGAATCTTCCTCAATACAGGTATACATGATAAAAGGAACAGTAAAACAAATAAATAATACATAATTTAATACAATAATGCAACAGTACAGAGAAGACAAGACTAACAATGGAAACCAAAAACAACTAACATGATAAAATCTGAATCAAAAAAGAAAGTTAGGAGAAATAGAATAAAAACACATTAGGTGGATATTAGAAATAAGTTAAAATTGTATTAAGTTTAAGTAATTAAGTGTGTGTATATATATATGCATGTACCTTTGTGTGTGAGAGAGTGAGTGTGTACTGTAAAATGTGTGAATGTGCCCACCTACTTAATTTAACATAAAAATGTGAGGTTGAGTGGACATATACATGTGAATGTATGTGTTCTGTGTGTGTGTGTGCTGTCTCTCCGTGGCTGCTTGTGTGCCTGATGAGAGCAGTGCTGCAGTCCAATGTGCTCTGCCTCTGTAACAGAGATATCAGCAGGGTTGTAACAGAACAAAGGCCAGACAGGTCTGCAGGCAAGCAGCTATGGAGAGCTGAGATACTGCTATTGATACTGGAGAGATGGAGGATAGATGGATGGATGGATAGGTGGAATAGATAGAAATCAAAGAGGGATAAGCCGTTATTGTACAGCGCTCACAAATCATCAGTTGTCACAATTGCCTGCTGTTGTCTGAACTGAAATTACATTTAATTTTTTTATAACAGAGTCACTTGGTAGGGCATTCATTATTTAGTGTAGAAGTTAGACCTCAGTATTTTATTATAATATTAAGCTATCAAGTTTTCCTTTTTTTTGGTAGATATAAGGATGCAAACAAAAGAAAACTTGAGCACACTAGTCATCCAGTTTGATCTATCAGATCCATCCATTTGTTTGTCATTTGAAATACACAAATGACACAGAAAGTTGTCATATAAAATTAGGACTTTGAGGACAGCATATTGTGGTGTCTTCCAGATATAGAGATCTCTATGTACAGTACAGTGTTCCAAAGGTGGAGCTTTGGTTCCTGAGGTGTTACCTGGTATTTAAATTGTTAAGTTATCAGCTGTTTGGAAGTAAAGTACAGCAATTTGATATCAGAAGTATGTGACCAAGTCAGGCCAAATTTAAACTTTTCTAAACCAGCTGTGTTTGTAACCAAGGCAAAATCAAACATATTGTAAATAGTGGAAATTGTGGCAGTGAGACTCCCAGAGCAGACCACTCGCCACAAAGGCCACCATTTTCCAGATACTGTGGCCAACATGGGCTATCAATCAATGGCAAAAGCTTTACAGAGAAATCATAGACCTGCAAAGATCCACATAACATTTATTAATTAAAAAATAAAGTGATTGTACATCCACCAAAGCACTGTATAATTGTTATTATAAAACATTGAAAACCTCAGCCCCAGATGTTCTCTTACCCCTTCAGCTTCTACTCCTTTTAAATTTTTTCAGGAGCATAGAAAGTTAGGTGCTTTTTTATTGGGCTTTGTTTCTTTTGGAAGTGTCATCGATATGTGACTACTGGCAGCTACCCAAAGAGCAGTTATAAAGACAAGTCAGGCAATCAGTTATAGCCAGCACACTGCCTTTAGACCTCATGTCGCTGGATTTTGTGGAACAAAGTAGTTTATTTTTATCTGTAGCTTGGTCACCTAAAGACACATCTGCACATTTGCTGTAGATGGTGAATTAAGGTGTTTCAGGTTGAAATTCTACATATACAGTAACACAACTGCTACAAGTTCAAAAGTACTGAACAATCTTAAAGAAAAAGGACAAAGCTATTCGAAGGCAATTCTTTGTCTGGCCTTTAACTTTAACAAAGTGCAAGTGCTCCTTTACATTACACAGGGTCAGCTCACTGGGATTTTGTACCACGAATAAGAACAGTTTATTAACTAGAAAAGTCAGCAATTGCCAGTGTTAATCAAATTTTGTTTGAATGCAGCACCCTCATTATGGTCCTTTGGGTCATAACTGTTACATTGTTTAACATGGAAGTCAGTAAGGACCCACAGTATATAGATTAAAGTCTGTTTCTTTGGCCTATAGCTCCTGTTCCATTGCTACTGTAAATCTATATTAAACTGTACAAAGTTTAACTGTTAAAAATTAAACACAGACACAAACTATCTGTCCCAATGTGAGTATATGTCTTTTTTGTAGCTGCACTGAGGACGAGCTGCGTGTATGTTGAACTACAGTAGAGTCAGAAGAGGTCCTATGATGTCTAAGTCCGCTACAGAAGTTCTCTCCAGCCAACCTATTACAGCGTATTAACTCTGCCTTACACACTATTTTAGAAGCGGTTTGAAAAATGATTTCATTTCAGAGGTTGCAGAACAATTTGTACCACTATCCTGTTTTTTTCTTGCTTGCAGCCTTCCCTGCCTTCCTCACACTGCTTTATTTTCTGCCAGAACCCAGGAGAAACATCTGCCATGAGCAGTTTATTAGAGGGTACTAAACGGCTAAAACATCCAAGACATTTTATGTTTCAGTATGTTTGTTTTAACCTAGCAGAGAGGCAAAAATAGCCACTCGTACAACACTGATGAATGCAACTTTAGATGAGGCATTTCTGGCATTAGCATACATTTTTCAAGAGTTTACAATGAGACATCAAGTCAGACAACTAACTTCTTATCTGTCTAATTGTTTCTAAGATTACGTACGATTTCTCCTTTGAACTATGTGATATCTGTTACAATACATTCTATTTTTATTTCTTTATCCCCTTGTGCAATCTTCATAGATTACACATCTGAATCGAATAAAGTATGCAGTGTGGTATCAGAGAAGCTTCCGCTTATCTGAGATTACTTATCTTGGAAATTGAAGGGGATTGATGTGAGAGAATAAGATATTTGAAGTCTACATCTCTAGAGCTAAAGATGCACAAGTTCACAAAGCCTAGAAAGACTGGAATAGGTCACACTGATTCCTTCGTGTGTAAGTCTGTATTAGGTGCGGACAGATGGCTGCGTGAAGCTAGCAAGTTCTTTTACAGAGAATTTGAGTAAGAACAATTGCAACATTTCTGTATTTGGACGTGTTTTCTTTAATTGCAATGTATTTCTAGGTGCAGTATATTTGTTGTCATCCTGGTGAATATGAACAGTGTTCAATATTGGTTTGTGGTTTCTCAATTTGCTAAAACTGCTGATTTTCAACAAAGAGCCCACTTGCGGTGTTTTTTTAACCCCACTAACCCGTCCTTCTAAAGGTCTATATACCCAGATATAAGAGGAGCAACATACTATGCATAGTCCAATACAGCAAAATTGCAACTGAACACAATTACTGCACCTTATTTGTGTCCATTTAATTACCTCTACATTAAGTAAGAGCTTAACAGTTGTAGTACAGAGCATGTACTGTAAATTCACAGTCTTCAAAAGCAAGAAGTGAACTTAGTGTTGCCTGAAACTTGTGGGACTCTGTAGATGTAAACTGGACATATGAAGCGATGGTGTATTGAGGAGCAGTGAACAAGGCATTTGAGCATGTCTGCAAGTCTCCGTAGTCAACCTGTGCACATTATGGTAAAATGACAAATGTAGTGCCTTTTTCTGTTCACAAACATGTAATCTTGCTTGTGAAAACATGCCAGCTTCAATTTTTGTTTGAAGTATGCAGCTGGTCTTACAGTACTGTCCATTCATGGGACTCTGATGACGTCACTGTGTGACGCCAATTACTCACACCGGTCAAATTTTATGAACACTGCACCAGCCAGTAGAAGTGATGAAGTCTGTGTGCATGTTTAAGAGTACACGGTACATAAGATTGATTCATCAAAGTGGGAGAAATAAAAAATCTAATACTAATAACATATCCTGTACAGAGGGTTTCAGGATGCATAATATATATGTGCAATACTCCAACATCCCTATCATAATCAGTTGTTCAATCATCATGTGTATTTGTGTTTATGATGTGATCTAACCTTGAAAACTTTTTTTCTACCATCCCAAATTGTAACAGACAGTCCACAACCCTCAGAACACTGCTGCTCTCCGTATGTACAGTGTCAACCAAAAGTCTGCTTTAAAAGTGTTGACAGATTTTATTTAATTTTTTACATTGAGGGACTATGGAAAGAAGGGCCAAATACAGTACATATATGCATCAGTAGATGGTATGACTCATTTATCTTTGTAACTTTGTTACTTTGAGAAAAAAAACACATGAATATCTCATGTCATTACATTGCAGTATATTTTTTATTTTATTTAATCTAAAAGCAATTTTTTTAACAAACGCAAATGTCAGAATAGGCCAAGATTAATGACAGCACCTTGGATATCATTGTAAAAATACTTTTCACACCATAATTAAAAGCCAAGATGGTCAGTGAACCATTTGTGGAAGAAGAAAAAATTGCACCGCTAGTTATTGTTTTTCTCACCTTGTTATTCACAAAGCTCCAACCCGATCTAAGTATATTCTCTGAACACTTGATCTAGGACAGTCTGACAGCTTAAGTTACTTTGCTGCAACTCTGCAACCCAGAAAACAGTAAACATCTGATTGTAGTTTCTAAATGCATCCTAGCTGTGCTGTCTCACACTATTTCAGATGGTTGAATCTAATTCGGGAAACTTACAAGAATGTATTCACTAGTTTTGTTGATGTGCATGCAGAAATACATTTGCTACTGTGGGCATGCATTTCTGTACAATGTATACATACACAGATGGAAAATGTTTTGTTATTGCCTTCAGAGAAATATTAGCAATGTTTTGTATCAAATTCTGTCAAAGCAATGCTGCTGGTGTGATAATCAACAGCACAAACTTGTAATTTTGAAAACAAAAACAGCTCAGAACAGAGCTATCAAACCACTTTCATCTTGTGTGAGAGTATTTGTGTAAATATGTTTTTATCAGTTCTAAGAATAATGATAATGGGCTCCAGTGTCAAGTGTTGTCATCATAAGATCAATAATACAGAGCACAATATACAGCCCTTACTCTTAACGTGTTATTGCTTTGACATCAGGACAAGTGTCCCTTTTTTCAAGCACATATATGCACTGAAAGTTCTTCCCAAAAATCATGTTTACGAAAACAATCATTTGCCATGTAGGGACACATAAGAATGAATTGTCCATGAACAAAGACCATAATAGCTAATGTTTTTTGTTTGTTGCCATAAGATCTTCCCCTAACCTTGGCCACATAGTAATGGGAGGATAGTAATGGGAAAAAGAAATTGAGGGAAGAAAATGGTAGACATGACAGTTCCAATATGACAAGAATATTATGATCAAGTGGTAGCGCTGCAGGTTCAGCTAAAGATGATCAGTGAAGAAGAAGAGTGAAACAGTGAGTCACTGAAGTAATTCTTGTAACATGATTTGCTGAAACGATGAATTGGTGTTGCACTGAGACTAAAATGAGCTTGACCAGTGAACGGGAATATCCTTTATTTTCTATGATTTCAACTTTACTGTTGTCAGTATGTTTGAAAATGATTTTATTAGACTCCTAATACCCCTGAAGCAGATTGCACCTGCAGCTGGATCTCAGCTGGTTCAAGGGGCAACATCTGGAACGATGATGAAGACTTTTTCTTTCATGAAGTGGAGGCAAGGTGGAAGTTTCATTGGTGTAATGCCACTTAACTGGACCCAAACGCAGATAACACACCACATGCATAATAAAAAAAAAACAGATTAGGTTTCCTGTCATTGTTCAGATCAATACAAAACAAGAAAATCTACTCCCAGAGTAAGCATATGAACACTAACTGAACTGGCCACAGACAAAGGCTGTGAACTAACTAAATTACTAGATAACTCTCTTAATGAGGCTGTACAAACTGGAGTAGAGTGAGCTTGGTGTGGCGTCTCCAAGATTCAGTAACCAGGAACTATTGGAACTATTGGCCATCAGTCCCCATCAGTCGGATTCCTGCCCAGCAAAGCGAATGTCTGGGAACGCCCAGGACAGCCCCACATTCAGTACCCTGGACAGCGGCCATCTCAATTGGAGCTCCAGGGTTGGAGGACAATGGACAAAACAATACATAGCGAGATGAGTAAAAAAAAGTGTTGAGTGACTAGGCTTAGTAAAGGTACTTTTAAGTATATGAGTATGTACTCAACATACTTATGAACATGATAAATAAGATAATCACTTGAAAAAGGAGTTAGAACCACCTTAAGAATTTGGAGCAGGAAACTGAATGAGCATGATGTTTGCTTATAATAAGTTATGATAGCTTTATTTTTAGAAAACAAGTTCCGAATTGCTATTGTACAATATATACCCTGGACTACACTATCCTGCATGCTATCAAGAGTGTGCGAGTAGACCTGCTCTTTTCTCATCCTGCTGTGTGTTTATTGTGCTGTATCATGCCACAGCTTGCCTCACACAATCCTTTCTATCCAGATGTGTGCCAGTCTACCCCACTGAGCTGTGACCTTCCCTCAATGGCATCTCAAGGCGTGTCTTGCGTTTTGCCTTTGTACATTCTCATAGGTATGAATATACAACGTGCCAGCATCTTTCATGGCAAAGGTAAATAACTTAATAGATTTCCCACCCAGAGACCCTAGATAAATAGAGAATCGAAATATTCTATTGAAGCTGAGAAGCATGACAGCCATGTAATTCCCTAAGCTGCCTCTGAAAGCCATAATATTCATATTTCTTCATAGTAATAAAACCATATTACCATATGAAGGCCATAGGATAATATTATTATCAGCCAGCTCTCTGTGTGTACCTCTCCAGTGGCAGGGATCAGTTCAAAGCACAGCCCAAAGCATGAGAGCATGTGTGTGTGAAAGAGAAAGATGGTGTGTGCACGCGTGTATGTGTGTGTGTGTTTGTATCTGTGACTGAGTGTGCGTGATCAGTTCCCAGAAGCGACAGCTGCACGCTAGTTCCTGAATGGAGAAAGCTTCTCTGTGATGACTACCAAGTGGCACACATGTCTCTCCAACCTCTTTTCTTCTCTCTTCTCTTCTACTTTCCTTTCCCACATCACCACATTTTTTTGTTTTCCTTTCTTCAGTGATTGTTTGCTGATCAGCTTCTTATTTCCACATGTTTCTGTTGTCCTCTCCCCTTCTCTGTTCTACCTCTTTCCTTCTACTTCTTCTCCCATCCCTTTTTCTTTTTTATTATTACTCCCCAATCACTATAATCACCGGATCAGAACAGCTTGCTACTGCTCTTTGCTTTACTGCAAAATGAGACTCATCTTGCTGAACCTGTTTAAAACCTTGAATAGCAGCAGAAGAAAGAGGGGAAGGAAGACAGGAAAGGAGGAGATGAAGGAAAGGATGGAAGAAAGCAAAAAAGGGATCAAGGAAGAGAAAAATAAACAAAGAGAAATAAGATGGAAGGAAGAATGAAAAGCTATTAATGAAGAAACCACTAAGGAGAGGTAAAGAGAGTAAGAATGTTGGGAAACCTGATGAAAAGAAAGGGTCTATATTTAGTAGTGTTTCAGATTGGGAAGCGTTTGATGTCAGAACCCCATTAGCTACAGTGGTGAGTATTTGGAGAGATCCTGCTGTATAGACAAAGTGTGTGAGTGTGTGTAAGCGAGACAGAGATAGATGGAGGGAAGCAAGAGAGAAAACCATCTATCCTGTGCTTCATGGCCCCTTGGCTCGTAAACCTCAAGGCCACAGTATCAGAAGATAAAAAAGCACACATATAAATGTGAAAGCAAAATCACCACATCAGACCAAGGGGTTGCATTTGTTGTCTTTCCCATTTCTGTGACTTTTTTAAAACTCTACATGTTAACATCTTACAGTCAGCTCATTAAAGTTTATCATATGTCAAAGTGGACTTGGCTTTGCTTGTTCCAGCATATCAAACAGCTGATGATCAAACAGATTCTAGATCTTCATATTCCCTTGTCATGTTGATATTGTTGCTGTCTTTGTCAGTGGTTTGCTATGATTACCTCTTTGCTTCTTGTCCTGACATTAAAATCAGTGGAATACAAGTAGAAATGACTTAAACTTTTTTGGACAGTAGAATAGCACAGATAGAGACATAGGAGAGGAATTTGTGAAATGAGGAGGTTTCGAATGTTCAACTTGTGCATAAATGTCAGAAATCTGAGTAAATAAGCTATATATATGTATATATATAGCCTATAAATATATTTATATGCTGGCTGAGATGGAAAAAGAGAAGCCTGGTGAAGATAGATTTTTAAATACACTTTGAGGTTGTGGTCTTCCACTTCTTCTACTGCAAACAAGTCTTGCTTCCAATCACCGGTACTTGGCTCCACTCCACCAGAAAATAAAATGCATTTATTACAACACACATGCCATTTTAGGTGGGAGGCAGCAGATAAATGCTAATAAGTAGCAGAAATATGGACATGGAAAAATGAACTGATTCATATTTTAATTTGCCGAAATTTCCAAATCTCTTTCACACTAATGCTTAGGCAGACAAAATCAGACAGACAGACAGGAGGTTGGAACTAGACACATCAACAGGCAGAGCTTTATGTTACACCAGGTGTAAAAATAGAATTATTGATGTTTGGAGCTGACAATTATATTATACAGCTCTGGTGAGAGTGAGATAGAGGCTGTTAGCCGTGAATTTACTGTATCCCTCCATCGAAACAGAAAACGCGAGTGTGATGTAACAGAGATGGCCCTAATTCGACATCGGGATGATGAGAGAGATGTGTAGTTTGTAATGTAGCAAGGTGGAAAGAGGGAGTGATAGATGTATGTATCAGATATTATGCAGGACCACTAAAAGAGGAAGAAAGAAAGAAAACGAGATGTTTTGTATCAGAGAGAAGAGACAGAGCAGCAGGGACATGTGTGTCAGTATGTGTGTGTGGTTAGCATTACAGTAAACCAGAGGCCGTGGTTAGTATTACAACAGAGTGCAGCGTGACAAGCATTGATGCACTGTGCTAGCAGCCGCGATCACCTCATTATCCACTGTACTTACAGACAGAGGGCAGAGCGTTAGAAAGAAGATACAGAGAGGGACAGACACGGACAGAGAGAGAGTGAACACAAACAGAAAAAAAAGAGGATGACAATGACACAAAGGAGAGGCTGATTAATAGATTGAAAGAAGCAGAATTGGAGACGGAGTGCAAAACATCAAGAAAGAGAAGTAAATAGAGAAAGGAGAGGAGAGCAAAGGATTCATGTAACAAAAGAGCCATTAGCAAAAGTATGTTTCCCTCCCCTGCTCAGATTTCTGAAAGACAGCATCTATGTGTGTGTGTGTGTGTGTGTGTGTGTGTGTGTGTGTGTGTTTCTGTGGCTCAGATCCCAGCGGTGTATCAGTTCCACGTTGGAGATGAGGGTTTGTCTGGGCAACTGTGTGCATCAGCCCTTGTGTACATATGTGCATGTGTGTATTTGCTTGTGCCACTGTGTGTATTTGCAGGGCAGACAACTTTGCTTTGATTGGACTAAAACTGTGACCTTCTAATCAACAACATAATAACATTGACTGTGAGATGACAATGTACCACTATGAACAACAAAAAATTGCCAGTACCACCATCAACAGCATCACATGTAGTCAAAAATATAAAAAGTAAAATGAAGAGTGAGAGAGCCAGACAAGGCAAGCGTTGGAACAAGAGAAAGTGTAAGAGAGTCACATATGGCCAGAGAGGCCAGAGTGATAGAGAGAGAGAGAGATTTGACAACTTTGGCCCTTCATATAAATGGCATATAAGAAATAACTATAGTATTATTACAATGAAAACCACTTCAATAATATGGAAAAATATGTTAAAAGAAGCACGCAAAGTGCACTTATAAGAACCTCTCCATTCAGCACCGCAAAATCACAATGTACGAGACAAGACCGGTGATGTATTAAGAGTGGTATTTTTACCAGGAGGAACACAACAACAGTATTGTTTTATTTTTCTGACCTTAACAGGTGTCCCTGGGGTTGCCTTGAATTTCCATTTTTCAGAGTAAATCAGTGGCAACTTTTAGAAGGCTATCTTGACAGTTCTCATTCAAAATGCACTGATCTGCTTCTTTCTTACATTGCTTGCCAAAATCCTTGTGTCTCTGGCTGACAGCATAACACACAATGGTTAATGGACTGCATTTATATTGCACCTTTCTAGTCTTCCGACCACTCAAATGCTTTACACTACATGTCAACGTTCATCCATTCACATACACATGTATACACTGATCGCAGAGGCTGCCATGCGAGGTGCAAACTGTTCATCAGAAAGAATAACTAATCCAGGGGATCAAACTTCCAATCATACCAACTAATGGATGACTCGCTGTACCTCTAAGCCACAGCCCCCCAATGAGGGACTAGTGCAAGTCTTCCCTTAAATTTGACTGGAAAAGACTGCCAACAAAGGGTGAATTTGAAATTTTAAACTTTTTTATGCTAGTTGTCTTATGTTTGCATTGCTTTGCAAAGTATTTATTGTTTGGAGACTATTCTTTGGCTTATATAAATCTATAGTCAGCCTTTAATACCAAATCAGAGCAGTGTCAGAACTGTACTAAACCTATGCTAAAAGCAACATTGCAGTTTTAGGTGGGATAATGCCTGCGGACCCATTCACACCAAGCTGATGGGTTAATTCATGGGTTACTGTGTTGCCCCAACTGGGGAATATGTCTATTCAAATGTGTATAAAATCAAACAACGATAAGCTTAAAGAAAAGAGTTAATAGGAGAGAGGGGTGTCATTACTTTTCTACCGTCACTCTTTGAAACAGTCATCTTAGGAATTAGCAATTACACAGTATTTGAAATCGCAAACTGAGTTTAGAATATGTTTAATTGTTACTGAAAGATATAATAAAAAAACTGTTTCTGAGGTTATAGCTGAGGCAGCAGCTACAACCCTTGCAAGGAGAAGGTGAACAGCACACCTCATAGGCTATAATAATGCTGTTCCCCACAGAGAAAGTGTCTTCTCTCTCTTGTGCCTCCTCAATGGAAAGGTCATGGTCAGCTACAGAACAGTAACACTGAAGCCAACAGGGTTTCGGTGTCTTTTTTTTATGACAGTTTGGCAGGGCAGATCCTTGCCAGCACAGGGGTTTGTATCCCTTTCCTCCAGCTGAAGACGGGTCTAAGTGTGTGATGTCTGAATGTGAAAGAGATAGTCAATCAGAACGATTAAAAGATGCTTATCAGATATGTTTTGTAGGTTTCTCCAGGAGCGCAGATAAATTGAGTTTGACCTTCCTCAATGTCTAGATGGAAATTGACTCTGGTTTTTCGTTGCTCTCAGTATACATACACAGAAGTAGACATAAATACAGCAAAACACAAGGACAAGCTCAACAAGGTAAACAAACATTAAGCTACTATGTGCAATATATATTTATATATCTATATATACACAACAACAACAAAAAGTAAAACTTTTACTTGTACTTATAAAGTACAAAAAACAGCAACACGGACATTTGCAAAAAGAAGACAATTAGTGCTATGGTGCAGAGTGCAAATGCTGGAATGTGACCAGAGAGGGAGAGCAGAAAACTAAACAAATAAACTGCCATCCGCGGCGCCGTCATAAAACTTGTTTTCTGATGATTTCTTTAATGCAATGCCTTTCCTGAGAGCTGTAAATGGCCTGCTGCACATTTGCCACAGATAAGAGTTTTGGCATGTTAAGTAAGCAACAAATGCTTTCACCCATGTGATAAGGGATTCTGGAGTGAGTCTGGATGCAAATTGGAGGTTTCCCCAAAATAAGAGGAAAGTTAGAATTAGACAAATGGTTGTATTTATTTCATTAACATTTTGCTTAATGGGCCCATGGTAAAATGTCTCTCTCTGAGTTAGAGCACTTGTGAATAAACGCAACACAATATGTTTGGTTTTATGATAATACAAGGACACTTTGATTCAATGTGTATCTTTATTTTTGTGACAAAAATAAACTCTGGAACACTACACTGTTACTGCACTCTTTACCCCACTCTGCAGTCTCTCTCTCTCTCTCTCTCTCTCCCCCACATTCACCCTCTCTTACGGCAACACTCCAGATTCATTACTTGCGAGATCTCGAGACCAATTTTGCACTTTCTCACAGCCCCCATACACACACTCTCACTACACCCCCACCACCATAACACACACACTCTTCCCACTTCCTCACTGTTACCATCCATGTGTCATTGGCTGTTGCTAAGTTACAGGCCCCCACCAAGTTCTTTTGCGGCCAATAAAATCTTTGCCTTCACCACTAGTTTTGACAGATACCCCATTCTGTAGAAGCACTTTGTTTTTGCTTGAGGTTTATCTCTTTACATTGCTTTGCCTTGCCCTGGTCTCCACCTGGTCATTCGGTTGCTTTCATCTTTTAACATGCTTTGATTTAAGTATTTTGCTCCCAATATCACTCACTCTTCACGTTTTTGTTTCCCTTCATCCATTCGAGGAATAGAACATAATGAGGTATAATTATTGAGGAAGTGAGAGGAGACACATAGAGTAGATCATGTGTAGTTTTGGCTCAGTGACAGTTGATATGTTGTTGATGTGAAAGCGGAAACTGTACAAATTTGTTTCACCATTAATCACAACGGCATTATAGAGAGATTAAGCTGCAGCACAGCTTTGTACACTTATAGCCTCACACATGGGTACATATGCACACTGACACACATGCAAGCACTCACTTAAACTACCAAACTCATATCCCTTCTAATTCAAGGGAACTTTGAGTGTGTGTGTTTGTGTGTGGGTGTGTATGAACAGTATGTTTGTGTGTATACGCAGCAGATGGATGCTGCTGCTTTCGAGGTCGTTAATAACCCAGTGTTCTCGCTAGGGTAGACTCTGCAGAAATAGATGGAGCAAACACACACACACACACACACATACACACACTCACACACACGCAAGCGCACACACAGAGATACAATACATGCAGATATTCTCACGTGCACACAAAAATGTATATACTGTACCTAAGCAAGCACTAATGGACACAGCAAACAAGCACTTATACACTAAGACTTTAATATAGTAAAGACAGGAGCACATGTTTACACACACATACACAGCGTTATGTTTACACACAGAAACTTGAAACGTACACACGCAAGTTTCAGGGTATATATGCATGAACCCATGGGCATTTGTGCATATTCAAAGACTCAAAGAGCAATGTGCAAATACACACAGACAAGTGCATACTTTTACACAGATACAGTAAATTATACACATAAGACACTCTGCAGTGGTTCTGCAAGAAGGTTGACAGGGTAATCCATCTCCATTGTGGGGTGCAGTGTACTCTTGGGAAAGCAGGCTGGACACAGCATAGGTGAGGGGCCAGGAATACACACATAAAAAGGGGAACACATAACGTGCACAAAAGTATAACACACAGACACACGCGCACGCACGCACACACACACACACACACACACACACACACACGTGCAGTCACAGATGAATTGCTGGCACCGAGTGCAAAGATCACGAGTGGATTATTTCCAATTATAATCAAATGAATGATGGTGCACAGAACCAGGTTGAAGGTGATATAGCAACAATATATCAACTACGCTGAGCCAAAAGTGCACTACATCTCTGTTCATGGCCACAGAATCTGAGTGTTAATTGCAGATTTCAGTTTTTTTGATTGCTGGTTTTTAAAGCATTCACATCCCTGTAGTATTCCAACAGTGTCTGCAAGGACAAACACCATTTGGTATAAAAATCACAGTTCTGCAAAAGTAATTATTGTTCACAGTTTGATCTTATTTCATATGCAAATACCAATATTGTCACTGACAGACATACAACCAACTTTGATTCAAACACCTCTAGTCAAACATTGCGTCGTTAGGTCAAATGTCGTATAATTTGTATGTTACTACATTGCTACTTAAGTGGGAGTGAGCCTTGCTGATTGTGAGATCAAAGGTTGCCAGTCAGGACAATTTATCACAGTAGGCCCTTACAGTAAGTTAAATTATTAGACTTGGGTGGAGGCAATAAGGGCTGCCATTGTAAAGGTATCCTTCAATGAGCAATTAAAGAAGAAAATGAGATGACATTTGCTTCCTCAGAGGTCACTATCATGTTAAGCCAGAGTAAACTTGGGGGGCAGGATCTGAACTCATTTCTGGAACTTCAGATATCATTTTGAAAAATAAGTCAGATAATCCCACATGAATATGTTGTTTCTGGAAATGTTTTTGTCTGTAAACGTACTAAGTTGAACTCTGTGGAGCAACTTAAATCAAATAAAGTTAAGCCTACATCTTGAGTGTGTCCTCATGTCTTTAAACAATAACACATTCTAGTCCATTGCCCTCCTCCCTCAGTAATTGCTACTTCCTTCACTCTTTTTCCCCTTTCTACTGACTTATATGTCTTCTGACTTGTGCAGTTTTCTGTGAAAATGTCTCTTCTGTTTTTCACTCTGCTTCTTTCTCCATCCCTCTCGTAAGCTTATTTATGTGTGTAATGATTTGCGTAGCTAATTGCTTCAAAATGGGCTGTAATAGCAGTGATTTTTTTAAGTTCTCTTAGTTTTTGTTCTTTCAACTGCTAATCTATTTGAGTTTGTCTGACCACTGCTAAATTATGCTGTTTGATCTGACATTCTTTAATGTGAAAGCTGTAAACGTTCTTGTATTTTGTTTTCCATTATCCTGTAAATGCATTATGTATGCAATGAAATAAAGGAGCTTTAGCTGGCTTTAGGGTACTTTGATCACATCTCGTTCTTTCTGACTAAAGAGCACAGGCTTAATCAGAAGACTGTCTGCATTAATCGAAAGTTGACTCAAGCTCATTGTTTCTTAAAACACTGTAAGCACATCATACTTACAACAGAATAGAAAAAATTGACTGTGAGAAAAGATTGGGGATGTCTTTAATCTTCACAGGTAGAGTCAATACGAGATTTTCTTTCCCTCAAAAAATGGACATGAGGGGTGGAAGAAAGGAAGTATTTGTTGCTAATTACTGCTTTCTTCAGAACGCTCAATTATTACTGAAGCAAAAAGATTTTAAACTGTGCCGCTGTTTTCATTTCCTCCAATGCAATGATACCTATAACTGTGGTATATAACTATATGGTATATAACACCTATAACTGTGCTATAACTGTCAAGTGCTTTGTGTATCTCTTGCATTTTCTTCCCAGAACTAATGACTACTCTGTTCAAAAGAGTACATTCAAATCCCAGTATTTTCCAGCTCACATAGCAATGTAGCATTCCAGTCTGCTACAATATCTGGCCTAAACACATTGAAAAATGCTTTGCCTGGGAGAAGCTGATTGATTCACAAATGCAAAGCAGAGATCATACTGTCAAGCAAAACAAAGAGACTGTCAGAGTGTGTTTGTGCCTTACTTTGCAAAAACATAAAAACATAAACATTTGTCACTGCTGGAGACATCCCCAATGTTGTTCTGACAGCTTTTACAGTCACTTGTACAAAATGAATATCAATGCAGAGCTCTCCAGTGTAATTACTGCAAAATGATGCTGGATTCGTTTTATCGGTTACCTCTGACTTTCAGACATAAAGAAACATTATACCACATTTTAATGAACTGACATTTAGCACAATGAAATGCCATGTGTCTAGGAAAAAGATATGTCTCAAAATGTGTTAAAAAAAATATTTGGTGGGCGAATGCAATGTGTGGTCTGATTTAACAGCTAAATTTGACGGTTCTGCTCTGTTTTCCTCAATCCTGCAAATTTAAGAGCTTTGTCAAGACTGAGTCACTTGTTCTTTGTGATTAATATATATTTTTTAAATTGATATCAAAAGAATGCATGAAAGCAGCATGCTAAATAGAAATTTTCTCGGACTCAAAACTCTGGAGTTACTTTTGCATGTGATTGGAATGACATGATCTATCAGGCATCAGTAGTTTTTCATGTGGGTACCAACTGGATTGAAAGAGTTGCTGATTTTTTGGGCTATAATTAGGTTTGTCAGAGGGTTCCATTGAGGTCCCACTTGTGTTTGTCTAAATGGGTACTGAGTGGGTTTTGTTTTGGCTTAATGTGAGGCCACCAGGAAAATATACTGTAAAATAAGTGCATTATACATACAATGGCCATACATTATGTTGGCCAAAGATGAGTTTAACACAGCAGTGAGCTCCGTGATGGACTTGTGTTTGCCACTTTGTGAGTTCTAATTATGCCTACATTGTTTTGCCCATACTGTATGTCATCCACATATGCAGCAGAAAGGGACCCTGGGTAAAATGCTCATTCTGAGCCCATATATATTAGTAGCATTTAACTGATCTGGGTTACACACAGAAAATCATGACCAAAGTTGAGTCCAACACCAAGCACAGTAGAGTCCGAGTCAAGACCAAGATCAAATCATCAAAGGCACCTAAACTCCAATCCAAGCTTAAACTCAGATTTTAACCAGCACTCCTCCGGTATTTATCCAACTCAATCAGGACACTCTATGTGATATAATTGTTCATTATCAAAACTTGAAAAGTTAACTTTAAAGTCATGTGACCTTTTTTTGTGTAGTTGTTACTGGAATCTGTTTGGCTGCTCTTTTTTGCAGGTGTGAAAGAAAGTTATTAGCAGATTTTGCATTGTGGCCAACATCCCAATGATAGATTGAGGCAGAAGAGCTTTCAGGGTGCACCAAAGATGTATCAACAGTTAGCATTTGCAGAACATTAGATTGCCATTCAAATCATTGCAAACAACTTTAATGGGCCAATCTGACTGGTAGCAAGGGCAGACAGCTTGGATCTGTTTTCTCTTGTTTTATTAACTCTACATAGCTGAAAAAGCACGGTGGTGAGTAATTGTGGGTGAGTGATCCCTTATCCTCACTGAATTAATCAGAAAAACCCATGCATCCATAATTGATAAGCCTCAAAAACACAAATAGCATGGACATGTTGGAGAACCAAATGAGGTGTGTTTAAATGTTTAAAATACACAGTTATTATACAGTAGACTGATGCTGTACAAATGCAAGCTGGAGGAGTGGGTGAACCAAGTGAAGGATGTGTGCATTTAAAATCACCGTTGGTACCAATTTCTGCAACATAAACGCGTTAAAAATACATTACAATAAAGCCATCATAAAACTGAGTGAGACAGGGTGAAGGATGGATGATGATGGGGGAAAAATGAAGTGAGCATGGCGAGATTGAGGAAGGGGGCATAATGCGAAAAGCTAGGGAGTGAAAATGGGGGGGGTTACATCCTTTGTAGGAAACATGCTGTATAAATAAAGGTTTACGAGAGGGTGAAAAAGGAAGACGAGCTGAGAGGCAGGTAGGAAGACGGATGCAATGACAAAAAGAGAGATGTATGATAGAAAGTGAGAAGCAAAATGACTTGGGCTGAAAGAAAATTAGTTACAGAGAATGACTGACAGCTAAAGACTAAATCATAAAAAGTGAAGTGAAGGAGGGCAGGGAAGGAGTTACCAGGAGAATAAACACAATGAGAAGACTGAGAAATTGCTAGCAAATTACATTACATTGTTTGTACAATTCACATGAGTATTAAAATAGGGATGATTGAATGAATAAAGACAGAATGAAGAAAGCACAGAGTAATATTGAGAAAACAACAGGTGAATAGTGTTTTTTATGATGGGGGACTGGATGGGGAGGCATGGTGGGGGAATAATAAAGACTAATGGAGAGAAATATTTTGAATGACAGAAAAATGTTGAGAGGGAGTAAAATGGAAAGGCAGAAGTATCTGTGTGTTATAGCAAATCATTGTTTCTGCTCTGCATTTTATATTGAGGGGAGGATGGAGAACATGAAGAATCAAATTACAGAATATCTATTTTTAGCAGGCTCATAAGATTGCATGCACTTTTATTTGTTTCGCTTTGCTGGATAAAACACAGGGAAATATAAGATAAAGAGAGAAAAGTGTGTGGCAGCACTGGGTATTTTTTATCTTCTGATGCTGTAGTACATAGCCATTCCTTGTTAAAAACTTTTGAGGGTTTAGGAGCCTAAAGGGTAAAGCAGTATAGAGGAGTTGTACTGTACACAGCCCCCCTATTGAATACATGTTCAATGCTATTGATTATCCAGGTAGTTAAACTGGGCAGGTTAATATACTGCTGCCCACTGGTACACACATGTATCACACATGTTTTGTGTCGTGTCTGTACTGTTTGAAAGTGGAAGTGGTTGCATATTTAACCACCTGGTTAAACCATGACCTAGAATTTGATCCTCAGCAACTACGGTCACACTTTTAGTCCCTTACTGTTTGACAGCAGATGTCATAGAGACAACTCCAACTGCAAAGAGATGGGGACCCTTTCTATAAATTAATACATTCATGTTGCCCGGGCAAATTAATTTGTCTTAATGTACAACAAGTTTTTATTAGAAGCCAGATTTAATTAATGTAAGCACACACCAAAGCAGGGTTTTTGGGTTTCTCCCACATTTTGAAGATACTAAAAAAAAACCTCTTTAAAGTTGTTAAAAACAGACACCCATGACTATTGTTTAACGTAGAATGGTCAGAGACTCTTTATTCATGCCTTATGTAGATTGTGCTATGCAACAGTTGTTGACTGCAATAAGGTGATGGACTTTGTACATTTAATGGGTTCAATGTCAAGAGCAGGTGCAAGAATTCGATCACCTGCTGTATAGGATGTGCATTATAAGAAATAGAAAAGATTTTGTGATGAAAAAATCTGTAGGGTATGACAGTCCCTTGAAAATGCCAGGTTAATTTTCAATTGTAGGCTACTGAATAATGCTTACTCATGGTAACTATGATTTTGGGTATGTATAGTGATTTGTTGTTGTTCTGTGCAATTTTTTTGTCACATTTACAATGAAGAATTAAATAACCACATTTGTGATTCCAACTGACATTATAGAACAATCAAGAAAACAGAGAGAAGTGTGTGGCACTGCGAGTTTCACAAGGCAGCAGCAGCCTTAAAACACCTGCTAAAAGGCAGGTAACATTAGTGGAATCATTTTCACATAGTATACCAAATGAGAAGGATTCACAAATAGTTGTGGATTTACTCACCACTATTTAATTTCGTTATTACAGTTATGAGCAGTCATGATTTTGTTCTACCACATCATCTCATTGCAGGCAGAGGTCAACATGTATTGCAATTATAAATGTGATGCTTTTGCTTTTTTTGGAAAGAAGTAGACAGGTGTTGTTGGAAAGAGATGCTTAGCGAGTGGTCCTGAGGGGGTTTAAGTGAACTGTGTTAAACTGTGTGTGTACCCTGTGTGCCGAGGGTGTCCCAATGTTAAGCAATCCTGTTAATTTGCACTGCATATACTAAAAACACAAGTCTACAATCCAGAGAAATGTTTGATGTGGATAAGAGCACAGACTCAGCTCAGTGCATAAAAGTGCATCACTCAAATTTGAGACTGCAGACAGAACACAAACCTGCAGCCTTGTGTCAGCTGAGTAGGGCATTAATGAACTTTTAATAAACAGTTAGCAGGCTAGCTGTTTTACCATGCTACCAAAGATAGCAAAAAGCTAGCTTTTTTTATTTAATAGGAAATGTGTACTTTAAATATGCTTAATGTGGCTTAATGTAGTCTATTGTGCTGTTTCACAAATGTCTCATACTAAAGGAAATGATAAAATAAAATAAATAAATATCTAATTTTGTTGAGTCTACAGAGGGCTTTACATATCCATAAATGCTTATATGTTTAAACAGTTTGTCTTCTTTGTGACTGACCAGATTTCTCTGGAGGTCATTGATTCACCCTGCCTTGTCTTGAGCGATGCTATCTTTGTGTCTACTTCAATTCATTGCTCATTTCCTTCTTTCTCCCAGTTACCCTGTTCCCAGTGGAGGATAATGGAACGGCTGTGGTTCTCTTTGCTGTTGCTGGCAGCAGCATGCAGAGGACAGCCGTGTCCGAAACGCTGTATGTGCCAGAGCCTTTCTCCATCGCTTGCTATCCTCTGCTCGAAGACAGGCTTGCTGTTTGTTCCTGCTGCCATTGACCGGCGCACCGTGGAGCTGCGGCTCCAAGAGAACTTCATTACAGGTAATGTACCTGCCTGTCTGTCCTGTATTACCTTCAATCAGGACAGGGCATTAAGACATTTTGAACGGTGCAGTTTGTTCATCCTCATCAACCATAGCCTAATATGGTTTCCCATTGTTCCCAGGGAACTTGCATTCAGTGCCAACAGATGTTTGTAAGGTTTGAAATACACCTGATAAAACGTTATAATTCTGAGCAGCAGCACCTAGCAACAGTGTTCAGATACTGAGCAGTGAAGCAGCAAAAGAGTGACCAATGAATTGACAGGTTAAATATACAGCTGAGTACGTATGTCACATGTGAATGTAGTAACATGCTATAATTGGTTGTATATGCAGAGTTCAATAGCACTGAACACAAATATTGGTTCAAGTCCAATTATTTTTTGTTGGTCTCTACATGACAATAAGTAATATTTCTCATGAGTCTGGGTATTTCTTTTAACTTTAATACTTTGAAACTTTTTTGTTTTGTGGTTCAGTTGGCAAATCTCATTCATGATTCATCTCCTTATATCAAAGAGTTCTCTTGGATACTTTGAAATGTACTTATTTTTAAGAACTGAAGTGTGGCTTTATCCTATTATTTTAATCTGGATTCCCATTAGCTCCCACCAAGGCAGCCACCTAATCTTCCCCGGCTTTACTTAAAAAAAATATATTCCATAGTTCACCAAAACAAAAGACAAACAAGCTAAAAAAAGACTGCTTTCACAGTGTCCAGACATATAATTTTAAGTGCTATTAACAAAGCCGTAGTTATTTAAGTCACATTGTTCACATCAAAATCAATTTCAGTTTAGCACCACCCTTTGCAAAACTAAAGATTCTGTATCTCCTTTTAGGTTATACCAGATTCTCTTTGCTGTCAACTGAGGTTCTTAGTGTATGTTGCCAAAGAGTTAATTTACAGGAATTAATAAAAGCATACTTGGTATAGGGTCCAGGCGCTGAACACTAGAGGCAAGGGTTTGTCAATCTACATATAAAACACAAAGTTGAATGAGTCTTAATTTGTGTTCATGTGGGGCGGCTGTGGCTTAGCGGCAGAGCGGGTTGTCCTCCGATGAGAAATTCCGCGGTTCGATCCTGGCTTCTGCGAGCCCATGTCGAAGTGTCCTTGAGCAAGAAACTAAACCCAAAAAGTTGCTCCCGATGGGTCAGGCCAGCGCCCTGCATGGCAGCTCCGCCGTCATCGGTGTTTGAATGTTGAGTGTGAATGAGTGAATGAGAGGCAACCTGTAAAGCGCTTTGGTCCGCTAAGGTGGAAAAAAAGATATAAATGCTATACTGCTATATAAATGCAGTCCATTTACCATTTATTCTGCTCACACCCAGCTGTCCGAAGAAAGGACTTTGCCAACATGACCAGCCTGCTACATCTGACCCTGTCCAGAAACACCATCAGTCAGATTCTACCTTCAGCTTTTAGTGACCTGCGCCGACTGAGAGCACTCCACCTAGACTCTAATAGATTAACTGTGATCAAGGTAAGACTTATGGATGGCTGGATGGATTAATCATGGTAAATGGGAATGAACAGTCAGATGCATCATTGGACTGATAAACATACTTAGAATCCTCAGAAAATTTTAAAATGGCTGGTTAATGGATACAGACAATTAAACTACAATATATATATAAATATATAAGGGATTAAAATATTTCATTGTGATTATGATGACATGATTGTCATGAGTTAACTTGTGATTAATCGCAACTTATTCGCACATTTTTATCAGTTCTAAATGTACCATAAATTAATATTTTTAAAGTTTTTAATACTCTAATCAAAATGGCTATGGGCAAATATGCATGATTTATGCAAATGTACGTTTATTATTTGTGAAACCATCAGAGCATGAAGTCTAGATATCAAAGGTCATAGATGTTTTTCAAAGAACTTGTTCATATCTCTTAAGCCTAAGCTTAAAAATTCATAATAAGCAGCGATTTCTTTCATTTTAAGAATATAAATAAAGGCAGTTTTTACACTGGCAGTTTACTTCAGAACAGGGCACAGTTTGCATGAAAAATCGATCATGTGAATGCTGTCATGTGGACCTGGGAGGGCACCATGGTACCAAACCCGAGACTACCTGGAGGAGGAGCGCTGAGTTTGGTTGCGCTGCGGGGGAAACTGAGAACTCTTGCACTCAGACTTGGACTGCAGCAAACGTGCTCAGTGTAAAAACGTCCTTTTCTTTTATTTCGACCTGGAGTCTAATAAAAGTTAAACAGAAAAAAACAGCACTTGTTTGAGAATAGTAATGTTAATGTTAGTTCTTTTCATTTCCCATTTCTGTTTGCTGCTGCATCCTTTACGTCTATGGCTGCTCACGATTTCTCCAACTATGGGCTAGGCCACGGATCAAACTGAAAATGCTTGCTGCGTTAATTGCGCGTTAATAAAATTAGTGGCGTTAAAATGAATTTGCGTTAATGCGTTAACGCATTAACGCGTAGATTTTGACAGCCCTAAATATATATATATATATATATGTATATCTATATACACAGTACAGTACAGTAGATAGATACAGTATCTTTATGATGATATTACTGTGATACTTCTCAAAGCATTTTCACTTTTTCACCAACTAGGATGACCATTTCAAAGGCCTGACCAACCTTCGTCACCTGATCCTGGCCAACAACCAGCTCCACTCCATATCTCCCCATGCCTTTGATGACTTCCTGTCCACACTGGAGGATCTCGACCTCAGTTACAACAACCTGGCCCAGGTGCCCTGGGACACAATAGGGCGCCTAACCAATGTCAATACCTTAAATATGGATCATAACCTCATAGAAAATGTTCCCCAAGGGGTATTCACCAACCTACACAAACTGGCCAGGTAAATGGATAGATAGATAATGGACTGGGAAATGAGCAGATTATGTGTCTAGAGATAGATAATATATAGATTCACTGATTTGATTGCTGATCCACTTAATTAATGACTATTCATTTAATGATGATATCTGTGTCTCTCTCTTTCACCCTCTTTCCTCTTGTCTATCCCTCATCTTCTACTTACCCTGTCCTCTCACAGGCTAGACATGACGTCAAACAAGCTGAAGAAAATCCCCCCGGACCCATTGTTCCTGAGAATACCAGTTTATGCCAAGTCCAGAGGCTCTCCCCTCTCCTCCCTGGTGTTGAGTTTTGGTGGCAACCCCCTTCACTGTAACTGTGAACTTCTGTGGTTGAGAAGACTGACCAGAGAAGATGACCTCGAGACATGTGCCTCTCCCCCTGACCTCAGTGCCAAGTACTTCTGGACAATACCTGAAGAGGTGACGTTTTGAGCTTTTCACCTGTATGATGTAGGGAACTAATACAAAAGTTGTCTCGTGAAATAATATAAAATCATTCATATATTCGAAAAAAAATATGTGTCTGTAGTATGACTTTATTCATTTTTTACCTTTAGGAGTTTATTTGTGACCCACCAGTTCTGACCCGTAAATCACCTCATACAGTGGCTATGGAAGGCCAGCCTTCCAGCCTGAAGTGTAAAGCAAATGGCGACCCAGAGCCTGAAGTCCACTGGATCAGCCCTGAAGGGCGTCTTATATCTAATAGCACCAGGTACTAAGCTTCATTCAGTACAATCCTATAATCTTGTTTGATCTACACTAAATAACTGTTCTCCATAGACCAATAGATTGCATAATTTTTAAAAATGAAAGGCAAGGTGTTAATTTAGGGAATATGACACGTTCAATGATGTCAGAAACCTGGCAACCCAGTTGTCAGGTGCAAGAGAGGGGTTGTTAGAATATTCTTCCCTGTACTGCTCATGACCATAGGAGAGTAGGAACGTAGATCTACCGGTAAATAGAGAGCTTCGCCTTCACTTGTGAATGAGACCCCAAGATACTTAAACTTCTCCACTTGAGGCAGGAGCTCTCCACCAACCCGAAGGGGACAAGCCACCCTTTTTCGGTTGAAAACCATGGCCTTGGGCTTGGAGCTGCTGATTCTCATCCTCGCCGTTTCACACTCAGCTGCAATCCATCCCATTGCACACTGAAGGTCCTGGTTTGATGAAGCCAACAGGACAGCATCATCTGCAAAAAGCGAGATCCTGTGGTCCCCAAACCGGACTACCTCTGGCCCGTGATTGCGCCTAGAAATCCTGTCCATATAAATGATGAACTGGACCGGTGACAAAGGGCAGCCCTGCCAGAGTCCAACATGCACCGGGAACAAGTCTGACTAACTGCCGGAAATGTGAACCAAACTCCGGCTCCGGTCATATAGGGACCAGACAGCCCTTAGCAGAGGGCCCTTGACCCCATACTCCCAGAACACCCTCCACAGGTCGCCACGAGGGACACAGTCGAATGTCTTCTCCAGATCCACAAATCACATGCTGACAGGTTGGGCTAACTCCCATGAACCTTCCAGCAACCTGGAGAGGGTATAGAGATGGTCCAGTGTTCCATGACTGGGACGAAAACCGCATTGTTCAACTAGGTTGAGGTTCGACTATAAGCCGAATTCTCCTCTCCAGTACCCTGGCATAGACTTTTCCGGGGAGGCTGAGGAGTGTGATCCCCCTGTAGTTAGAACACACCCTCCGTTCCCCCTTCTTAAACAGAGGGACCACCACCCCAGTCTGCCAGTCCAGAGGCACTGTCCCCAGCCGCCACGCGATGTTGTAGAGGCATGTCAAACAAGACAACCCCACAACATCCAGAGACTTGAGGTACTCAGAGCGGATCTCATCCACCCCCGGTGCCTTGCCACCATCTGTTATAAAATAATTGATAATATTGTGAAATATAATGCCACAGCTCTTTAATTCCTTTTATACACACTTTTTGATTTGACATTTGTGTTTGCATCTTTAGATGTATTTGATCAGAAAAGGCTAGTTTATGGAAATGAAGCATTGTTGCATTTTTGGCAAATACCATTTGGGTAAATGAAAATGCTTATGGGGATGAAGCCCTCAGCCTGTCAGCAACATAGCCCCTCAGCCTGGCAGTCATTGCATTTATTCTGGATAGAGTCTGCATGGATGCTGGAGGTGAAAGATGGCATCAGTAAGTACAGGTGAGACTAAATGGGTTGATAAGAAGAACACTGATTAGCAGTTGGCTCCTGCAGGTGACAGAGAAGATTGTGATTGTGGTGTGAACCAGAAGGGAGTTACCTCTTAAATTTAAACTGACAGAATAATGGCCAATCATTTTGTAACCAGAAGTGAATCTTGCTACTTTTTTCATTTAAATGAATGCTGAGCAAATGGCCTGGCCCATTTTAATATGAAGTTCTGACTATGCCAACCAAAGTTGCAGTCTGCACTGATGAGAATTACATTTGGATCCTATCAAAATTTCTAGGAATCAGTAAATGTGACTTAGAGGGGAAAAATGAAAAATTAAGGATTAGGGCTAAAGGGAGTAAGAATTAAAAAATAATCTTATTGCCTGAAATTTTGTAAAGCTCCCACTATTGGTTTGTTATTGTTGTTGTATTGATTTATTTATTGAGTTAATTAACTTCATGATATATGTCAATTTGTTTCAGAACCTTGGTTTTCCCTAATGGAAGCCTGGAGATTAATGTAACATCCCTGAAGGATTCAGGGAACTTCACCTGCATTGCCTCCAATGCAGCAGGTGAATCTACAGGAAGGGTGGAGCTAGTTGTCACAGCAACGCCCCATCTGGCAAACAGCACAAGCCGCAGCCGAGACCCGTCCTCTGAACCTGCCCCCTCTGACATCCTCACCTCCTCCAAGGTTGCACTGCCTAACAACGAGACAAGAGGGGCAGACCGGAGGGTCTCATTGGTGGAACTGACAGGAAACTCTGCCCTCATTAGATGGAGCAGTCAGTCTCCTACATCTGGAGTCAGGATGTTCCAGGTCCAGTACAACAGCTCTGGGGATGACACGCTGGTTTACAGGTCTGTCTACCTACACTGTCTATTTATGATCTGCTTGTGTGATTCTCTGTCTATAGTACAATATTTGTGGTGACTTCTGTGAATCCTTTAAGGTGTATTAGTAAAAAACATTTCTGTGCCTGTGTGTGCAGTTGTGTGTAAGTCAATCAGGAGACACCAGCCGCTGCTATGAGGATGAGAGCAGATGAAAGATGACACAAGTGGAGATTAGCCAGTCATCCAGCCGTAAAAGTCTAATCAACTGAAATGATAAAGACATCTGTAGTGGAACAGAGCCATTGTTGGGTTCGCTGAATGCAGGGAGGCCTGGGACAAATGTCACGAGTGTAGCTGTTGAACAAGTTTTAATGATTGTCTGTCAGTTTGCTTCAGTGCCGCATTGATGCGCTGATGTTGTTGCCGCATTGATTCATTGATGTTATTTACATTATGGCTTTATAAATATAACATTTTGTTGGGTTTGACTTGACTAGTACAATTGCTGACTCTATGTCATTACTTTGTCAGATTTGACTGACTGGCACCCTTTAAGCTAGTGTCTATCGAACTGATGCAACATTTGGAAAAATGTACAAGTTTCAATGTATAAAGATGGAACGTCTAATTTTAAGGATTCCTGAAACAACAGGTAAGCTTTCTGCTTTGTTTGCACAACATGCTGTCACCCCAAGTGTAAATAAATGGGGATGAAAACCCCAGATAGAAAGAGCAGTTAAAGGTATTATGATAAACCTGCTTGATAGTGGTGTGACTGCAGCCATAGAATTCTAATAATGGTACCACTGAAATGAGCCTCATTTAATGTACAGCATTTGAAAATGTAGAAAGGTCATTTTGTGGTGAATCATGTTAATCAAAGAACTATAGTAAGGGCATTTTAGACCTTTGTGGACCTGTGCACAAGACTCAGAAAACTTAAATGACTTTGGACATATATTGACAAATCAGTTTTCCTGTGCCATGTATCATCATCATTTTCATTCCCATAATAATAGAAGCAAAATATTTAACAGCAGACTATTGCAGTGAACTGGTTGGAGAGAAAACGCATGGTTTAACTACCATAGAGCACTTGTATGTGTTCCAGTTAACTTATCTTTGAAATCTTTCTTCTCTTGGGGAATCTTCCATGTTCTCTCTGTGCAAAACCCAAAGCACTGGTAAAGAGACTGTACTTGTTTAGCGCCTTTCTAGTCTTCCGACTACTCACACTACATATCACATTCACCCCATTCACACACATTCATACACTGATGGCAGGAGCTAACTCCCCATCAGTACAAGTAATCTAACCATTCACACGCACTGACACACTGAAGGCACAGCCCTCAGGAGCCATTTGGGGTTTGACACGTGGGCTGAGGGAAGCCGGGATCGAACCGCGGACCTTCCGATTGGTGGACAACCCGCTCTTCCACAAAGCCACAGTTTGACAGAGCGCTTTTTGCAGGTTGCAAAACGCAAGTCACATCCCACTGCCTTTTTTGTTGAAACCTACAATTATTGTTGCTCAGCAACCACCGATAACCTGTCCTTAGCCTAACCGTGATTTTGCTGTGAAGTAAACTCACAAATCTGATTCGACAGGACAATGGGAAAACAACGCAAATGACGTCAGGTACTTTTCTTCTCTGAGTTGAAGTTTTTTCAACTCGAGGCATTCAAGGCAAAAGCACGAGACATCCAGGGCGCATGAGCAGAGCGCAGAATGCTTACTGCCTGTAGAAAACAACTGGAAAAAGACAACCTCTCAATGGAAAAACTGCAGCCCGTCTTATCAGGGCCTGTCTCTCTTGGAAAGCCTGGAAAAGCCTGTTTATTTTCAGTTCTGAGGAGTTTCAGTTTTCATATGTTATGAAGTTGTCATGGCAACAGCATAGGTAAATCCGCTTCTTGTTATGAGGGACAGGTGGCTTTGATACTATCACTGACGAGTACTGTGAATAATGCATTCATTTCGTTTTTTTAGAGTTGCAAATGAAGTGGCCAGAAATATCACTGTCTTCTGTGATTACGGAAGTAAATCACAAATGTCTTCAGATCAAAACTGCCATACAGAATTTTTGGGTAACTAATGAAGCTCTTCTCGGCCTTTTTACTCTTGATCAACAGCTGAAATTGTCTGTCTGGGAAAAATAATTCTTGAAAGAAGACCCTGTGCTAGAATATGTCAAATACATTCATGCTGGCAGGAGAATTAGACAGTTCCTCTTAATTTGTGAAAAGGCGACACTTGTGAGATATGCCAATGGGGGTCTCTACTGAAAAGTGATCATGATGTTATTTCTAACCTTGTTTATTCAGACAGTTCAGCTAACTGTTGGAGACAAGCAGCTTCCTACAATTCTAAGCATGGCAACCATTCTCCTGCATAGCAACCGTCCATCTGCACATGCCTATTCAAGGTTGGATGCAGTTAGCAGGCACGGTAGGTTGAAAATACAGCCCTTACTGGTCAGGTGTAGGTGAAGATTTGTGTTAAGATTTTAAATGTCATTCTAAACACGAGGGATTTGCAGGAAAATTATAGATACATGTAACCCAGTGCAATTTCATCTCATTGACATCAGCCTCTCTGTTTACTGTTCACTCTCTACATGTAATAGCTGTATTAAGTTACTGCTAAGTAAAATCCTACTGCTGCTGCTTCACATTAAAAGTGTCCGACTGTTGACACACGAGATGGCTTTTATTGTGAAGAAGCCGCGTGAAACACAATGTATTCGATCATTCAACAAAATCTACAAACATGACAATGGTCATTTACAGCATTTTTCTGCAGGGGGTGTTTTTAACTTTTGCAAGGTTAAAATGGAAAAAGAAAACAAGAAAAAGCAACAACTTTGAGCTTTTAGATGAAGAGCTCCAGGCGAAAGACTGCAAATTTCCTATACCTTGGCAAGGTAACTAACTTTACTGTGTCCTGCCATTGCGTCAAAAACTACTTGCACTGTGTGGAGCATGAAATCAGATCGCAGTTGCAATTATTTTTGACTGTCTTCTTTATTAAAACAATATGAGTTCGTTTGGTTCTGTAGTAAACAGATACACCAGCTGTTGTACTTCTGACAAAGTAGCTGCTTAAGGAGTGTTTTCTATAGCATCAAATCACACTTGCTGTTAGCACATCCAAATCAACCAGGACTTAAATCCTAGGGATTACAACTTTCAGTTTGGAGTTCAGCAAAAAACAAAACAAAAACTACAATTATAAGCTCTCAACAGAAATACAACTCTTGCAGTGCATTTATACCTAGCCACTGTCAAATAAAAGAAGAGAAGGCATTAGAGATAAGATACATGTGGGATATGCTACAGCACAATATAAAGACATGACAAATTATCTTTGTACGGCAGAAAAATACATGCATGCGTGAGCTACACTGTAGCTAAATCTTTATCTTAAATACCTCAATGATGTGACCAGGTCACTGTCTGATCCATCCTGCTACCTAATCCACATGTGTTCCTGTCTCAGTTTACATGTGACAGGAGATTGCTTAATAAATAAGAAGGCAGGAAAGAAGATTTAAGTTATGTAATGAATGCTCATTCAGAGTGAAGACCTATCAAAGAAGTAAATTATGTGTACTATGAAAAAAAACATAATGTCAGTTGTTTGTCCTGCTTTACCATTTGAAAGAAAACATATATGCCTAAAATAATTGTGTCATGTTGCATAAGCAGTATTTGTTGTAATCTTAGTTAATTACATAATATCATGGCTAAATCATGACTCTTATACCATAAATGGAATCACATGGCATCGTGAGAACACCCATTAGCAGCTATAACTGTTCTGAGTAAAAGAAAAAAATAACACAGCCCTTAGTGTGTCTGTGAGCACATATGTACAGTTCGTCTAATCTGTCTTGCTTTGGTCAACATCCATTAGGAGGGGTGAGGCACAATACCATGAAGAGTGAAGAGGTGGGGGAGGAGAAAGGTGGAGACGGTACAAAGTGCTGAGGAGCAGAGAAGAGAGGAAATAGGGAAAGAGGAAACAATATTGGTAGCCTACCATAGAGAGACCATTTGAGATTAACACATTTATTTAGCTCTATATTGGTTATTTCTGTTACATTTGTTTTGTCAAACAGCATATCTCTAAAACACATCCATGTCACTCTCTTTGAAGATTCATCCATGCTAAAGTGCGTTCCCTCTTCGTAATCAGAAACCGAAAGATTGCTTTGCAACACAGGCACTGATGAGAATCGAGCCATGCACGTTTAGAGTGGTTGTTCCAGTAGACCAGGGGAGCAACTATCCCGTGCCAGAGGGGTATGCAGCAACAATTTTGGCGGCTACATATAGAAAATACCCCAAAAAATGTTTTTTTTGTTTTTTTTTTATACCATTGCTTTGGCGCACCCAAGGCACTTTTTGCACCACTGCAGTGGACGATAGCTGAAAGATGGATGTGGGACGGAGGAGGTTTTTGCTGGATTCCAATGCATTATATTTTCACTTTTCCGTTAGACCTCAATGCTGAAGCAACACTTTAAATATATGATTTGGATGTCAGGTTGCTGTATTTGGATCATGCTTTAGAACATACAATCACAGCAAAAGATATCACTTTTTCTTTCTTTTAAAAAATATTCAAATTCTTATGTTATAACATTAAAGAAATGCAACCGCAGGGGGGCACAAGCCAGTGTCTTCATGTGCCAGTCCCAAGTCTGGATAAATGCAGAGGGTTGTGTCAGGAAGGGCATCCGACGTAAAACACATGCCAAACTAAAAATGCGAATCATGACAATGACTTCCATACCGGATCGGTCGGGGCCCGGGTTAACAACGACCGCCACCGGTGCTGTTGACCTACAGGGTACCGGTGGAAATTGGACTACTGTTGGTCGAAGACGAAGAAGGAGAGGAGGAAGGTGTGTTCGTAGGCAGAGAGAGAAGAGGAAAGCTAAGAATGTAGGACTGACAGTAGGGACTTTGAACATTGGGACTATGACAGGGAAGGCTAGAGAGTTGATTGACATGATGCAGAGAAGGAAGGTGGACATACTGTGTGTCCAGGAGACCAGGTGGAAAGGTAGCAAGGCTAGAAGCTTAGGAGCAGGGTTCAAGTTGTTCTACCATGGGTCGGATAGGAAGAGAAACGGAGTAGGAGTTATCCTTAAAGAGGAGTTTGTGAGGAATGTTCTTGAGGTGAAAAGAGTGTCAGACAGGTTGATGAGCCTGAAGCTGGAAATTGAAGGGGTGATGTTCAATGTTGTGAGTGGTTATGCCCCACAGGTAGGATGTGAGTTAGAAGAGAAGGAGAAATTCTGGAGTGAGTTAGATGAAGTGATGCAGAGCATCCCCAGAGGTGAGAGAGTGGCGATTGGTGCAGATTTCAACGGGCATGTAGGTGAAGGGAACAGAGGTGATGAGAATGTGATGGGCAGGTTTGGTCTTCAGGACAGGAACGCAGAAGGACAGATGGTGGTAGACTTTGCAAAGAGGATGGAAATGGCTGTAGTGAACACTTTCTTCCAGAAGAGGCAGGAACATAGGGTGACCTATAAGAGTGGAGGGAGAAGCACTCAGGTGGACTACATCTTGTGTAGACGTTGTAATCTGAAAGAGACCAGTGACTGTAAAGTAGTGGTAGGGGAGAGTGTAGCCAGACAACACAGGACGCTAGTGTGTAAAATGACTCTGGTGGTGAGGAAGATGAAGAGGACAAAGGCAGAGCAGAGGATGAAGTGGTGGAAGTTGAAAAAGGAAGAATGTTGTTTAGTTTTCAGGGAGGAGCTGAGACAGACTCTGGGTGGTCAGGAAGTGCTCCCAGATGACTGGACCACTACAGCTAATGTGATCAGGGAGACAGGTAGGAGGGTACTCGGTGTGTCATCTGGAAAGAGGAAAGTGGACAAGGAGACTTGGTGGTGGAACCAGGAAGTTCAGGAGTGTATACAGAGAAAGAGGGTAGCAAAGAAGAAGTGGGACACTGAAAGGACTGAAGAGAGTAGACAGGAGTACAGGGAGATGCAGCGTAAGGTGAAGGTAGAGGTGGCAAAGGCCAAACAAAGAGCATATGAGGACTTGTATGCTAGGTTGGACACTAAAGAGGGAGAGGTGGATTTGTACAGGTTGGCCAGACAAAGAGATAGAGATGGGAAGGATGTGCAGCAGGTTAGGGTGATTAAAGATAAGGATGGAAATGTATTGACAGGTGCCAGGAGTGTGATGGGAAGATGGAAGGAGTACTTTGAAGAGTTGATGAATGAGGAAAATGAAAGGGAACGAAGAGTAGAAGAGGTGACTGGTGTGGAGCAGGAAGTAGCAAAGATTAGCAAGAGTGAAGTGAGGAGGACGTTGAAGAGGATGAAGAGTGGAAAGGCAGTTGGTCCTGATGACATACCTGTGGAGGTATGGAAGTGTCTAGGAGAGGTGGCAGTTGAGTTTCTGACTAGTTTGTTTAACAAGATCTTGGAGAGTGAGAGGATGCCGGAGGAATGGAGGAGAAGTGTACTGGTGCCAATTTTCAAGAACAAGGGAGATGTGCAGAGCTGTGGCAACTACAGAGGAATAAAGCTGATGAGCCATACAATGAAGTTGTGGGAAAGAGTAGTGGAAGCTAGGCTAAGGGCAGAGGTGAGCATTTGTGAGCAGCAATATGGTTTCATGCCTAGAAAGAGCACAACAGATGCAGTATTTGCTTTGAGGATGCTGATGGAGAAGTACAGAGAAGGTCATAAGGAGTTGCATTGTGTCTTTGTAGATTTAGAGAAAGCGTATGACAGGGTGCCGAGAGAGGAGCTGTGGTATTGCATGAGGAAGTCTGGAGTGGCAGAGAAGTATGTTAGAATGGTGCAGGACATGTATGAGAGCTGTAAGACCGTGGTGAGGTGTGCTGTAGGGGTGACAGAGGAGTTCAAGGTGGAGGTGGGTCTGCATCAAGGATCGGCTCTGAGCCCCTTCTTGTTTGCTCTGGTGATGGACAGGCTGACAGATGAGGTTAGACAGGAATCTCCATGGACTATGATGTTTGCGGATGACATTGTTATTTGTAGTGAGAGCAGGGAGCAGGTGGAGGAGAATCTAGAGAGATGGAGGTCTGCTCTGGAAAACAGAGGAATGAAGCTTAGCCGCAGTAAGACAGAATACATGTGTGTCAATGAGAGGGACCCAGGTGGAACGGTGAGGTTACAGGGAGCAGAGGTGAAGAAGGTGCAGGACTTTAAGTACTTAGGGTCAACGGTCCAGAGCAATGGAGACTGTGGAAAAGAGGTGAAGAGGCGAGTGCAAGCAGGTTGGAACGGGTGGAGAAAAGTGTCAGGTGTGTTGTGTGATAAAAGAGTATCAGCAAGAATGAAAGGAAAGGTGTTCAAGACGGTGGTGAGAGCAGCGATGTTGTACAGCTTAGAGACAGTGGCACTGAAGAAAAGACAAGAGGCAGAGCTGGAGGTGGCAGAGCTTAAGATGTTGAGGTTCTCTTTGGGAGTGACGAGGATGGACAGGATCAGGAACGAGTCCATCAGAGGGACAGCTCATGTTAGATGTTTCGGAGATAAAGCCAGAGAGGCCAGATTGAGGTGGTTTGGACACGTTCAGAGGAGAGACTGTGAATATATTGGTAGAAGGATGCTGAGGTTGGAGCTGCCAGGCAGGAGGTCTAGAGGAAGACCAAAGAGGAGATTTATGGATGTAGTGAGAGAGGACATGAAGTTAATTGGTGTGAGTGAAGAGGATGCAGAGGACAGGGTTAGATGGAGGCGCATGATTCGCTGTGGCGACCCCTGAAAGGGAACAGCCGAAAGGAAAAGAAGATGTTATAACATTAAAGAGGTAGTTTTATTATTTATCTGTATTTATTTATTTTTGTCACATTCTAAATGCATTCTAAATGTACATAATAATTGCCAAAATTCTTGATTTTTTTTTCAATTACTCCAGCCAGAGCATCCAGATCAGAGCATCTTGTTATCTATTCACTGCCTTCTTTGTTATTTTTATTTAACTTTTATGTAAACAGGCAGCTCAATTTAGAACCATTTCCACTTTAGAAAGACCACCAATAGTCCAGAGATTTTCTGAGGAGTTCAGAGCATAAAGAGGGCTCTCTGGCGCAGTCTGAAAACCCCCCGACTACTTACGATCAATGCCATTATAGCACCAAGTGTGTGTGTGTGAGTGCACGCACGTGGTCATTTGTGTGTATGTACTTGGAAACCATTGGTCCGCAGTGTATTAGTTAACCCTGTTTCTGACATGTTCTTCAAAACCCACTGACTAATTCAATCAATGCCTATTTGGGTGTGTGTTTGTGTGCACCTGTGCATGTGTGATGAGTGTTTATCTGTGCGTGCACTGGACCAGCGAACAGCTGTACATTAGCCAAAAGCCCAATGTCAGTTTTAGTGCCACCAATCGCACCAGACCTCTGCAAGAGGCTTCACAAAGTGTCTCCAGTGTCAATGTGTGTGTGTGTGTGTTATTTAAAGTGAGACTACAAAAGCTCACAACGACCATCATGTTTCTTCTGTGCCTTGAACACAACTCCAGAAGGTAGAAATATTTGCTTTACATTATAAAAGTCAAATCTAAAGATGAAATTCCAGCAACCTCAACACAAATGCCATTTCTTTTAAATGGTTTTCTTCATTTATTGATAAACATGTATCACCATATTTGGATATATGAGTGTGGATGTGAATCCTGCTCACTGGTGTAAAAGATCTGCGTTTTGTACACCCACCATCCACTCTGGCCAACTTCACAAGATTTGGAGGTGATACTTAGGCTAAATGTAGCATTTCCTACACTAAGACAATATTGCCCGGGAACATAATGCAGGCAGAACAAGATTGTGGCTTCTCTACCTGTTCAGAAGGCACCGACTGTGAGTTCCCATCTGAAATTGTGTCCCCTGGAGTGTGTTGCAGAAACTCTGAGGCACTGATGTAAGCAACAGACAGCTGATGTCAAAATCCCCATCCACTTATTAGTGATAGCTTCTTTAGTTTGATAAATAGGGTCTTTTTTATGGTCTAGGTCGGAGTCAACCATCAGACAGTGGAAGTGATAAAGCCTCTTGGATGAGTAGTAAAACATTTGTAATTCTAACAACAGTGCACTGGATATAGTTTTGCCTCAACATTTTACTACCTGAATGAATGAGATAGATCTATACGTAAATCTTCTCAACTGTTTTGCCTTCTAGTTAAGCTTCCTTTTTATCTGTATTTATTTCCACTTATGTCACATTTCCTGCCTTGATTTTCCCCCTCTCTGTTATCTTGCATTTTTCCTGCTAATCTCTCTCTGAATTTGTCTCTTCTGTGTGTGATTCTTGGTATATTTTTTATTTTTTTAAGATGTGTCACAATTATTTAGGAGAGACAGTGACTGTGCTTTTTATTCTAACTGTGCTGATGGCTTTATAGAAGAAAATAATGGAAATAATAATTACCTCATTGTAGTGGATTTTTTCCTTTTTTTATATATTCACCACATACTGGAGGTTGTGTAAAGGGGAGCTGTAATCTGTGAGCCAAGAGTGATTGACAAATACAATGACCCATATATTCCAATGTTTCTAATGTTTCCCCTAAGATGTTTGATTCATTATGTACAGTTGGTTGTTGTTTAACCTTGTGTCATTTAAAACTTACGGTAGGTAACGTTGGAGAAACTAGCAAGAGACAGCTAGACTGTGTGTGTGTGTGTTTGCATGTTGATTTATGCTGCTGGTTTGCTTTTGGGACAAGGGACAATTCTGTATTAAACATATCTGATCTGTGATCAGTCAGAGGTCAAGAAAGATCAATAGCTAGATTCCACCGCAAGCCTCACCAGGGATAACACATTATCCAGCCGAGCAAGCCTGGCATTAGCTCGACTTGCACTATGTGGCTGAACAGGGTAAACCCAATCCAGTGCTATATTTGCCTAAAACTACCCTTTTCATTTCAGTATGATTTATAAGTTCCTGCCAGAAAAAGCCGAGCTGATGTAACGCAGGATGTTCACATTTGGCCATTATTTGGTCCCCCCATTTTTTAAATGCGTCTGTATTACATTTTTCCTCTCTGCCTATCTTTGACAACATTCATTCTGTCAGTGTTTGGAAATGACAGCTGCTTTTCTTACTGAGAGTGAATCTCTATGTGTTGCACAAATTACATAAGACAGAAAGAAATAGGTACTGTGTGTATGAACAGGTAAATGGAGTCAATCTTTGTCACCAGTATTGCTATTGCCATGAGTAATGCCTGAGACCATGGCTATATCTAGCACAGCCCAAAGATGGTGCCTTCTGTGGATTAAATTTTTTTTTTATTTTACTGCCATGACCCCTCAACCAACCAGGGGTGTGAGTTTATTTGTTAGTAAGTATTAAGCCAATTGCTTTAGTCACATACAGCAAAAGTCTTTTTTCTCAGTGAATTATTGACACACTGTCCAGGGTGTACCCCGCCTAAGGCCCAAAGTCACTGGGATAGGCTCCAGTCACCCGCGACCCCTAACGGGAACAAGCGGTAGAAAATGACTGACTGAAATTATTGACACCACTAAAGGCAAAAACCCCCCCCAAAACATTGATATTCTTAAGGCATTGCCATCTAATAGTAGTTGAACGCAAGTATGCATGTACTGCATTGATCAATCAAACCTGTAGGTCTGTGTATTTCTAACTTTGTTAGCTAAACTTCTGAGCTTCACCATTCTATTTAAAAGTGCCTTTAGCTGCAGTGTAAATGCGGTGTGAATGTAGCACATGATTTCTAAACGTTTGTGCATGCACTTTTGACTTGGGGGCATATCAGACATATGCAGAGTCACAGTTATAAGTCAGACTTGATCACCTAAAGGACGTGGTATGTCTCAACATAATTGCAATGTGAGTGGAATCTGACTTGGCAGTGTTGAGATCTGCCAATCAGAGCATCCTGTTAGAAAATAAAAACTGCAGTGAAAACCTTAACTGTACCGCAACTGTAGCATGTATTGCTGATGGTCTACCATTTACAGGAAGTATAATACAATATATATCATAAGCAGAGCCAGCATTCTTGTATATGTTTTTGTATTGAAATAGGTAAGACAATCTTACCATATGTACAGATGTCTTGGTTTGATATGACAAAATAAAAAAATAGCAACATGCTAAATTACGTTTTCATGCAGAGCTATTAGCAGTGTGTTGTGTCAGCCTTCAGACATGGATGCACACAGCACATCCTTTAATTCTGGTGTGGGAGCATGAAAGAGTTTTAAGGTGCATTTACAGTACATTAACCTTTTGGCATCAATACAAAGCACCAACATAGGTGCATAAGCACACACTCACACACACAAACACTTCCTGTAAATAGATTTTTCTTCAAAACCTACTTTTAAGCTCACACCTTCCACCACTTTGTCTGTTTGGATCAGGCATGAGTGTATGTGGGATCATATTTTTGAGTACCTCCATGCGTGTTTGTTTGTGTCTGTTTGTGTGTGTCCAGGTTGAGCTAAAGAATTTTTATTCACCTCACATTTTCCTCACCATGCAAGGGCAGAAAGAGGTCGATGTGAACCTTTTTCAATCACAGAGAAACTCATATACACCCACAACCCCCCCCCCCACCCCACCCCCACACACAACACACACAAGCACACTCACACTGCAGACAACCCAGACATGAGCCCATCTGCCTGTGAACTAACTCTCTCTACCTTTTCTGCATTGTCCATGGTTTGTGGTTCTTTGGATAATGGACTCGTCAAGTCTGCGCAGACCAACAGACTCAGGCTAAAGTGACTGGAAGCATGCATTAATAGCAGTTAGATCACTAGCCCCTTATGTGACATTAGCAAATGCAAATACACTCTTTGTTCCTTATCATTACTTGGATGATGACAAGCTTTGAGACTCATGTCTTAGTATTTGTCCGACTCAATCATCAAAGTTGTTGTAGCTCTTATAGGCAGGGCTTTTTTTCCCCCCATGGCTAGGGAAAAATGGGTTAAAGGATAAGTATTGTCTATTTTTAATTCTCTACATTACCTTCATTTCCCTTCTGAATGAATATTACAGACATTGTAGATGCAGTATAGAATGCAGGAACCCATTAGAGTACTTGATATGATGTTAATAGTATCATTAAACTGAAATACAAATGAACTGAAGTCAGTGCACGAGTAGTATTAATGTGCGTGTCTGTGTCAGTGTGTATGTGTGTTTTGGTGGGTAGGTGATTGGGGGATCATCGCATTGGAGCAGGTGATGGGTGGGCTGAGGTGTGCCTGCACATGGGGGACTTTGTGTTGAGCAGGATGGGGAAAGAGAAAGAGAGAGAAAGAGAGAGAGAGAGAGAGTGTGTGTGTGTGTGTGTGTCTTTTTGAGCAGGTGGGTGCATGCAGCTTGTATGTATTTTTTTGACATGTACAGAATATGAAGCAAACAAGCTGAATCATGTGTGATGTGCATCTGTCCATTTTTGAGCATGTTTAATATGCGTAATGTAGTGAGGGTTACAGTTCATATTCCCAAATAGAACCGATGGTTTTGTTAAAAAATAAATAAGTAAACAGATAAATAAAACGTGTTGTTAATGAGGAGCACATAATGTTTCACATATTTATTAAACATGATAGATCTTCATTCAATGCTCGAAACTATCAGTTGTAGACTTACAGTAAAATATTGCAACTGTAGACAATTTAACTTACGGTCTTGCTGTGAATAATCATCAAAATCACATTGATCATGGTATGTTATAACAAGCTGTAAATCAAAGTCTTCATAGTAGACATGTACAACACCAAAGAGAGGATATTCAGGCTTATAACATACAATATCACCAAAATGATATACCGGTATGTGCCAAATCATAACGCACACACACATTTGTGCACCCTCATGTGCACATCCCCACTGGTAGCAATGAGCAGTCAGTTTGCTGTAGGTCATTTTCATTTAATTGAATGATTCACTGCGTACGTACTAATGAGCTTAATAAGGGCCTAATGACAAATGACTGTCCCCACACACACGTGCACGCAAACACACACCCTTGCATTGCTGGTACCTGTTGTATTTGTGCCAATTAAACGCAGGTTAAGTTCAAAGACACTGAAGACATGGTGTATTTAATCACTTTCTCTCTTTCGCGTCTGCATTCTCTTTCTTCTTTCTTCATTTAAGCTTCCTGTTTCTCTTCCCCCATATTATTTTTTGTGGGGTTTTTGCTCCCTTTCCCTTCCCTATCCCATTTCATCTCTCTCTTTACTCTATCCCTGTTTTTTTCTACCCCATTCCAACTCTCTTTCAGTCTTTCATCACTACTCCCTTTTCTTCTGCTGTCTTTTTATGTCCTTTTTCTTTTATGTCCTTGTCCCTTGTTTCCTTGTCTCAATTCTTCCTCCTCTTTTTATTACCCTCCCTGTGTCTCCCTCCGACATCTCTTCCGTGCTCTGCCTCCCTTTCCTCTCCAATCTTTTTGCGGAGCTCAGCAGAATGGCATCGGCCCCACCCCCCCCTTCCTTTCTCTTCCCCTCGTCATCTTTCTACTAACCCCCTCCCCCTCCCCACCC
>CM022478.1:16368774-16465223 GCA_011952105.1 Coreoperca whiteheadi
AACTATGTTCTAAGCTGCCTAGTAGTGTTGAACTCAAACTTCCTCATGTGACAGCAACAGACTGTGAGAGGGGAAAACATTATAACATACAGTAGTTCATAATGTCAAATATTTAGAAAATTCTTTCATTTATTTAGTCATTGACTCCTCCATATTGTGACATTATTCCAAGCATATTTTCAGGCCAAGTTAAATGATTATTTTAGATTAATAGAAATTCACTCTTAACTCATACATAAAAAGTCACTAGCACGTTCTCAGTACTTTGATGGAGACGTGAGGTGAGTGTCGTGCATGATTGAAGTGAGCTAAACTATGCTGACATTTAAAAGCTCCAGCTGTTAGCCTACAAAGTGCATACTATTGTTGTGACTAAGAAACCGGCTCGATAAAGTATTTAAATCACAAATTACATCTGTGTGGAGCTCCCTACTTTTTCACTCGAGTTTCCTCCCATTTATTCATGATTTGAGATTTTGTATGTATAACCCTATGACAAGACCAGGGTGTTTGCCTTCTTTTTGCTTCGACAGGTATTAAGAAGTACATTTTCTTGCTTGCTTGCTGTAGGCAGTAATGTTAGTTATAAAATGTTTTTGTATCCGACTGTGGGCGGTCAGGAAACATTACACAACTTTAAATCAAAAATGGCATTGTTTCGACAGTGGACTATTCACACAGTTCAATCCAGTTTCAATCAGCACCATCTGCTCTACAGAAAGCACTGTCCCTAGTGCTAACTACATTAGCAGCTCATCATCTCATAACGTGGAAGTGTCAATTATACAACCTTAACTTATATGAATCAGTTATTTCCAACTGGTTAATCCTTATATCTAGTTTGTTCCACTAATCTGGGTCCAGTTTGCATTAATATGATTAATTATTAGGAATGATTGTTACATACTGCTGGGAAGTACTGAAAAAATGTGGTATAATAATAAATTATTCTAGGCCATATCATCTCTACTGCTTTTCCATCATACTTTGGCTGTGAAACTGTTATTAAATTGCATTCTATTTGGGATTAAAAAGGTCTTAAAAGTCTTAATTTTAACCTGATGAACCCTGTGGATACCCTGTTTTACCCCATGTGTGGGTGGCTAGGCTACAGCTACCCTTTGATGCTGAACAGTAATGAATTAATAGAAAATGAATGAATGGAAAAAATAATTAAATTTAATTTTCCGTTTTGATTAAAAAAACAAACAAACAAGAAGCAAATCAATAGTAAACAAGACAAGTCTAACCAATTCCAATCAGTGAAACCAAATCCAATATATTGAGTGTATCCAATCTAGTTCAGCCGTAAACCAGGATGAGATTAACAAAGTATTAGGCATTTTTGTCCTTGTCCTATTTGCAACTGCTTTGACTTGGGGTAATGCTTGTGCATATGACAGGACTATACAGAACTAAAATTACAGAAAGTTTTGTTATTAGTATTTGGTTACTTTTTCCTCTCTTGGGGTGTTATGTTACTGACATTAATTACTTATCACTCCCCCTCCTGTTTTAAGTCTTATCCCGGCAGTCTTAGCTTCCATCCACTGGCATGGGGGGAAGGGTTAAGGGTTATTGGTGGTTATGTTAAGGATTAGGGACAGGATCCAGGGAGTTACTAGCAAATCAATCCAGGGTAATCAAAAATGTAATAAAAATTGAACCTAAAGAGATGCTACGACTTGCTACTTGTCTTGGTATTTGCTCAAGCAACTAAATAAAAATAGCTTAACATGGAATGGAACAAGAAAAGCAGGCAGAATGAAACACGACTACAGAACACAGAGGCAAAAAGGTAAATTGAAAACTGAAAAACCGTGTCTTTACATTTCTTTATCCTAAACAACAACCAAACGAACTTGTACAGTCAGTTATAAAAGGGAGAGAACGTCCACCCCAAACCACTGATAGCACCCTGCACACCAGATTGACATTGAACATTTATGGACTGCTGATTATTTGTTTTTCTTGCATATATTTTGATATTAAGAAGGATCGAAATAGAAAAAGACAAATGTCAGAAGTCACAAGAACATAAAAACCCTTTTAACCTTGTTTGGCAAATTTGCATGCATATTTATGAATACATTCTGAAACAAAAATCATAAATTTCTTATATTTTCTATATAAAAATTCCATTATATTTACAGTCTCTTCCTCACCTTTATTCCGACCTTGAATAATTCCCTCCCCGTACCCCCTTTGTCATTAAATAAACATTTCTCTGTTTTTAAAATGCATTAAGTCCTCTTTTTCCATGCATGTGACTATGCGACTGCCTGTGTTTGATACAGAACAAGTGTTATATTCTAGTCCTCTGTCTAAGTAATCTTTTTCTCAATTTCCAGTTTCAGTTCCAGTGTGCTTGTCTATTGCCAATTCGTCTTTACTGTTTGTAGTGAGAGTTCCAGTATTAAATCCTACTGGTGTTCCTGGTGAGTTTTTGAACCAGCTTCTTCTATCTTGACTTTGCCTCAGCCTATTGTTTTTGAATACCTTTGCCTTATTGGACTGCCTACTTGTGTTGTTGCCTGTTAAATAAATACCTTTTATACCTAGGCCCACTGTTCCGAGTGTTGAGTCTTGCAACTGAGTCTATTGTCTGTTTGCCTCAGCGTAATAACAAGGATACAACACTTGAACCCATAATGAGGAACATGTATGTTTGCTGGGTTACAACAGCGGTATTGATGCTATGTTCTGTGGATGTGATCCATTATTTTCCTGTTGGTATAGACTTGAAACATAACACCCCGATTGCCTCTCTCGCTCTGTTTTTCTCTCTCTTTTCTTCTCTCTTCCTGTCAGTCTCCTCCTCGATCACTTCATTATTCATACCCTTGTCCTCATAGTCCTTTGTCCAGTGTTTTCTTTGATTTCCTTCTATCTTCTAATCCAAGATTCCCTCTATAAATAAACAGACACGTGCCTTCACATTTACGTACACAGGGATCCAGTATTGGGTCATACTTTTCTATTTTTCAAATGTCGCACGCTGTTCCATCAATTTGCAGTATTGGCTGTTAGCAGCTATTGTCTGCATTGAGAGCCTTTCTTCTGTACATTTTCTCTATCTTTAAGTCTTTCCCCATCTTTGTCTATTGCTTTTTTAATCCATTTGACCCCATTAAGAACCCCTTAGAGGTTAATCTGCAGTACACATGTATTCTAAAACATTCGATTTTTATAATTGCTAAGTATTCTACCTCACATTGTTGGGGAACAATATAAATAGCTTTACACTAAGTAGTCTGACCCAGAGATACTGGGGTCGTATTTGGGATATCACTGTGAGCAAATCAGTTTATTTAAGACTTGTCACCAAAAATGTCTGTATCAGCCCATTTATTTAATGCTGTTGTGCGAATATTAGGGGTTGGTTCATCGAGATAAACAGCTGGGGGAGCTAATTCTCCTGTCCGATGCCATTAAACCACTGCAGAAGAAAATAACATAATTAAAAAAGCACCAGTCAAACTTTAAACAATAAAAAGCAATGTAGAACACGAGATGAAAACATGAAAATTCTACCAGGAGATACAGTGACTTAAACCAACAGTGAGCAAGAAAAAGTATAAATAACCTGATTTGTTAAGCTATGAGTAGAGGAAAAGTCCATTAGCCACTCACAGATAATAAAACAGTTGCACTGACGCTGAAAACCTGTGTAGGCTTATTTTTTTTCCACACAAACATTTTATCAGGAATCGATAAAGAACTGGGCCGATAAGCAGAATCGATAATGGCATCAATAACATCCTTCAATTCCCCTACCTAGTGGCAACCACTTTTTAACAAATAAAAAATAGGGACAGCAAACAGCAAAACGTGCACCTCAAAATAAATACATTTTTAATATTTGTTGCATTAGTGATATTAAAAATGTTGCCGTTACAGTTGGAACCGGAACCAGACAACGTTTCACGTGTGTTTACCTGCGTGTGCGCAGCCGTCTGTATAGAGACGAATGGCGAAGCAAATTAAGTTGTTTGACTCTGGGATGAAAAGTTCGACTAACCCGTCAACATCACAAATGGATGCTCAGTTGTCGCCATCTTTGAAAGGCCACGTCGATATTGACTCTGGTCTGACCTCTTGCTTTATTCAAAGTGTTTTTGGTCATAGCCTTTTCAAACTCTGTCTTCCCTTTTTGCCTTGTTTGCTGGTGCTGACTGCAGCTGCAGGTACAGGTGGTACTGGGAAGTTTGACTGCTCTTTCTCTGCCATGACTGAGCGACTAGCTTGGTAGCTTACAGCGCCTAGCATCATCAGGTATGAGAGTGCCGGCTGGGCGCGCGTACGTAGGAGGGTCATGTAGCAGCAGGGCAGGTAGCCATAGTAGCGAGATAGAGTGGCAGTAACCCAGCCAATCATTGCATTTGGACTGAATGCAATGATTGGCTGGTTTACTAGTTGACTGCAGGCCTGTGACTACTACAGACACTTGATTTTTTTTTCTCTGTTTTTCAGAGTATTTCATTTTTGATTTGTATTGGTATATAAACACAGTTTCAACAAATGTGACATAAGTTTTTTAGAAATCATTGCCTACCCTACCTTTGATGACAATAAAGCATCTGAACTGTCAGAACACCTAGAAACCTTGATGTGAATCACTATTTCTGAATCAGTTACCTGCATAGTCCAATAGTACATGGAGATTAAGATTGCCATAGGCAATAGATTGTTTCTAACAATGGGAGCCTGTACACTTAATAAATTCAATTTAAACCTATACATTCTTAGTTAGTCACCTGTGTTCAGCTGTTTAGATGATATTAGCTCATATGTCAGTGTGTTAAAGTGTTATTAAAACAACCGTGCTGAGCAATTTTGTTGTGGTACTTCATGTTAATTATCGATGCTTTCCAATCATAAAATGTGCCTTTTCTGGCTCTCGTACTGCTATAAAGTTAAATCATGACCTTGTTAATTTGTTAAATGTGCTGTGATAATTCTAAGAGTTATTCTGCCTTTCACAGATATTCTTCATTTTTCAGAATTTTGTATAATGATCTTCCCATAAAACATTCATTCATTCTAACAGCTTAGCAACCCACATAACACCTCACAGACGTAAAGACCAGAAATATCTTCAGTATACTCAGTCATTTCAGATAGTTTTGTTTAACTTTTCCATTCCTATAATACTGATAATTAACAATATTTATTATGTTGCTGCTAATGTCAATGTATGCCTGACATTTAGATGTAGATTTTGAGCTGCATACCCACAAATGTCATCTCTTTCCAGTCCAAATGACAACCAGCAAACAAATATAGCTTTTACTTTAGTGCTCTTTGATCCTCGTTTACATAAACATTTTTCTAAGCATTTGCCTGATGCTCTTATCCGGATTGACTTATATTAACTTCAAAGAGGTGCATGCATTCATTTTCATTTCACTGTTATTCATTTCTTTTCATTTTATTGAGATGCAGAACAGAGGGGAAAATAGGGCAGAGGGAAGAGTGAGAACTTTAGGGAGGAAAGTACGAGGAGCGAGATGCAAGAAACATGGGAGGAGTTACAGGTTAGGGTTGAGGACAGATGAAAGACAAGTGAGGAGATGTGGCTGGAAATGGGAAAGGAGAGAAGAAGAGTGTCTGGGGGGAAGCAGAAAAACAGTGAAGGAGTGTGCAAGGGCAAGGAGCAAGATGAAAAGAGGAGAAGGGAAAGGGGAAGACAAAGGGTCGAAGGAGAGTGAAAGATAAAAGAAAGATGAAATAAAGGAGCAGCATAAGAAAAAGGAGGGATGGTGGAAGGAGGGAACAATGCCTTATTAGGAATGAGGACCCTGGTGTAGCTCCACACAGAGGACCTGCTGTCAGGGGTCCTACTGAACAGGTTTTGAGACACAATTGAGTCTCCAGCCCTTTAATTATTTCAGATTGAGAGGAAGGTGGAACTAATTCACATGAATAACTGATAAGAAAACAAAGCTCTGCACATAGACATGCACTTATACACACACACACACACACACACACGCACACACACGCACACACACACACACACACACACACACACATCAAAAGTATATTGAACTTTAGAAGACACATACCCGGACAGAGTGCTGCCAGTGAGGAATAATCAAAAGTCGATGACAGGTTGCGGAGTGTACACTTTGTCCTTGAATTTCAGTGTATCTCAGTGGTATCTGTATATTGCTGTCTTGTGTTTTTGTACTACAGATGTGTGGAGATATGGGGCTTTGTCCAGGATTAGTGTCAGTAAAATAAAAATTGAAATAAATCAATTTGGGGTTTTCTCTTGCTGAACATCTGAATGTTTGTAAACAAAGGGGCTACGATGCAATTCTGGGTGACCAAAGCTATCACAGAACTGGCTTGCTGAGTCTGGAAAGATGCCCAGACGATGGGCTGTCTGGGGCTCTAACAACTCCTTTTTGCCGGGAAAATGTTGGGTTTGTTTTGTGTTACTTGGGAGAAGAGTACAACAGCATGCAAATGCTTTTCTTTTTTATCAGTATAAATAACTTAAGAGAGGGTGATGCCAAGTCAGGTTCAGAGCTAGCTGTCCCAACAATGGATAAGAGACTGTCAGCCAGCTGAGAAAAATGTACAATAGATGGAATTTGAAAGAAGAAAAGGAAGTACAGCAATTATTTCCAAATGATTCAGTCTGTCTTAAAGGCATTGTTGAGGATAACAGAGTGATAAAACGCCATGCAATTAACTACAGCACAGCAGTTTGCCTTATTAGCCGACAAATTAAAATCTGATGCATTATCACTCATTGATATGGCACTACGTGCTTAAACACAACATCACAGTGTGTGTTAAATCAGTGCAATCAATAGTTGCACTGATTTAATTATTATTTTATTTCATGTCAACATCATGTACCTCAGTATGGTAAAAAAAAAGATCTTGGTGAAAACAGGCTAAATGTTTACATGGATTATAATTTCTTTTTTTCTTAATTTCCACCAATTTATTTGATTAGTTGCCTTTTTATGAATGTACAAAACCACACTGTGGAGCAGTGGTGGGAAATACAACCTGTCCTTACCGCACAACACATAACCCTCTATTTTGGAAGTGAAGCCTACCGAGTGCTGTAACAAATTATGTTATGGGATGTCATCAGTTCACCTCCAAAAATACTAAAGCCAGTGAAAACTCGCATGACGTTCTGCGATGCTTGGACCTGTTGGACTTTAGAACAAGATGATTAAGTATGCTGTATAATTTACAAGCTACAAATATTTGCATGACAGCATGGCTCCCTTAAATGTTGCAGACTGTCATTTACCCCATCATTGTGCCTACCAGCTGTTCATAAATAAAGGCCCTAAATTTGTAGCGTTGCTGGTAAATAGTAGATCTTTTCATATTGCTGCTGAGAAGAGTGCCAGTGTACATGAAGCGTTTGTGGTCAAAGGTCAGGAATCTTCAAGTCAGAGTCAAGTTCACTTTGATTGTTTTGTTTCAGAGCTAGGCACTTTATGTCTCTCTCGTGTCTTGAGCTAATGGCCTCACATGGGCACTTAGCAATCACTTTTAATTGTTGAAAACAGCGTCCCGTCACTGCTAATAGGCCAATGTCTCAGTAGCAGTCTCTTTTAATTGGCCCATTTGAGTTTGATATATTCCACTGGGGTGTGTACTGTATGTGATTGTGTGCACATACAGTATGAACTCACGCATGTGGGATCTGTCATGTATTACTGAGGCTAGTGATGAGAATTCCTCTCTCCCTCTCCTTCATGCTCTAGCTCCGTCTCCCTGTCTGTGTTTATTTGTTCTCCCTCCTTCTTCCTTTGTCACAGACTCTCTATTCTACTTTGACTATAATTCTCTCTACCTCGTCTCTCATCTCCGTCTTATGTACGCCTCTTCGCTTTTTTACGCAGCAGGAGGCTACAGTAATGACCAGCACTTAAATAATCACCATACACACACTCACACAGTTATGAGCGAGGCCTCAGCTCACACACACTGCCACAGAAGCACATGTGGAAAGGTGTGTTTATTATTATGAGATTCATAAACAAGGAGATGGAGAAAGAGAAGAGCTGAGAGTGGGGTAGACGGAGAGAGGCATTAGTCTGCAGTGGAGAATTATCACAACCTACTAACTCCTTACTGCACTGCCTGTACTCATAATTTACATGTGTGAATGTATTGTGTGTGTCTGTACTCTTTGCCAGTTCATGTATATTTGTTGTCAGCAGAACAGCCAAATAATGGCTGATCTTGCTCATAGTCTGTGTACGTGCATGCATAAGTTCCTGTTTATGTACTGTATGTTTGTGTATATAATGGTGGATGATATGTTTATTAGTAATAAAAAGGCTGGTGTTTGCATTCGAGTGTGTGTGTGTGCGTGTGTGTGTGTGTGTGTGTGTGTGTGTGTATGGGGGTCTTTGGTGTTTAGTCGATGTGGATACATTTTGATTGTGTTATTGCATTTGCTGAAACTGCATTTGCATAAGCCAAGTAGATCATTTCCAAGGACTGTATGTGTGAGGGTGTAAACATGTAACCAAGCCAGCTCTTGTCAGTGCAGAACATCATTATTAATATGTTTTTTTTTTCCTGTTTGAAATATTCAGCCAGCCAGAAAACAAATTCATAAAGAATTAATTGCGGCCTCTGATAGTACCAGGAATTGTGCATCACTTGCAACCGCTATCTGCGCTGTACGATTCCCAAAAGATAATGCTCTAATGATTTTACAGCGCAAACACGGCCATAAAGTTTTGCAGCTGCGTGAAATTTGCCACTGTTTGAAATATGTTAAATATTCAATTGAAGTTTCCTGTAGTTGTCCCAGTAATATTTATTTCTTAAAGTGTACTGACGTGGTATATCAGATGACATGTTTAAGCAACATTTGAGTAAAACATTTTTATAAATACAGTTGCAAGAACAATACTTTCCACTCGTGGAAATAGATGTTTGATTTAAAAGAGAACTTATTCAATTTATAATTCTAACTATTCTAATTATCGAATATCTCCCCTTGCTCTTTCATTCGTTTCTGTGGGATGTCTCTTATTTATTATATGGTTAACTCTGTATGGGGTGATTGTTATGCGGGGGGTTTAACCAAGAGTACCTACCTGCAGACACAAAATGGCGAAGCTCTGCAAGAGAACCTCCATCCTCTGCAGCGGAAAATGATCTTCTGCGTGGTGTTTTTTCATGGCAGACCTTACTGTAAAACAACTGTCTAGCTTCATTTAATGGTTCTGGTTAAAGTAGCGATATGGGGCCTTACTTTCATGACTTTTATCAGACATCAAATGAACTGAGAATTAGGTTGGAAAAACTATAGACATGGAGAAACGGAGTGAAGAGGAATGTTTCTGAGGGACAGGCCTAACTGATTACTGTAAAAAACACAACAACTTTATTCACAAATTTTGGTGAAACTGGATCTGGTGTCCTCGGGCTGCTCTGCTTCAATTCTCTGTGATTTACGGAGTTTCCTGATACCAGACAGATAACATTACCATCGCCATAGCTTAATTAGCCATGCAGCTAACATAGCCGTCCTATTAGCTGACTGTGCCCAGACTGGGAGTGAGGAGCACTGGGGGAGTGAAGAGGTTTTCACGTCCTTTTCAGGCCTGTTGCTTGCTCGGCTCCGGTTTTGGCGCCCATTCCGACGCCGCTCCCCGCCAGCATTCCCCGCTGCCGGACAGAGTCAGCTAATAGAAGGTCTACATTAGCTGAATGGCTTAATAAGCTATTGTGATGGTATGTGTCCATCAGGAAACTCCGTAAATCACCAAAAGTTGAGGCAGAGCAGCCGGTGGACATAGGGAAAACCAGAAAATATTTGCTCCATAAAATATGATCAAATTTGACCAAAATCAGTGAATAAAGTCGTTGTGTTTTGTCTTTTGCATTTTCTGCCACAAGAAACCTAGGCACATGCGCAAGACTACACATGTGCAAAAACAACACGAAGAAGACCAACTTCTGCTGCGGAGGAAGCAGGTGCCTCTTGCAGAGGTCCTGTCTGTATCCCTGTTCCTCTCGCTTTATCCGTGAACTCTCCCTCATGCCTCTCAGTGCATGGCTTTCTCTCCTAGCCTGCTTACAGTGTGTAACCATCATCTCCGTTTCTCACAGAAGCAGGTTTTATGTTGTTTTACAATTTCATTTCCTCATGGTGAATATCAGGCGTTGTACTGTCTCTGTGCCACCTGTGCACATATGATGTACTGTGATGTGCTATTGCTTCGCCAGGATACAGTCACTGCTGCCATGATCACTGGAAAGTCTGGGTGTGACACTCCTCATAAATCCGCTTCAGTTACCACCAACTGAAGCGCTAATAATTTCACTCTAACTGCGTGTGGCTATTAGCGCTGGTGTTTGTGAATTTGACCTTGTTTTACAATGAGGCTCATTTGCATAGAAAGGTGCCCATTTTGCGCCAAATGTATGCATATTACCTAATTTACACACCTGCAAATAGCCCCGGAGCACCAAGACGCTATTTGCTTGGTAGCGCAGTTATGGTTTCTTTTTGTCATATTTATGCAGGCTTAGATGCCGCAAAATTCACCTGTCTAGTTCTCCTTCATACATTATTTCTGCTCTTTAACTGCCCGTTTATTCTTCCTCTCTTCCTCTGTACATCTTTGCAGTGTGTCTCTGTCTTCCCTGTTCTACTTTTTGCATGTATTTTTTTCTCCTCTTATGCTTACTTAGGAAGTTAATGCCTTTGAATTCATTATGTTTTAATGCAGCCATTACAAATCAGGGCAGGAATGGATAATCCAAATAAAAACTTTATATGGAGAGCTTTGAAACTGAAAATTTTCTATACAGAGTAACAGCAATGAAGCTAATTCAAGTCACTGTCAGTCCCTTTATCCCCCAAAAAAAGTCCTCTGGTCCCAAAAATATGTATGTGCTATTGCAGGCTGCAGCTATACGGACTTGTAGGATCATTTTTTCTTTAGATTTTCTGTAAATAAATTTTGTGCCACAGTTTATCACAACTTATGTGGTTATCCAAAAAGAGTGTGTATTGTATTTTGAGTGGGCTTTGCAGGGCCTCAGGTTAGGGACCTTACTCAGCACAGGTGGGACAGTGCATTTAATTAAAGCGAGAAAGCAAAACATTATCGAAACTGGAGTTGTGTGGTTTTCATTAAGCAACCAGCATTACATTAAAACTGAAGGGTTTAGCAGGCCTGGATCTTTTGCTTGACAGTATTGAACTGAAAACATGTTATTCTTGAGCCCCTAAAACCTCCATCGTGTATCAAGTGCAACTTGTCATTGAACTCAAAGTCTATCCCAGCCTTTACAAGACTCTTAAGCCATTAACAAGCATCAGCCTCAGCCCCACTCTCTCCCCCTATGGCCCACTTAGATGGATGTAAAATTAGGCTTTAATCCGCCAGCTGAACTAAATACATGCTCCCCAGTGTCAACACCGCTCATTCCATAATATTTCATTTTTCTCTCTCACTCTCTTCTACATTTATGTTCCCTCGCTTTCCCCTTCTAAAGCTCAAACTTACACTTCTCTTCTATTTTTCTCATTTCTTCTCTCCTTTTCTGTATTTCATCTATGATAAATGTGCTAAATTTAGTACATGGCCCCCACAGTTAACACTGCACTAAATGAATTTAATCTCCTCTCTCTGTCTCACTGCCTGTGTATCTCGGTCTTTGTTTTGCACCCTTTCTCTCTCTGTGGTTGATGGGCCATGGGTGGTTTGTGAATCAATAGTTTTGATAAATGGGAGGAAATCTGGCGGTGGCTCTTGAAAATCTGACCTATAGTAGCTGGTTCAGGAGATAACTGGTTAAGTGTCTGCATCTGTTTGTGTGTGTATGTGTGTGCGTGTGTTTGTACCAATGTATAATACAGACAGGAAGAGAAGCAGATAGACAGGCAGCATTACTTGGTTGTTTGGCTGTGAGCTGGTTGAGAGATACAATACATATTCCCAGTGGATACCAATGGCCTGTGGTCACTGTCAAGCTGTACAGAGAGGCTATTGATTTTTCTGTATTTAGATTACTTATTGTTACTCTTGTTCATTTGCATTATTTAGCATCAATGTGTCACTGTTGCACATTTTAGCATGCATTCCTTTCATGCAAGCAGGCAAAATCACTAAATTGAGAGATGTGGTCCTTGCAATTACTTCACAAAAAATACCAGCAGATTGCTGTGTGCTACCTTATTTGCATGCAACTCCCATGTTGTTCTTCAATGTCATGCGTTTCAAGGTCACAAAAATAGCAACTTGTACCACTGCTTTTGAAAAAACAGCCTGCAAAGTGAATCGGACATGCAGTGGTAGACAGAGAAACAGGCAAACAAAGTTCGACTGAGGAATGTTGATTTTATGTTGACATTATGGCATTAAATGTGGTTGCAATATATTTGTCATATCACATCACACAGTCTTGTTTCTATTATTTCATATCAGGATATACAATTTCATTGCGGTGTTTAAAAAGTTATGTCCATTAGAATCAGCCGTATTGGCTTCCATCTCCTGTATCACTGCAGATGCCAAATTCAAACTTGAGTTAAAAAAGTAATTCACAATAAGAACACAATGACAACAGTTCACTTTATTGCACTTAGTGTATCTAAACAGGCAAAACAAGCCAAGTATGGAACAAGACAGCCAACATCACATGGTCATACGGATGATAGTGCCTGCTCTCTTTAAGATCTGAGATGGAATAACAGAGGACGATTCAAAACAAATATAATGAGCTTCTGGCCCAGTAGTTTTATAACTTGGAACCAAAATAAATACATAAACTGGCTAGATTTATAGATCTGAGGCAGCAACTGCTTCACAAGTATTTTTTATACAACTCTGGACGTCAGCACTCTGCATTTAGCAGGTTTATTACTCTCCCAAACAGTACTTCCAGCCACCCCAATACTGATTCCCTTACATTCATTTGTATGAGGTAGTTAAAACAGCATGAGTGCAAAGTACATTTGAGACCCTGACACTAACTGGATGTTTACACATCAAAAGTATATGTACATAATCAGCATGCAAAACAGTACTATATACATTTTTTTTATTTGAAAAACACTACAGTCGACCATTGGGATACAAAGTGGTGACTCATTGGAAGTCCAAAGGGAAGCACAGTAGTGCAGCTTTTAAAGTAAGTCTATAGATCAATCTGTGATATTAAACAGAATGTAGGGTATATATACTTTTTCTACAGAATATCCAATGAAAGTCAAGGAAATTAATATCCAACGGAGATTGGAATTAATGGTCATGATATAAGCTATTAAATATACATTATACAAACATCACAGAATATTTCTGTTGAGATTGAATTTGTAACAGACGCAAGGGCTTTCGGTGATGTAGGTAACTGAAACATGAAGAGTAAAGCACTTGCAGTAGCCAACACGGTTGTGTAGACAATCAACTTGTTATGGTGGACAAATAACAGTGATTTTGATTGATTATTTATATTATATTATGCATATGCTATATATTTATTGTATCAGTTTCAGTTATTTTTTATATTCTAGTGTATGTGTATTGCGTCCACACAGCTAAATAAACTGAATTCATCATCCTATTTAGCACCATTGACAGCGCTGTTGATAAGCTAGCCATGTGACTGCACTCACTCTCCTTTGGGAATCCTGAGTAGAACTTTAACAGCATTTGCACAAATGCACTTGCTTAAGCCTAGAATTTCTTTGAATCATTATCTCAGAGAGGAAGCATCACCTTTGTCGCTGCTCTTTTCTCCCCATTTACAGTGGTGGCCATATCGTAAAGACTGTATACAGCAGGTACAGTAACACATTGCCTAACTAACTGTAACTTACTAACTGTTGTATGAGCTGGGCTAATTCATCTTTAATCAGAGGCCACCAACTACAGTTTCTTCCTTCTCTCCCTCTGTACTGCCTTCTGTTCCATCCTCCCAGATTTTTTTTAAACTTGTTATGTGTAAGATGTGCATCTCTGCATGCTAAAACTGGACTGTTAGACCACATTTATTTTTATCTGTCCGCATTTGTTAGTGCAAGAAAAGCCATTTAAAAGTTAGATGGTGTTCTCATATGAAAACTGTCCTACCACAAAAACACAATTTACTTGGAGTACTACTGTATTTAAACTGAAAAGAGATATGACAGAAGTGAAAGACAGTGAACCTAGAGGCATGTGGAGTTGCTTTTGTGAGTGTCTGCAGCCCCCGTCAGCTAGGTTTGACCATCTGACACATGGCTTACTCCAGGTTTAGAGAAGAGAATTGATATGGGGGAAAAAAAGGCAGAAGTGGAACTTCATTTCCGGAGTTTTATACTTGCAGTTATCTCAAAACTTTGCGACATCTCTATAAAATGGTGCTGATCCCATTGGGATGCCATTTGTATACAGCAGAATGTGTTATTTGGTCACGTTCAGATAATTATGTGTATGCAAGTTAAACTTTGCATCATTTATATATGCATACGCTTATCAAATGTAAGTTTTGTTTTATAACAGTTAACAAAATACTGGAGTATTGTAAACAAAATGCCTCTTGTGAATCAAGTCACTCACTAATAGTTACCAAAAAATGATCTTGTCGTGTTCATTGTCCCATTCAGCTCTAATTGTTTGGCCTGCTGAACATTACGTTTTATAAATCCATCCATAACTCTCTGTTTATCTGTGGTACAAGCTGAACTGAATGACAGATGAGACGAGGACAGAGATGAAGAGAGGTCAGAGTAGAGGTTCTGTTCATAATCAGTAAAGGCAGAATGATAAGCCAGACTGCACATTGTAATCCAATGCAGGTCTGTCCCGACTGCAGGTAGTTTACTTTAGTGTATTTTCAGAAATGTATTCAGTGCTTATGGAAATCGCTAGACAAAAAACACATTAACAGCAAAGCCACTCTTTATGTTACAGATAAATTACAGTAAACAAACAATAACTCTCTCTAAGGCATCCCGCAGCATTACAGATGGATTGTACAAAGTGCTCAGTGTACAATATTAACACCAACAGTCAATTGCAACCTCCACACAACCACCCAGACTCAGCTACTGTGCTGTTCCATTCATGTATATGTGCAGCTACGTTCACCTTATTGATTTTGAAATGTGACATTTGTTCTCCCAGGGTGAATGCCCCTTGACTCCCTTTGCTATGGCTCTGTAACTACCTCTGGGCTGAGCCACACATGTTTTAAAGCCCCAACAGCATCCCTGCCAGCGACTGCACATTTGCCTATAATCAAGACTGATAGAAATATCTCCCCTTGCCAGAGCTCTTTCCAAAGCCAGTGTCGGAAAGCCATTTTCCTACTAATGCTAATGTGGCCTATGAATCCACTGTATCAATACAGTTCAATATGTATCAATAAAGCTGCTCTTTGAACTATGGACTCTGTGTGTGTGGCTTGGTGGGAACGGCTGAAGGAGGGATTAGGTTTTGACTGTGTTTGTGTGGGTCCTAATCCCTAACAGAGCTAGCTGACCTCGAGGCGGATGGAGAGAAATGAGTTCATCCTCAAGATAAACACACAAAAAATACTCTCTTCAACACACACACATAGAAATACACACACACACATGCACACACACTTCTTCTCAGTCAGTCAGTCTGTCTCTCTCTCTGTCTTTCACATACACACACAAACATACACACAGTTTGGTTGAATAATGGCCCAGTGAGTGGTGTGCCTATGGGGAAAGCTGTCAGTTTAATTGAATCCAGTATTCTCCATTCTCCCTGCCTGCTAATTGATTCTGTCAGGCTCTTCTGCTTGACAAAGAGACATTTTCCCCTGCGTGGTTATGACTGCCACAGTGTGAGTGACCGTGTGTGTGTGTTTGTCCTTACATATTACTTACTTAGAGCAACAAGAACGTGTGTGTGTCTATCAGTGTGTTTTAAGCACATTACTAATTTAGAAGGACAGGACAGTCCAGTTAGCCAAGTGTGTGTGTGTTTCTATGCTATGACCCATGCTATGTACTTATGCTCAATATTAACAATATAATACTAATAATAATAATGATAAGTGAGTGGGTACTTGCTGTATCAGCCTTTCTAAATATGTTGTTTTTTCTGCAGGTAGACATTTTTTGTGGATGAGTTACATTTTTTTGTGAAATAATTTTTACAATTGTGTTTATAAAAAAAAATATAATGAATCCACCCATTCTTCACAGATATATACACTTAGTGCGTCATTATGTTAATGAATAATTTTAAGTAACCAAAACAAATTATCATACACTTAACATATGAACACATCACAAAACATGTCATAAAATCTCTTAAAAAATACAAGTAGGTAGCTTTTGCTTTGTAGTTTCCACCACACATTTAAAAAAACGGGGAAAGGACAGGCCAAAGCTATCAATGAAAAAGTATTCTGAGACAGTTAATTCAATTTCTGTTATTCTTCAAAAAATATGGGTTTTTTTTCTCTTTATCTAACTTTGTCTGGCTGTCTATCATTATTCTTATGGCCAGGGGAGCATTTTGCCAAAGTGTCAACAGCACCTACATCATTTTTATTTCATTACACGTCAGCAGTTGATGTATTGCGTTCACTTCAGTCCAGACACTCCAGGCCCTCTTTGCTGCCCTTTCAAACAATATGAGATTGGCAGTGGAGAAAACACACATACCTGCCTCCATACACCCACAGAGATACAGCAAACACAATGTTTTGACCAATACGCAACCTGGGAAATGTCAGTTTGACAGTTGCTGTAAAAGAGGAGGTTTAAAGAATTGCTGAAAATATTGAAAACTAACAACCATAAACTTCTCTTGAACCAAGGACCAGAATAATTTCTCAGAGATGAAAAACTGTCCTGGTAAAGAGTGAAGGGAGAATTCATTTCAAACTTGTAAACTTATAAAATATCCAACATATTTACTGTATGGTCTGTACATTCTATAGAAATGCAAACATACAGGAAATAGCAAGATAAGAGTAAGTGAGCATCATGCATTTCCACATGAAGGCTAGTAAGTGACTTTTAAAGCATGACAAGGTGAACTGTACATGTTGTAGCGCACTTAAAAAATAACCAACCAGGTTGCTTGGCTGATGGCCATTGACCATTTAAAAATAAATGGTTGCCAGTCAAGTTGACCTCTCAGCCTTACTCAGGAAGAGCCACCGACACAGTCTGTCTTGTCTATTCATTTTGCTTTCTGTCAGGCTGACGATCTTTCTGTGTTTGACTGTGAATCTGCCCACCTGTCTCTTTATCTTCCTTCAGTCCATCCCCGCATCCGTTCTTCCCTCCCTCCATCTGCCTGTGTCCATGAATGTATCTACCCCAACAGAGTACATACACACACTGCCCAGATTATCTCCTCCTGTTTGCTGGGGTGATGGAATGGGAGGCAGCACAGAGAGAGAGAGGAAGAGAGAGAGATTAAAGTTTTGGGGTCAATAACTTCTCCAGTTCATACAGAAACATCATATGAAACAACACGTTTTATGGGTATTCACCTTTGATAAAGACACCCTCAGATTGGCTTACTGTGCTCAGATTCAATTTTAGAAAGAGTGGTCCAGCATGTTATTTTGCAAAGCGTTATCATTGCTATGCTGCATTTACTGAGTCATTGTATTTAACAGCAGTGTGAGTGAACAGAGTTTATCTAGAGCTGTTGCTTCTACAACTATTTAAGATGATAAACACTGTTCACCGGGGTGAACTCCAACACATGGCGGCTGAGCTGGGGGGCTATGAGTAAGCCCACACCAGCCCGCCGCCTCTCAACGCGGACAACTCCAGAGTAGTAGAGAGTCCAGCCTCTCTCAAGGAGTTGGGTTCCAGAGCCCAAGCTGGGCATGGAGGCGAGCCCGACTATCTCTAGTCGGTATCTCTTAACCTCCCGCACCAGCTCAGGCTCCTTCCCCCTCAGCGAGGTGACATTCCATGTCCTAGAGCCAGATTCCGTGTCTGGGGATTGGGTCGCCGAGGCCCCCGTCTTTGACTGCCACCCAATCCACAATGCACCGGCCCCTACGGTTCCTCCTGCAGGTGGTGGGCCCACAGGAGAAGTGTAAATTTATTCCAAGGTAATTATGTATACTTTCCCCTTGATTTTCCTAAGGGTTGTGGCCTCATTTAGTTTACATTTAATATGCAAACCAAGGGGATGCAATTGAAATACTTATGGATCTTTCCAGATTTGTGATTGGATGAGCTATTTTTTCTACCAATATCCAGTCAATCTCAGTTTGCATATTGAGAGTTTTTTGATGAAAATCTAGGTTCCATCTGAGGAAAAAACTGCTGCTTCTCAGGGGTCAGGATTAAAACAAGCCTCAGGGTCAACATATTGAGTTAAAGTGTGATGTTACAACACAGGCCATTACTAAAGTACAGTATTAGTAATAAGATGACATGATGTCATGCATTTATCCAATAAAGGCCATCCATTGGCCTTAAATGTGGGAGTAAGGTCACAGTATTAAGTCAAATATCATTACTGTAGAGCAGCAGCCGAAGAGCCGATTACTCCGGTACTCATCGCATGGGATATTATCTTCTATCTTCAAACAAAAGGGTTAGGAAATATTCAACTCCTTACACTGTGCAGCACGTTGATTTTTTTTTTTTTTTTTGCTGTCCTAATTTGAATATAGCCCCTATTTAAAATGACATTTTTTTTCTGGGAACAGCATGGATAAAGAGACAACCATAAGAGACAACTTGGTGTTTACATTCCTGTGGAGGTGTCCTTTATCAATACACTTCCTGCCAGGCCTATAGCTGACCATGAACTCTGATCTCTAGTCGGAAGACATATTGAGAAGCAATTTCTCCACAGCGATCAATAAAATGTCTCACTATTATCAGCCATAGAGGAGCAATGGCTTAGTTATAAAGAACAGACCAGATTGTACAATATTCTGTATGTGAAACTATTATACAGAATGTGTATGAGTGATTATAGTGAGTCAGAAGTTTAACACATGCAATATACATAGCAACATAAAGTAGGATCAAATCTAAATAAACTGAAAGCAGAGGTGAATAGAAAAATGAAATAGCTCTCAAAACACATATAACTGTTTATCATATTCAAGAAAAGTATCTGCCATTGAGTGCAAATTTCTATTTCATTACATTTGACCCTACCATGTATTTATCTCCATGTAATGTGTCACAATATCATTCCAAAAGTCATTCCATAGTATTAACTCAGTAAATTACATTTGTATTTTCTCATAAATGACATTGTTTCTCCCCAATCACAGGTTTAAACCATAGGTAAATCCTACACATCTGTATTATTACAACAGATTACTTCTATATTTATCTCGTATAGGACATCCACTAACAAAGGGCTATGGTTAACAGCCTGTAATAAAAAAAAGTGTTTAAATATTAAATCTAGGCTTGTTTGTATAGACAATATTAACACCAGGGATTAGTGCTCACTTTATTTCATATTGGTTATCCTCTGCCCTCTGACTCAATTAGAGTAAAGGTCATGCATCTCTTACTATTGAAATATATGACTGCCAGAGAATAATATTGATTAATTTGATCTTTAAGGGCACAGTTTTAATATTGAAGAATAGCTTTGTTCAAGCAGAAAACACAATGACAGTATCTGTGCACACTGCAGTCGTATATTCGAGCACATCCCAGGCAGCTTTTGGAAATGTAATGAAACATCAGGTGGAGAGCACCATTAAATCAACTGACCTACTTATAACGGTGCTCACAAGTGCCATTTGTAGCCCATGCCTGTGCTTTGATTGGGCATATGAAATGTACGTCAGCCAGCTCCGACCGGCACAACAAAAACAATTCCAGTCCACACTTATGCAGCCACTTACCTTCCATCCCTCATTCACTTTGCATTGTGCATCCCTCTAACAACCTGCCCCCTAAGGTCTGTTCCATATTGAGCAGCAAGATGTCATGTTCAACATCTGTCTACCAGAGGGATGTCATTTCCTTGTAGCATGCATACTGTCTGCTCTTATGTGATTTATTGTCATTATCAAAACTACTCTAATATACGTACCCCACCCCCCCCAAGCACTCAATCCTTGTATAGCATTCTGGTACTTTAGGGCTCACAGTGCTATTCTTTGTGCAGTGTGCCCAGCAGTAAAACAAGGCCACTGTGACCTTTGAGGTGAAAATACTGCAGGCAGAATGGGCATTTATATTCACGTGAATAGATTTGAATAGATTCAGCAATTGTAGAATGATTGATTATTGTATTAAAAGAGAATACCTTAACCAAAGGTAAGGCGTCTTTTGGTGAAACACACACATTTTAGAAATCTATGCTTTAAATGTTCTCGCTCAGTGAACAAAGAACACTGCTTATTGCTGTGACACTGCTGTTAAATTGTTTTCTTTTTCTTGGCAATACTTTTTGGACCAAGCATGCTTGCTGGTTATGTTAAATGTTGTCGAGGCACCCGGTAGCTCACCTGATAGAGAGCTTATTGTTAAGGCTGGAAGTCCTTATGAGACATACGTGGGCAGAATAAAAGAAACACACACGTTCGTTGTTTCACGCCATTTTACATCCAAGCAGTCATCTCGGACATGCACGCACGCACACCTTTGGTTGTAGTTAGTGTATATAGAGTTAGCTTCATGTTGTGTGTTTTGCTTTGTTTATCTTTTTAAATAAATGCTTATTATGCTGGTCACTTTAATGTTGCACAAGAGTGAATGATTTGCCAACCTCTTCTATGTTGAATTCCACATCTTTCACCTTCTAGCTATTAATGGTAATTTTGGTTATAGTTAATTATAAATCTGATTTCCAAATTGATAGTTTAGTGTATATTTTGAGACTCAATTGATTGGCTATAATTTCCCTTCAATTAATCCCTTTATTAATTATAGTCATTATTTATGATTATCTTTGATAATCTTGATAGCCACATCTAACTGATTGCACCTACACAGTTTGGTTACCACATGGTAAACCCCAACACCTGTTAGGTCTCAGAAATGTCACAGCCTCCTTTTAGCAGGCTCGTTTATTTCAGTCAGTTGAAGCCTGTGGGCCTTAGGAGTCAGTTGGGCGTTGTTGCATTCAAGGGAAGCAGCAGGGAAGCAGTGGAGAAGAGTCGTGAGATCAGAGTTGCAAGAGAACTGGACAATTGATTTGCTTTGTCTTAACGTCTTCTGTAAGAGGGACGGGGTTGTTTGTGTCCAAGGAGCGAAACTTCAGTAAATGGTAGGACTGTATGTTGAGACATCTGCTATTATGAAGACACACCATATAGTAAAATAACATCACACATGTGAGATGTGCATATTTTTCAGAAATGTTTGTCTCTCAGGCCTGTCTTTTGTCTGCCTGTCTGTGAAAGGCATGCAGAAGGGAGGGGTTATTGCTGTGTGTGTGGGGAAGAGGAAATTTCTACTTACATTGTATCTTATTGCAAACTCTGATCAATTACTTTGTTATACATGTATAAGTATATTTCCTGTATCATTAGCTATTCAAAGGGACTAAACACCTCATGAGGTTATAACAAGTGGAGTAACGACAGACTAAGGTTATTCTAATACATCAGAATAGGCTAGTATGTAACATCAAGTAACCTTAAGCAGGGTGATTAATATTAAGGTTAAGACAACAAAGGAGTGGCAAGTAAAGACTTGCACTACTGAAACTGAATCCCATATTGTCATATATGCTGTCCCAAATTATTATGGATGTCCTGATTCTTGATTCCCTTTAGCCTTACAGTCCCGTAGGCTGGTGTTCGCTTGATGGGTTGAGTTTCAGTTTACCCAGTCGGTTAGGGTCATACATTAACAAACGGCTTAGCTTCACTTTCAACTGCACCTCCACATTCCTTTATGAGTCTTGTCCCATAGCGAATTATATCTCAACCGGACATTGGATTAGTTTGACATCAAGCAGACCGGTAGTAAACCGAGAGATTGTCATCCAACCTTCCAATAGTAACCTGAGTCTAGACAGGCATGGTTTATGACTAAAGGCCTGCTTTTAGAAAAGTCTAATTCTTTCATTCATAAAGATTTAAAGTGCTCATCAGGATTGGTTGATCATGCTGTTACCTTTATAGTCTTTATGAATGAGGCAGGTAGCACATAATTGTATGCCTTTCTTGTGTTTCTTCACTTCATGTTTGAGGTGCCAACAGGACAAGCAGCAGTGTTCACATCGTTTTCTACAGCAACTGCTCCTTTTGGGTGATCCCAGTGAGCTCTTATGCCAGCTGGAACCCCCTCCAGCATGGCTCTCCAGCACGTCATGGGCCTGCCCTGGGCTGTCCTCTCAGTCAGCCGTAGCTGGTATACATTCAAAAGGGACACACATGAGGGGTTGGCATCCCTACCAGGTGCCAAACAACCTCAGCTGGCTCCTCTGAATGCACAGGAGCAGGAGCTTAACACTGAGGCCCTCTGGACTTCCTGGCTTCTCACTGTGTCACGGATACCGAGCCCAGTCAACATGTGGGTAAACCTCATTTTGGCTGCTGGAATCCATAATCGTATTCCTTTGGTCACTACCCAAAGCTCTTGAACATAGGTGAAGGTCAAAATAAAAACGGATTGGTAAAGAAAGTTTTGTACATTGTGGCTGAACTCACTGCCGCCACAGTCCAATACAGCACCTGAATTTATACAGCTGCTTCATCTACCTGGCACACCCCATGACCCTTTTTTGAAAGGGAACCAGAGCTTGACTCTGATAACATCTAAAATTTAGCAGCAAAACGCTCCATTGCACACAGTCTGTTAAGCAAAGGGAGGACATCATTTGTGACCAGAAATGCCATCATAATGTCACAGAACTGGAAACTCTCCACCTTCAGCTTGGCTTTGATTTACTATCCATGTCCAGTGTAACCTGTGAAAAAAGACCAAATGTCTCACCACAAAGTCTGCAATACCACATACTCCCAGTGCATCCTGGAACCCTCTAGCATGCTAATCTCGTTTGGCAGCCAGCAAGATAAAAGATCATCCCATTATAGTCTCCAAAAAAGATAATGTAAATTGGTATTTCGCACATTTGTAGTAAGTCACAAAAGAAAAGTGACCACACTGTTCTCATAAATCCAAATTCTAGTAGGTTTTCAAAAATGAAGAGAGGGGAACAAATTCACATGATTAGCAGACATGTATTTTGTCGCCCTCTTTAAACAGTATGTCATCAAAGATGTAATTTTTTATTTTGCTTCTCATGTGTCTACTGTTTCAGTATGATAAAATGTCACTTTGGCTTGTGTATAATGCGCAAAGCCTTATAGCCTCTTAAACAGAATCAGTGCACATAATAGTTTGATCAAGAGTAATAATAGTGATTATGCAGCTGCATCTGCACTAGTATTCCAGATATGATTGGGCTGTTTCTGTGTCAGCAATCCTAAAAATTGTCTTAATAGAAAGAGATAAGCCCTCGTCTCAACATAGTAACTTGAAAAAACATAAAACTATATTGGTAAACATTATATTCATCTATATGGTAGTAGAAGTGGAAACCTTATGGGTACTGTGTTCTACATGAACATGATATCCATCATATGACAAATTAGGAGATTGTAGGACCTTTGGACCACAGACATTGCTGGTATTTATGTGAGGGAAAAGTTCTGTTGTGCACATTTAGCATTTAGCAAATTTAGGACTGACTAGAGGTGCTCCTATAATTATACACAATACAATATACAATAATTAAGGGGATAGTGTTTCAAGTGTGTGTGTGATTAGTGTTAAATCCACAACCCACACTATAATTAAACACGGACTAAAACAGGGACAGTTGTGGTATCAAAATCTATATTACCCCCAACCATCACTGCTGCAAAAAATGTATGCTGCCACAGGAGTTTTGAAGAAGGTAAAATGGGGAAATACTGGTATTCTTTGTTGTGAGTTTCCCTGAGAGAGCATCACAAGGGTTTGTCATCAAAAATCCAAGTCCAATTTGAAAATCTCTACAAACTGTGTCACTATGAAGCAAAGTCAGTGGCAAATTGAATCCATACCCTACTTGGACATCTAATTTTCTACTTCTGATATCTGGAAATGGTGATTTCCATTAGTCATATAGTAACAACTGTTTGGTCATCATTCTCTGTCATTTTTCTATTATACAGGTCAAAGAAAAATGTGGGATTTCCCAGGAACGCTAATATCTGTAAGCAAATGTTTGGCACTCTAACAACATTTATAATATTACATATTAAATAGTTTTTTAACTCATGAAACCATAAACTGTAACACTGCAAGGATCTATAATTTTGATTTTGTTTTCATCATTTGTTGGTATGCAGGAAACAGGGAAAGGTCCCAAACGCAGACAATAGACAGATGCAGTTCAAAGATTGATTGTAGCTTACAGGCAGGTACACCATTTGGTAGGCAATCAGGCAGGGAGACAGACAGCCAGGAAACAGGTAACCAACAAGCAGGTAGATAATGGTTCACATGGCAGGAAACCAAAAGCAGGCATCAACATAGCAACTGAGACGAACTGACAAAGAACATAGGAATCACACCGACTAAATACACAGGTGAAACTGGTCAGGATGGGGCAAATAATCAAATCTGGAGGGAAAAGCAAACAAAGAAAGGACATAAAGAAAAAAGACTTGTGAGGGGAGGAGAGTATTTCAAAATAGAACATGAAATAACTATACACCACCCCTCAAACCATGACACATTCTATGCTATTCATAATTTATCTGTCTCTATATTGGCTGCCACTCTATAGCTTCAGTCCAGGGGACAGCTGAAGTTCAAACTCATCAATGCAGCCTCTTCAATTATGGCTGCTATGTAATGAAATCCACTTTTTTTTTGACCCCGCAAAGCATCACGTGATCTCTGTTGCTTCCAATTTAAAATAACTTCTTTGAACTACAGTATAATGTATGTGTGTTTTTATCCAGCATTAACTACACTATATTTCCCCTTTTTCCTACTTTACACATATCTAGAGCTGTAATACAATTCAGACTTAAACATTGACATTATGATATGTTGCGTTGTCTTGCTTACATAAAGATATGTACTGCTTAAAGCATTATGGTATGAAAATTGGTAGCACTAAAATGTTTGATTCATCACTGGAATTTTGTGCCTAGTAACAGAATAACATTAGCACATCTTTCTAATTTTGTCTCGAGATATTCCAACTTAATCACTGAATTTCTGAAAAGCAACAACAGCAACAAAATAAAAGAGAACTAATGCAAGAAAACATTCATTCTTGTGTCCAGCTCTCTCTCTCCGTTTGTCAATGTCCTTGTGCATTTTTTGTTTCTTTAATAGCAATCCAGGGCGGAACACTCAAATAAGAGACTGATGGATTATACTTAAAATATGTATAAGTATTAACTTGATGTTTTCTACATGTAGGACAGAGGAGGTTGTAGGAGGTAAAACAGAATATAGTTAAAAGGGGTGAAATGGAAGGAAGCGAGCGTGTGGGTAACGAGGGGGAGGCTAACACTGAGAGGCAGAAAACAGGCAGAGATCACTGCTGCAAATATGTTAGATTTTTCAAATGCCTCGAAAACATACATTAGCACACATCGGGTCAGGCAAGTTGCCAAAGGACTGGAATCAAATTAAATGATGCTGAATGGCCGATCATTGTTGTTGTTGGATGTCTTTAAGAATTATCTGAAACTCACTTTTTTCTCTTCTGCCAAACACGATGAACTACTTAAAACACACCTTTTTAAACACACCATTCTTACACAGGGAAGGCTATGAGGCATGTGTTGTATTGTACAATGAGTTCTTTTCAGAACAGGCTCTTTAGAACCAGCCTGACAACAGTCATTTAGATTCCTGTCTCTCTCTCTACGGTCTCTTTCTTTTCAGCCCAAATCATAGAAAACCCTAAGTCCCAAGACAACTTCCAACTTTAAAGCACTCTGGCTGACACACACAGGGTGCAGCCATTATGACAGTCGACACGACGATAGATTTAATCCCCTTAAAGCATGTTGATTAATATTTCTTAGCCAAATTAAGCAATAATATTAAGTTTCTCTGGTTTCCTTTTCCCAGTATATAACACTATAACACTGTAACACTGGATGAGCTGATTTTTGTAAATAAAAGGAAGTGGACTCTCACACATTAATTTAAATATATCAAATTACAGACCACCTATTCACAGTAAAAATTGGTGTATTTAGTAGAAATGTCCAACTATACTTTATATCACTGCTGCTCTAGATAGGCATACTAACTGTGTAAATAATTACAAAGTCATATGTTGCATAGTTCACTATTAATTGGATTATTTTCACTCAGTGTCAATTATGGGCACACTCCAAATGTGTTTGATTGGGTAATTGTAAACATAAAAATTCATAAAAATATTTTATTTTTAGGAGGAAAAAATGGTTGCAGTTTAGTATTAAAGTTTATGCAGTTAGCTCCTAGATCTTTGTCACTGTTAACAGGAAAAATATCTCATGATTTAAAAGTGCAAATGATGTAAGTACAAATGTTCTTGCAACTCTGAAATCTGATCTGTTTGTGTGTGTGTGTGTGTGTGTGTGTGTGTGTGTGTGAGTGTGTGAGTGTGTGTGAGAGAGAGAGAGAGAGAGAGAGAGAGAGAGAGAGAGAGAGAGAATAAATAGAAATTATACAGACTGAGAGGCAGAGCAATTGGAGATGATGGGAGAAATTAAGCAGGAGAGGGCTGAGAGAGGCTTGCAAAAGGAAAAACATAAAATGAAGAGGAAATATGGAGGGAAGAAAATTATATGCAGGGTGTAGCGAGAGAGAGATGCTATGATAAAAAAGAAAGAGAGGGGCTGTGTCAAAACACTGGCTGAGTGCAAATGTAACACTGGAAGCTTAAAAATACTGACTCAGTTCCCCAGGGGAAGATGAAGGGGGACAGCTCACCTCCTAAGAGGGGGCGACAGGACAGGGCCCTCAGCTCACGAGGTCCCAAAGGGGAAGTCCACACAGAATTATTAAGTATGTGGCACTTATTTTCATAATTAAAACATGTAACATCACATTTTGTCCCCTAGGTCCTGTGAATACCTAATGACTAATCTGTTCTGCAAAAAAAAAGTCAAGCTCTGAAAGTGATTGTATTAAAAATAATCACTTTTTCAACAATTAATTATATCAATAAAAAATAAGTCACTTTTTGGCAGATGTCCATGCTAGGTTTGAGAAATCCTATTAGGTCCTGTAGTTTCACACATCCATCCATCAATCCATCCATCCATGTTTAATTCAGCGACGCATTTTGTGTCGCATTTTGCAGTGTGTCTAGCAGGACGGACAGGATGTGTGTGCTGCAGGGACTTTGCTGTCAACCCTTTGCCCTCCTCTGTTCTGTACTGCCTGCACCGGAGGAATAATTGGCACATTAAATTATTTAAAAACAGCCAGGGCACATTATCATAAATATTCACTTGACGTTCTGCTTAGATCAACAGTCAGAACCCAGGGCTCTGGATGTGACTTTTTGACATCTCGTGTGTGTGTATGTGTGCTTTTGTGCATAGATATGTGTGTATGCATTTTGAGAGCCCAAGGGGTGATTGATGGACAGTATTTACAAACAAAACGTCCTTCCGTCAGTCAACCTAACAGAATGCAGACAGCATGAAAATGTCAGGCTCATGCACACAGATGTGCATGTGAGTATACATATCCGCAGTGGGCATGGAAATGTCAGCCACACTCAAGACTGAGCACACACACAACAGCCCCCCGTCAGTCTGCTAGTGTAACCAGTGCGTCTAACGAACCTGTCACTGTTCTCGCCTGAGACAAGACAATAATGACATGCTAACAAAGTAGAGCTGCTGATAACAGGTGTATTAGCATCTATTAATGCCATTTGACCACAGACACAGAGGCCTTCGTCAGCCGCAGACTAACTACACGTCTGCTGTACAGACACAGTGGCAGCTCTTGTGCCATAGAATACCAAATGCAGTGCGTGTGTGTGTGTGTGTGTTTTATCCCTATAATTACAATAGCGCGAAACGGCTAGGCTAAGCTGCATTTTCTTTGCGTAAATACATCTGGTAAAGAACATCTACAACACCAACTGTTTTCCTATGCACACAGCATTTTTTTGGATAATGTGTTATCTTCCTGACTACGTTTTTTTTTTTTAATGTAGCTGCAGACTGTTGAATAATATAAAAGATAAGAAAAATAGAACATCAGCCATAGCTTTCTAAGGTACAATTTTGAATCCATACCAATATTAATACTGGCTTTACTGCATCTTTACTGGTGGCAGAAAATCCAACCTTGGGCAAAAGGTGACATAAGAAAATCCACCATGACTGAGTGTGATAGGCAATCTAGCAAACAACACCTGTAAACCTACCATGTATTAAGCCTTAATATTCTTTTCTTCTTCTGTACATAAGAAGAAGTGACATTAGATTGTGATGCAAACTGACTTGACTTTTTTTTTATGATGCCTGCATCTCAAAGCATCTCATACTCATTTCCTGCAACATTCAGCTATACAGTAAAGGTTGTTTCTTGGTATGCACATCTACATGTTTGTGCTATTGCATTAATATTTACTTGTTAATATTGTATATAAATGACTAGTTTATAGAATTATAACAGTTTAATTTATAGAACAGTAGAAATGTTGTGGCATTTAGAGCTCCCAGTGTGCACATACAGTCAAAGGAGGAATATTTCTATTAAGTTTCAAATTAAATTTTATTACATTTCACATAACATTAACAACCCTGTTTAAGCAACGTCAGACCTTTATGAGACGTGTTACCAAATCATGCTAGTATGCCAGCTATAAGAATACTTTCTATAGTGCATCTCTCTCTCTCTCTCTCCAGTGATCTGTGGTTCTCTTGAATCTTACCTTGGGAGAAATGTGGTTTGACTGATCTTAAGTTGTAGAAGAAAGTATGCAAATTCTGTTATATTCTCTCTGGGATTTTCCATTGCAGTTATCAAGCAGTTAGATGGTGAATTGCGCAGTTAAGTTGTGCTTTGAGGCACACAGGCGAGGAATAACCTGGGGAAATGACAGTCAGACAGTAATTACCAGTCTTCGATTGCAGTGGTGTTGAAAGCAGTTTGAGATGAAAAGCCAAGAAAGGAGAGCTGATGAAGGAGGGGGCGGGAGGACATGTCAATATAAATTCTCTGTTAAAATGTAGAGATACATGCGAAAATAGGCCTGATGGTTTCAAAACACACTGACAGGAGATTGAAGGCAGAATGAACCATTTTCTCTGAACCAGATCACACCTAAAATATATGCAGAGATGGCAACATTACCATAGATATTCAGTATTCAGAATGATACATGTGCTGTGACAGATTGCTCTCTGTCACAGCACGGGGGGAGGATGTCTTGCTCCCCAGTTCCAACTGGCCACTGTGAAATCTCATTGGGCTCTCAGTGGAGGTTATAAATAGTCTGTTGAGATCGGGGTGCAATATGTATTATATGACAGGCATTATTAACATCAGAGGCCAAAGAGTAAACTGCAGAGAGAAAAAGCAACTTAGTAAATAGCAGCAATCATTGAGTAATTGTAAGCCCACAGTAGTCATTGTGTTAGAAAATGGGCTTAATTGTTATATGATGAAGTTAGTTTACCATCATGTTATTTTTGACATCCCCAACAAAAATGTGCAGTGATGTTATTAGTTAGGTAGAGTCAACACCATAATATCACAGTAAAGGTATCCTGTAGAGTTTTTGACCACTAGTGTAACTCTGAAGCAATTAGTGAGTCCCTGTTTGGTTTGTAAAAACACAGGGGCAGACAGGAACATACTATATATGAGTAACCCACTCTACTTTTAATCAAATTATCTGAGACAACTGTTACAGCCGTGCCCTGCGACAAGTTGGCCACTGTCCAGGGTGTACCCCGCCTAAGGCCCAAAGTCACTGGGATAGGCTCCAGTCACCCGCGACCCCCAACGGGAACAAGCGGTAGAAAATGACTGACTGACTGACTGTTACAGCCTTTACACACTTGTAGTGCATGTATTGAATTATGGACAGGTTTTGTCCAGCTCATCAGGTTTGTATAAAGGTAGAACAGTGTGTACCATCTTATTTTAAGGGGTTACTCTTACAGATATCCACAGCAACTTAGGTTTGCCCTTTCATTTTATTGAATTCCTATAGCTGTCGTGTAGGAGAGTTGCATTTTCCATCTGCAGCCTCCAGTCACAAAATAGCAGTGTATTTGTGTAATGTCGCATGCCTCACCCAGTGTGCACCTCCAATTTCAAAGGTACATTTAACTCACGTGGCATGCATATTTCATACAGTATTGCAAAGCTCTTACGTAATTTTTACCTCCCCTAGTTTCTGGTGCATAAATGGATATCCACACACAGTGCATTACACTTGCATTGTGCTGTACCAAGCTTTTACTTTCTATATAACTTACATTACATTTTCTAACAAATGACATTTTATGAGTCTGATCTGTTAATTGTTTAGGCTAAAGTCCATAGATTCTGTGGACTGTTTTTGCATCATTTGTGATGTTCCTTGTTATGTGCACCGTCTTAAAATATTGTATATCTATACAATTGTTATAGTCATGTAAAAAAAGCATTGGTGGGGGAAAGGGATTTCTTTAATGAACTGTCAGCTTAAGGAATCATTTAAACACATAAATCAGGCTATTGTCATGCTTGCAGTATTTTTGTGCATGTGTACACAGAGCCAGATCACATGGCGCATGCTAATCTGTTCAATTCAAACAGTGAGATAGTTTATCTGTTTGTGTATTTGAGTCTTGCAGTCTTTTAGCTGTGTGTGGGTGCACGTTCATGTGTATGTGTTTTTGCATGTGTGCCTATGAGTGTGAGGATAAACTGAGGAGTGACAAAACACAACTGACTGTTGATCTGTTTGTGTGGTGTGTGTGCGTGTGTGTGTGTGTGTGTGTGTGCGTGAGCAGCAGAGTCATACAAACCAACTAAATTAAGGAAAGGAATCCATTAAGCTGTTTAACTCTCTCTGAGTGCGTGTGTGTGTGTGTGTGTGTGTGTGTGTGTGTGTGTGTGTGTCCGTGGTTGAACCCATTAACTGAATAAATCATCCAGTGTGATTGCGGTGTCAAATGGGCTTGCTGAACCATTTCTGCTTTGCCCAGCAGTCCTTGTCCTTTTTTAAAGTCATGACACACTTGCACAAGACTACCAGCCACAGCTAATTATTGACTGGTTCAGTCCTCACACGTCAGTATAACTGTGGATGTACAAAAGACAAAGAGATGCTGGCCAATGAGAAAACTAAATGACATATGTTGATTTAATTATATATGATCGAAATTTGTTCATTTTTGTACATCTGGCAACAATGTAAATAAGAAATCCATCCTTCAAGTGGAAGACCCAGGTTTAATTTCCTGTGTCAGCAAACGTTCACCCTGTTAAGCTGTGCCTGAGCAAGACACCAAGGTTGTTCTGTAACTGACCCTTTTTGACTTAATTCTGGAGGAAATAAAGAAAAACATCTCTAGAAAAATAGGGAAAATACGATCACACAAATGTAGGAGTTGGCATTAAAGCATTAAATCCTACTCGTTGAAGTTTAACAAGGCAGATGGTGGTGGTATTTTATGTTTTAAAACATCCCCCCTTAGAATTCCGTCCACCTCATCCCACCCACTAACTTCTTGGCTCATTTGCAGCTGCCTTTTAGCAAAGCCTCGGGGCAGTGGAAGTTTCCTGGTTTGATTCCTATTAAGAACAGAGCACTTATAGGCAGGGGGACACACCGGGGTGATTTCCACCACATTCCTTCTTGACAATCGTAGACGAAATTGTATTTGGAGGCGATGCTGATGGCAAACAACGATTATCTTGGTAGCGTGAAGGGGTTCACTGATTCAGTCTCACCCACTCTGGTTGGATTAGATTGATCTGAGCTGCTTCAGTGATAACATAATTGATATTTATGACCTGACATCTGCACTAGTCCTGATCAAGTCCAGTGGCGTGTGAGGTTTACAGATGTATGCCAAGAGTAGATCATCTTAGCCAATGTGAGCAAGGTGAAGAAGTGAGGTGCATACCTATTACCGGTGATGAATACTTATCGAAAATATTATTGTTGGGAGCCCCTGTGTTATATTAAATGAAAATCAATCATCAGCTAAACCTCAAATTGGGCTCTTTGTGTGCTTATAGTCCTCAGTAACTGCATCTCACTAGCAATGGCTTTACCCAGATTCTCTTTTTATCATGTATTTTTAATGTATTTAACACTTTGCAGCACATGCAACAGAAAATCTTTCAAGTGCAACAAAACATTTTCACTGGTCGAGCTAGTGCGTCTGAAATTGAGCAGGTCTGATAAAAATTTAAACAATTACGCAATCTGTGATCGATTAATAGGTTTACAATCTCCCCTCTCGTGTGTGGTCTACTGAAAATCGCATATGCTTTGTAGAGAAACAGACAGAGAGAGAGTCTCCTGTTTAATATAGGTCTACTTATGCTGTTGTTTTGTTAAAGCTTGTAGGTGCACCTGTGGTCAGTGGGTATATGTTGGTTTCGATCGTAGCATAAAGGGAAATACACCTAAATTACAGATTTTGCTGGTGCACCTAAATAAAAAAACTCTAGTGCCACCAATGTAAAAAGTCTGCAGCCATGGTTTATTTGTGCAATTCAAATTAATTTGCAGATTGATGTTAAATCATGCATCCTTAGAGAAGACAGGGGATCATTTCACAGCAGTTTCCCTTAAATAAAGTCACGTTTCCTTTGTGTGTGTTTCTGTGCCCAGGGAAGGATGTAACTGTAATATTTGGTTCAGTGTAGCCTAGTCATTATGAACTAGAATAGAACTAATCAAATCAACATGACAAAGAGCTCACTGAAACGAAACCAACTGACATCAAATCGCAACAAAGTGGAAAATGTCAAGGACTGGCTAAGAATATAGTGCATTTCACATTGTTCCTTCATTAGTTAATCTCTGTTGTTCTATATTGCGATGGCATTGGCATCCCATCATTAGTGCTTGGTTCACTTTAAAGGAATTGCACTACAACGTGACAGTTGTATGCTGATTCAAGCTTTGAAATTGACGTGTCACTTTATACTTCTTTATTTGTCCTTTGTCCTTAATTACTATAAAGAACTGTATCTATATTTTGAAAAGTGATGAACTGTTAGCGTTAGTGTTGAAAGTTGCTACCTCTCTCTCCATGACAATTTAAATATAATCAGTCACAACTTTTACATAATGTGTTTTGTGTCAAATTATTTGGACACTTTACACACCTCCCTTTGCGTCATGAGAATCACAGCTCATGTTTTAACAAACAGTAAAAATACAGTGTAAGTTAAAGCAATAAGTCACTTGTTAAAATGGAAAGCAATGTGGCAGCCTGCAGATATCGGATTTGCAGCCCGCATGTGCTTTGTGGATTTCACTGAAGGACACTGCCAGCACTGGTCTCCTAATGATTTCTCAGACGTTTCTCCCCTGATAAACTATGATAGCTTGTCTCACTGCGAAAATGAGAAGAGAGACAAAGAAACATTTTGTTCAAACACATTTACGAGACCTCTCAGTCTGTAGTTTTTTAAGTTTAATAAGATGGATGGAGGTGCTGTTTTCTATATATATTTTTTATTTGTCTTTTTTTTTCTTTTCGTACCCCTTTTGAAATTGCTTACGGGAACCCCAGTATAGCTCTGCTCTCAAATCATGCTGTTACCCTTCGGCAAGACATCAGGGCAGTTAAAGTTTCCTTGTTCGATTCCTATTAAGAACTCAGTCCAGGGTTCCTTTCACATCAGACTTCACAACCACACAAGGTCACGCACACACACACACACACACACACACACACACACACACACAGAGTTATCTGCCAAGGTATACTTCCTGGTGGAGGTTCAATGCCATCGATGAGCTTGGCACTGAGACTAGACCCTGCTGCCCACTGGCTCTCAGAAACAGACACACAAACACACACACACACACACACTAACCTCCCATCAGTTCTATTTCACTCTGACTATACTGCAAAGCCTGTCTGCAGAGGTGGAAATACATTTATGGGGGAGGGATGGGCATAGGTAGAAAGAATTGGAGTACATTTGGGAAAATGTGAATGAAGCAGAAGGAAAATATGATTTAGCTAAAATGCAGCAATGACATATGGGTGTTTGACAATTCCACTAGTTATACTGAAGACCCCTAGAGAAGGCAGAGAGACAAGGAGAGAGAAAGCAGAACTAAGGTAAGCATAGAAAAAGCTTTGCTCCTGTTTATCTGGGTGATCCCCCCCCCCTGGATTTCCCCCAGGAAAGTATACTGGCAAGGAAAAACTAGAGCCACAGTGTTTACCTTGAGAAAGACCAAGATAGATTGACAACAGTAAGAATCAGGAATGTGTTTAATCAGAGAATGATGATTTCTGCAGCTGTGGGGGATGGATCGGTGTGTGTGTTTGTCACAACTCTGTGGGGAAATAAGAACGATGAGGTGACTGGTGTGCCACAGGCAAAGTGCCGCATGGAAATATATGATGATAGTGTCACCCCTGCAGCTTTCATATAACAGCTCACAACAGAATACAAGGAAGCAATACAAGCAGATGTAATCATAATTCATTTTAGGAAAGGATTTTTTTGTTATATGACTGTCTTGCTTGTGTGATTGGTACAGTGTAGCGGTGGACGGACCGACGGAGTTGGACAGAGCAGATATGTGTTGGCGCATATTTTGGCTTTCTGATTCGGCTCTATGCCAATTTTTAATCATTCTGGCTTCTAGGAGAGCTGCCCCACATGCAGTGTCATTGAGAGCATCGTTGCAAGATAATCGGAACATAATTTGGCAGGCAACATAATGTCCACACTATAATTTCTTTGTCTTTCACTATCACACATTTAAGATATCTTTTAAGAGTAACTTAACATACCCTTGTCTTTGCTGACCTCCAGTGGTTTGACTTCTCACCTTGCTCCAGTTAAGTACAGGTGAACTCCAGTGGTGCTGGGTGTGGTCAGAGATGACACAGGTCTGAAACTTTCAAACAAAGTTACTCTTTACGATTGTTTTTGCTAATATTTAATAAATTAAGTTTTGTATTGGTATACAACTTTTATATCTCTTTATCTGTCAAGAAATGCTGATAAAGTACCCCAAAAAAAATTTAAAGTGAGGAGGATAAAAGAAAGCTTCAGGAGCAATTTTGGGGTTCAGTATCTTGCTCAAGGATACTTCGACACATGGCAGGGGGAAGCCTGGGATCAAACCGCCTACCTTCTGATTGGTGGACGACCACTTTGCCACCAAGCCACAGCCGCCCCTATTATTGAGAACATTTTTCTCCATTTATGAATTGTATGCTTGCCTGTCGACAAATTTCACATTTGCGCATGTTCAGCTGAGCTACTGTACACTGACTGGAGTAAAATACTCTAGGTCAGAGTAGCAATTAGTGTGACTTAATTAATTATAAGTTTATGAATTGAATATGTCTCTATTTTTCTATAATTAATACCAAATTATATTTCCAAAAAAACTCTTGGAAACTGTAAGGTACTTATTCAAAACGTATTGACACGTTTGTTCTGATTGATGTTTATTCATTTGTTTAAAGTTGTTACTTTGCCTGACATTAATACCTCCATTTCTTTTGTCTTTGCTTCGGCAGGATGATTCCATCCAGCAGCAATGACTTCCTGGTTCGGGACCTCGCTGCTGGACGCAACTACGATCTTTGTGTCCTGGCCGTGTTTGATGATGTCATCACATCACTGACTGCAACCCGTCCTTTGGGCTGTCTTTCATTCACCACAGACACAGAGTTCAGTCAGTGCCAAGCATTGCACAGCCACTTCCTGGGTGGTACTATGATCATCATCATTGGAGGGATTATTGTTGCTTCTGTGCTGGTTTTTATTATCATCTTAATGATACGATACAAGGTTTACAGCAACCAAGGGGTAGGCCACGGAAAAGCAGGCATTGCAGCAACTGCGGCAAGACCACAAAGCAACGGACAAGGAGGAGGTGGACAGGTCCAAGTCCTCCCTCGCTCTGCCTCAAAAATGCCTGACAGTCAGGATGACCAAGCGCTAGCGCCGTCCAGGGCCATTTCGCCTAGCAACACTCTGAGAGACACTGTGGCACTGGTTGAGGAGGAGAGCAGTGGACGGAGCATAATGACAAGGACTGACTCCTTGGCCAATGAGGAGTTGCTCTCGCCCACCAAGGCCCGCTTCTCCTCCAGGGTCGCCATTGAGATGAAAAGCAGACCACCATCTGTCGCCAAAGAGCCCACCTCCCCCATGGAACTGGCAGGTAGTAGAGAGACAGACAGGGAGGAAAAGATAGATGTAGAGGAGGCAAGCAGCAGAGCAAGGAGGAAGCATTTCAGAAAGGTGGAAAGAAAGACAAAAAGAAGTTGACAGAGAAAGAGCAGGGGGGAGTACAAAAAAATACAGGCAAACAGAAAGAGATGGAGGATGAGAAACAGAAAATGTGAAATTGAGGGTGTGAAATTGAGCAAGATAATAACGGAGAGTGGAACAGTGAGAAACTGAGTGAGTGTGAACGAGAGAATGAATAAGAGAGATGGCATCCTCACGCACTTGGAAGATAGTAGGAGAGATAGAGGGTGAGACACGTGTTCAACTTTCTGTCTGCAGAGCTGAAGTAACATCTAATGATTTAGTTAACTCTCTTCTCTATGACTGTTGACAAATTAGATCACAGCTTCTCTCACTCTGTATAAGAAAGGTTGTTTTGTTTTGTTTTTTCACATAAAAAAAAACCTTCAATTAACCTCCCCACAGTCTAGTGGAATTAACCTATAACCTTACATCCTCCGAGCTCATTGATTTTTGTTTTCTGCTCTTGCCAATTACCAGGCTTCAGTTCTGAACAATGGAAGATGGCACATGTTAACTCAAAGGTTTCAAAGCTGTTAAGAAGTTTAAGAAACTATTAAGTTTATTTTGGTGGCCAAGTGCCTGATGCTGTGACCTTGGTGCCAAAAACTTTTGCACTTGTTGGGTCTTTAACTAATACATAGTTAGTTAGACTGTGTCAGTGGCAAACTAAATCTTTGTGGGTGGGTGTTAGAGGAGAGAAGGGTTCCGTAATGCAGGTGGGATCACCCATTGCACCACAGCTAACATTATTCAGGTTAGCATTCCTTAGGTGCCCTCCATTAGGGTGCTACAAACTATTAGACTTTAAGCACCCTGAGAAGGCTTGTTTGCCATTAGGAATGACACAACCAGAGCACTTAGGAGTGAAACAGGAAAGTTACTTCAGTACAAGAGAAAGGCTATTATAAGGTTGGCTGGCATCCAATACCAGACTGGAAGACATCCAAAGACCCTAATTTCCCCTTTATAAAAAGTAGTTTTTTTGAAGAAGAAGTTGAAATTTGCAATTTTTTACACGCATTAAAAACTGGATGTGTATTTTATTTATCACATCTTTGTGTCTCCCTTGGTACAACAAACATGGGGTAAAAGACCCTATAAAGTCTCTGGAGGGCCTTATAAAAGCACAGAGCATTACACATCAGCTTACATGCGTCTATTCTGTGAGTATTCTATTTTTACATATCTTTCCTGATGAGAAAATATATAAAGTAAATATAAGTTAACAACAATACATTTTGACACCACTGAAAGCTCTGCATGCACTCTCTTCATCATTTTTAATCTTAATACAGTATAAGTGTGAATGTTTAAACAGATGTATATGCTTACAGTTCAGATTCTGCCCCCTAGGGTGCTCTCTATATAAATCCAAACAACTTGATTTAGATTCAACTGGAGTTTAATTGAACCTCCCCAGGGGCAACAAAGCAGAAGGCAGGCACATATAATTTTAAAGGAATATACTATGCATAATGCAACTGACAACGGATGCAGTCACAACTATTATTAATGTATATACTGCGGTAAAAGAAACTGTAAGAAGAGAAGGCTGTGATAGTGGAGGGAGAAATCAGTACAACCAGTAAAGGCAGTGTGTTGGGGCCAAGAGGTGTACCAGTAATGGCAGTAAGCCACGCGAGCACTCAGCAAAAGCCAAGCGCTGTCAGCAAAGTTTATTTAAACAAAGTTTATTTTACAAAGTTCTTCAGAATGATATGAAATGCTAAAATACGCAAAAAATGAAGGAAAAGAAAGTAGGAAAATATCAATAAAGTGCCTCAGAAAAGGGTTTTATGATTTGTTATAAAAAGAAATCCACACCACACTCTTGTCTCTCTTGTCTGCTCATGGATCAACCTCTTGTGCCAGCTTGAATAGTATTTTTTTTTAGTATTTTTTATTTTTGTGCTAGTGGCTACTGGCTTACTGACAGAGAATAGCCGTCAGAAGGCTGGTGGACAGTTGGCAAGAAAGAGAGAGATATATAGAGACATTTTTTCTCTAGTAAAATTGTAATAATTTATTTAGGATTGTCATTGTGCATTCACAGTACTAACAAAATGCACAAAAAGCATGATGATGAAAGCACAATGCTGCACAATTGTAATATTGTGATATATTGCTTCCTTAACATTAAGATACTGATGGAAAATTGCTTTTTGCCAGCAAAGACTATTAGATATAACCTACTTGTTATTTAATCAGGTCCCAGTTCTCTCGATTCAAACTTTTAAAGTGTCTTGCACATGCTCACAAAGATTGCTTGAAATGCTCAATTGTGCTACAATAATAGGAATCCAAAAGAGCATGTGAATTTTCTTTTCGGATATATTTTCTCTGTGCTAAGCCCACTCCAGTGCACTTCCCCTTTAACACTAATCCACTCAGGAAAGTGGGGTTTCATTAGAACGAATAAATGGAGACACCATTTCACATGAGTGGCTTAAATAGCTGAGTCGAAATACGTTATCAGCGGCTGATATGTCATTCAATTGGCCTCCCTGAATGGGTTGAAATGAGGTGTCATTGAGCCTCACGTTGATAGCAGGGAGGAGACGAGAGATCTGTGCAGAGTGGAGCAGCTTAGCCAGCAAGTTCAGGGAAAGTTTTCACCTTCATGAGCTCTGCTGGATTGGTAATCAATCTGACTTTTTCTTTTTTTTTGTTTTTTTTTTTTACACAAAATTCAATGTGCTGGACATTGCTCACATCACAGTCTACAATTATTGTATGAAAGATGAGTTGCAAAGATTTTTGATGGCGTGCTACCCTGGATTTTAACTGGTGTAAGACAGAGTTAATAAAACAAGTTGTTTTCTAGTTTTCCTGTTTTCCTCACCGCTGAAGCTAAATGAGGGGAAATTTCTGCAGATGTAGTTCAGCAAGTGTTGAGTGCTGAGAGGTTGATAGCCACATTGGAGTTACAAAGGACAGGAGTTGGGCAGTGATCATTAGGGCTGTAAGAATTTTGCAAACTAGGATGAAGAACTTGCTTGAATTTGACTTTGTTGTAGCATTGCGTTGTCACATATGCACAAAGTCAAACTTTGTCCCTATAGGCCTAATTAACAGCTCTAACCTCATCTCAACCTTAACTGACTGAAGTGTGTCAGTCAAAGGAGCTTCGAAAGAGCATCCCAGACTACAACAAGACAAACAAGACAATTACTAGTTTTTATTTTGACACTTCATCCAGAAGGAAAAAGTTATTGCTGGCCTTTGTGTTCTTTTTCCCCTCTTTGATTGCAGGTTTGTTGGCACTTTGAGGGCAACCTACAATGAGGGGTAATACTCATGTGTTTGTACAAAGGCTGTTGGGGTTTTCTCAGGGTGTAGCTATGTCTGTGATGTGTTTCACTGGTTGCTGCATTGCAGAGAAAGGAAACATTGATCTGATCAGAGAGAAAGCCGCAGTGAGTCAGAGCGCCTGAGGAACAGAGCAACTGACAGATACACAGAGAGACCCCATTAAAGGCCCACAGTTGTCAAAAATGTGACCCAACTTGAAAAAATAGGCGCATTGTGGATAATAGTTTTTCTTTTGATTGTTTGCTTTTTATAGACTGTTTTGTTCCCATTCATATTTATGAACTGGATGCATACTTTTGAATTCATTATTTTTGTAGTTAAACTGCCATTGTTAAATATTACTTTTAAAAGTGCTTCTTGGATTTTTTTTTTTTTGGAGGGAAAATAGGTCTCTTTAAAGTTACAAAAAAAGAAATTGGCATTTTGCCCTGGATAGGTAATATATTTTCAAGTTTATCTTAACACGAGAGACGGAAGGAATTATTAGTTTCTGTAATCATATGCTAAACTGATTCTTCCAAGAATGATGTAAGAAAAAGGAGACAAAATCCACATTCCTCATTCTCTAACTGATGTTAGAGACTAAGTTCGACAAAACAAGTGGGTGTCTTCCAGTGTAAGTGTTTTTAGTAGGAAACTCTTTTTTTATGTTTCTACTGTATCCCTTTGCCATGGCTCAGAAAGGAGACACCACAAAGACAAAAACAGACAATAACCTTTAAGTATACTCACTTGATCTGGCTAACTCAGACTGCTGAAACCTCAAATTCACTTCTGCTGAACCTTTGAATGCATTTTGGCATGGAAGGAGGACTGTAGATTTTGTCCCCCCATCTGTTACGGTATAGTCGTACTAGAAGGGAATCAGCAGCAACAACAGGAGTATGTGAGTATTATATTAACATAAACTTCTAAAAAACTTGAACCTATCTCTTAATAAATAATAATAATAAATAAATTAACAAATACACAGTAAAGAACATGTTGGCAGGCATAGTGTCACCTTGGAGCTTGAGATCTAGCTTGGGATTCTGCATGTAGATTCAGAATTAGCTCTTTAACCTGAATATTAATCAGGGATTTTTTCCCTGGATTAGCAGCAATAATATGCTTGACACAAACCTATTGTGATTATGTCAAGTGCTTTTAGTTCAAGAACAGCCAAGCAAACATTGAATGTGTGTGTAATGGATTAATCAGGTTGTGGGGACAAAAAACATGTCCCCATGAGGTAAACCATTCATTTTAAGGGGTTAAGATTTACATTTTTGTTAAATTTAGGGCGAGTCTATAAGTCAATGCAATGTCCTCACAGTCACGAAAACAAGGGTTCGCTCAGGGTCAGTGACTGCATTGGTGTGTTGTTATGTACAAGGTTCAACCACCTTGCGCCACTGCAAATGCTCCCACAGGGTTAGGCCAGATAGGAAAATAGTCGAGGATAACACAAGGATGTGTGTGACTCTGTGTAAAATTTCAAGTGTGTTCTCCCCATGGCCCATCCATGACCCTGTAGCCTGTCTGTCCTCCGTGTATTTTAATCTATCATCACTCCTTTCAGTGTCATCTCGTATGCCCGGACTCATTCTTCACTGCCATCTGTCTCTCTGAATTCATCCCTCGGAATCTCCCTCTCTCTCCCTCCTCCCGCTGGGTTTCTCAAGCTCTCTCTGTCACTTTCTCTCATCTTTACCAGCTTTCTGACTGTCCTAACATCTTTGCTTCCTCCCTCTTTCCCATTTTTCAGTGCTGTTTTGCTGCATCTGTGTCAGTGTTTTTCACTGTTTCTTCTTGTTTCTCTCCATGTCTCTCTCACCCTTTTGCTGTTTCTGGCTCCGTTTCCGTCTCTCTTTCTCCATCTCTGCTCTCTCTCTCTCTCACTTTCTGTCTCCTGGATGCCTCCAGCAGCAGACGACAGGCGGCCTCATAGTGTCGAATGGAGAGACTTTAAGATCTGAAGGTCTCTTGGCCTCACAAAGGGAGTGCACCAACACTTCACACAAAGAGTAATGACTGGCACTTAAAACTTGAGCACTCCCTAGATTTTCTTTCTTCCTACAGTTTCTCCCTTTCTCTCACCCTTTGTCACTTCTCCTCACCTGTCTGTCCCTCCTGTGTAGCATACTGTCATCTGACCCTTTCTTTTGGGGTTTCTTGTTTTTTGGTCAGGTCAGTTCCCACAAATAACAAATACTAGATATTTTTGCTACTTTCCTCAAGGGGTTTTGTGAGCTGGGGTTTTGAGCTTTCCCTCCTTGAGATTCCTTCCTCCATCCCAATAATGAAGCAAGATGGAGCATAGGAATATTACATTAAACATTTTCAACAGCAACATTTCTTTCCAGAGCTGCAACAAGTAGTTTATTAATCGATTAGTTGACACAACATTTATTGGCAACTATTTGGATAATCAATTGATCATTTCAGTCTATTTTTAAAGCAAATTGCATTAATGTCATCAATATTCCCTGATTCCAGCATCTCAAATGTAACTAAACTGAAAATCTTTGGGATTTGGACTGTTGGTCACATAAAACAAGCAGTCTGAATGTGTCACCTTGGAAACCGGGAAATAAAGACATGAAGTTAAAATCAGCTGATTAATTGATGATGAAAATAATTGTTGCAGCGCTGTCCCTCACATGAACAGTTTTCATTGAAGTTAGTGTCTATTAAAGAAATAGACCCTATGAAAACTGTTGAGAGGCTCTCAGGATTATCCAAATGATGTTGATTTTTTAGATTGGATAGATTTTATTTGGATCAAGGCAGGAATCTCAAATATCTCAACATCTGTGCAAATTAAACCCATCTGCATGGCTAGATACCACCAGAGGAAGTTACTCTTTTCTGGTATGTGGGTGAACCGATCCTTTAATTCATTCAAATTTTTTCATTTCTCATTAGCAGTCTCTTTCATTTGTCCTTTCCCTCTCTTTTTCTCTCTTTTCTAGTCCCCCTCTTTCTGTCTATATTGATTAACTCTGCATATTTCTGACTCTTTGCCCTATATTTCTTTCATCTGCCTTCTTATTTCTATTCATCCCTCAATTGTTTTATTGTTTTATTTTTAATATATCTCCTTTTATTGTTTTTCTTCTCATTTAATCTCACACTTTTTTGCTCCTTTCGTTTTTTCTCCCTTCCCTACCCTCCCTTCGTCTCCTGTCTTCTGGCACATCCTTTTTCTCTAATGCTCCGTTTGCAAATACTGTTTATTTTTAATCCCATATCGCCTCTCCTTTCCTTGTCTGTTTTCAATTTATAATACCTTTTTCCTGTCTAGTTATTTTTTATATTTCATATGTCCTTTCTATCCATCTCCTTACCACACCCTCTGCATCATCGTCTTTGCGTACTGCCTTCTCCACTCTGTATCACCCCTTCTCCTTCATCCATCTGCATGGTGCAAAGAGTGATGGAGAAGAACAGGGGGGGAGTGGAGGATGATGGAGGAGAAGACAGTGGAGATGTGCAGTGGTTGTGATGGATGAATACAGACAGAGGCATTAAGAAGACTCTGCTTCATTGTGAAACTGACACAATAAGCACTGGCTGTACATAAATGCAGTTAAGAAATATTCCTCCTGACAAATGCAGTTAAGAAATGCTCTCCTGACAAACATACACATTACAAATAACAGCTGCGGCAATATAATACCATAGCAAGTGCAGCTTCATCACTCTTCAAGCTATCATAGTTCTTTGCTTTCCCTTGTCAGCAGACCTCCCTTATGCAGGCATTTGTTATATCTCCCGACTATAAAGCAGCTGCACTCTCACACAGCTCTCACTAAAAAAGAAAGAGATTCTAAGATTTTAAAAAGTGAGAGTTATGACTCAATGTTCTAAGGGACCTATAAAAACCTTTTTGTTATCTAAGGAGTCATTGGATAAAACGTCACATCTTACGCGAGAATTTTTTTTTTCCATTTGTTGCAAATACACATCATTTAACCTAAAAGAAACCTGACTAAACAAGTCGAAACATACTGAATTGTGAGCCAAGACTGATGTTACCAGGAAAAACGTCAGAAAAAAAAACATGACATTTGAACCATTACTTCTTCCAGTTTTAAATCATTTCATTTTCTTCTGTTTTTCCATAGGAGGTAGTATACTCACAAAAATACAAATGTTTTCTCTGTGAATATTAGCTTTTCTCAAACTTTTAAGTCATGGCTGAAGTTATAAAAACTAATGAAACAGCCCACTCAGAGATCAATCAGGCATGTGTTTAGGATAAAGTCTAGTTCAATTTGGGACACCGAACAACAGAAGTTAAAGCTACTTAAATTGTGCTTTCCCAACACATGTGGAAGGCAGTGATATTTTAATGTTCTGTATTATAACTACTGTAATTGGTGTATCGCAGATCTCTCCGGTGCAAAATTGTATCTTCTAGAACTCTGCTGTTCCCAGACCCTTGTTTTTCGATCGTTTGTCAAGACCTGATGTTCTATTCCAGATCCCTGATTTACTTGTCTTTTTTAACCTCTTTGTTCTAAATATTCCCTTTTAGAACACATATGTTGCCCTTGCCCTCAATGTTCCTTTCCTTCTAGTCTAATACAGTATCTTTAATGTTCTACTTTCAAACCTTGCTGTTCTTGCTCTCCTGATTTCTAGAGCCCTGATGTTGTTATTCTGAGTGACAGATGTGGAGAATGAACGTCACCCCCAGGGAGAAGCTGGTGAAAACTGAAGAAAAAAGGCCCTATGGCTCCTTTCCTGTATCTCCTGTTTACTGTACCCATTACTCTGTTTCCATGAATATCATGAGGTTATAGACCTGTACTGTCGTTTTTACTTTTAACTGCTTATCTTGGTTCTCATGTCTGGATTGGACAACCTTGTCAAGGTGTCTGTTTGGCTGTTGATTGGCCAGTTGCTGCAGGATCACCTTAATCACGTTTAATGGAATGGCACACACTGATTGCTGAATTTTCCACTTTCCAACATCTGTATCCATGTGGAAGTAGATACAGTGGGCACAGATCATTTATAAAGCAACATAAAAGAGGCACATAGATATGTCTCAACATGAAAATGGACAGAAAAGGAGAATGATCTTCTGGAGCAGCATCAACATGCACGGACATATATACCGAGTGGATGGTAACAACAGAAAGACAGAAAATGAAATGGCTGAACAGTAAAAGTTGGATGCATAGATAATCACACTCAACCTGGATATATAATACGTTAGACTGCACAAACAGAAAGGGAATAATATAATGCTGAAAAGTGTCTGGATGGGTCTGTTTTTTTGGATATGAACATATGTTAAACATTCAAACAATAATGGCTCACTGTTTCTGCAATGGCTGGCTCTAACTGGCTCCACTTTATTAATCCATGTGGAATAATGCAATCCTGCTCAACTGAACTGAGCTGATCTCAGCTGGGCTCAACTGGAGCTGGATCTTAACCTTGACTGGACCTTGTTATCTCTCAAGCAGAAGTCTGTTTCTGGAAAGCACATACAGTATGTAAGGAAACCTGAACTGAACTGGTCTGACCCAGACAGACCTGAATAAACCTGGACCCAGTGGAGCCTGAACTGGAGTTGTACAATGGTAAAGAATTCAGGCTGCGCAGTGATCTGATGCAGACTAAACTGGACTAGACAGGACAGGCCTGTTATCTAATGGTCTAGTCTGTATATTCTACTGCCCTGGTCCAATATCTACTGCTTTACACTGGACGGCACTACTGAGGACCTTGTGGACCTTTATCAGACTATCTCACCGCTCTCTGGGCCCACTTAAACAGGTGAGTAATCTGCTGATTAGCCCATTAACCTAACCAAACAAGCAACCAAATGAGAAGTTCTGCTACCCAAAGACCATTAATTAGTGTAACATATGGTAACCCACCGGCAGTCACCTTGGCCGTCCACCAATTTCTGGTCCCATAGTTCTAGAAACACTTATACTTTGCAGTGTCTCCTCCTGCCGCGAGTGGTCTGTAACCTAATGAGGGCCACGTTTTAACGAGTGCTGTGTAATTGCTGTCAGTTAGACAATTAGAGAGCCACCTTGGCTAAACGATCTGCTTCGTTACTACTCTCCAGTGACAATAACATAACAGGCGACAGGAAATGCATCCCCCCTCCTGTTTGTTTCTTGGTCTTTTAGTGTCTGAGTCACTCCTTATCTCACACTCCTCTCTCCCTCTCTGTCAATCAGATGTCTCTTGTTTTTTCTCCCGCCCGCCTAAGGCAGTGATCAAATACTGGTGGAGAATATAATATGCTGGGAGAGGATGTGGTTATGAGCTAACACCAAAGTGATGTCAGTGATGGACTTTGCCTGTACAAGGAAAGTCAGCAATATCTCTTTAGTTGTAGATGGAGGCTGATGTCTGATGCTGCAGGATTACAAAACTGCCTAGAGAGATTTTCACTGTCAAAATGAAGTTACGCATTTATTAGAGGTAATCAATAGAATATTCTGTTAAGCAGTCAAATTCTGGGAATCTAGCTCTCCACTGAATGGAGAATTGCATAAGTTATAAACCTATTTGACAATAAATCTCCATTCCACCTGAATCTGGGTGTAGTTAAATAGTGCCCTAGGCCATTTACACTTTTGAATCATCCCTTGCTGTGTTATGTTTCATGTATGTTTCAACAGGTAAAGATATCAAGTAATGATTATGTGCTCTCTGTTGGACTTCAATCGACACATTGGTCCAATCATTTGTTAATAAAGGAATCATTATTTTTAAAACTGAATTGTATCCATTCAGACTTATTTTAAGTAATGGATCTAGCTTATTAACAAAATGATATGTAATAAGATATTGAGACTACATGTATAGCAATTACCGATGGATATAATTTTCATAAATTACTCCCATGATGCATAGATATCGTTCCCTTAACTGCAGCCTGTGTAACACAAAATCAGATTCACTATTTGTGCAGTGGTAATTACATTTAATAGATTTTTTATTCTAGCTATTACTTTACCTTTCTAAACAATTTCAAGTAAATTTCAGTTTCAGTTAGATCATTTATTCAGCCTGACACCCATGAATACACACTCACATAAAAAAAAAAACTGTGAGAAGATGTTTTTTGTTAATGAGAATGTGCTAAAAGGGAGAAAAGGAAAAGAGGAGAAAAGAAGATGGGATGATGAGGAACGTTACAGAGTCACAGGTCTCTGCATCAATTTATATAGCTTGTTTGGTAATGTAATTTTGATATCTGTCACCAGTGGACTCATGCACAACATCCCTTTATGCCAACATAAAAACTGTAAATAGTGATATAACAGTGATTTCTGCTGTGTTTTGACAAGACAGCGAAACAAAGACGTTATTTTCTCCAGTAAGTGATGATTACAAGTGATGCAGGGACCACCAGTAATGACAACTGTCTCCAGTTTTAATTTACATTTCAATAACAAAGAATTCATTGCTCATTCAGTAATAATAGCAATGATTCACACTTTCTGGTCCCGTACACAGACGCAAGAACCAGAGTGGCTATCAAGGGCACTTCTATCATAGTTATCTCTTTTTATACACCTGTGACTGTGCAGCTATCTGTGTGTCTCTGTATGTGCATGAACAGTATTGGTATGATTGCAGATGTCAGACACCAGAAGCTGTTTGCACAAACAAACATTTTCTCTCTCTGTTGTTGATGGCGACTGTTTGAGCCATCTTGTCCATTTCTTGCACGTGCAAACACACACACACACACACACACACACCAGAGAGAGCGACAACATAAGACAAATACACAAACTAAAAGCATGGTATAAAAATAGATCCCATATGAAAATAAATAGCTCCATAAAGTGCCCTCAGTTGTGTTTCAAAGTTAAAGGAGAATACTGGTCTATCTTCTATCTTCATCTTAGTGTTTAGACAATCTGGTTGCAATTATTGTTTCCATTCATATAAAAGGTTCGGATGTATCATATGCTGCAGTTTTTATTTTTCGAGTGAGCTACAAGCTCATTGGCTGGTGGGTGGGTATCGTAATGGAATGCGATTCTTCCCCTGTAGCGATTCACAACTCATCATCATAAAATAATGATATATTGTATTTTGTTACACATGAGGGATGAGGCGTCAGTGGCAGAACAGGCATAAAGAACGTTTTGATTACTGTGACAATCAACATAGTTGCCAAGGCAAGGACAAAGGTATTCATTTTTTTCCCAACTTTTTTAGAAAGTTTTAAATGTTGAACCCATCTGGCACTGTAAAAACTTGAAAAACCCTTTCCTTGGCATACCATTTGCTCTGTGACCTTGACTTATAAGAACATGTCACTCTAGTACAGCATTACTTTGTTTTTAACATGTTGTCATCCGGTTTGAGTGTGGCTACATGAGAGAATACTTCAAGATGGCATCAAGATCTCTTTGCAGAAAAAAAAAACAAAAAAAAAACCTATGTACTGTCACCTCCAAAAATGAATCCCGGCTTTATTTCCCTTTCTTTCTCTTTCATAAAGTGAATGAAGCTCGCTAGAAGCTCCAAAGACACCTTGATGATGATGGTGATGAATGACTGATACATGTTGTTTCCTCCTCCCTGCCACTGTTCATTGCTCTCCACCCTACCCGTGGTCAAGTGTAGTGGTCACCAAGGCACATTAAGTTCTTATTATTTTGACTGAAATATGTCCATCTTCTATGAATACGAATATGGGGAGTGTGACGAGGCCATATGTGCACTAATTACATTGTCTTGAACGTTTCAGTTATTATGATCCTTTTGTACTTTGTAGGCTCTGGAGGGAAAGCACTTGAAGGAATAGTTGGACATTTTGGGAAATGTGCTTATTCACTTCCTTGCCAAGAGTTAGATGAGAAGAACGATACCACTCACATATTTGTCAAATATAAGGGCACAGCCAGCAGCCAGTTAGCTTAGCATGAAGTGAATTGTTGATGTCTTTCAGCCTCCCAAATCCACATGGAATGATCTGGTATTCACTTAACTTGATTATGTGAACCAGACACATGTTTTATGCTGCACCATGTCTCTTCAGTTAAACAGTGCATGTGAACTGTTGCAAGGTCTTGTTTCACTTAATGTGACAGCTTCCATCTGTGGCCATTTTGCAACAGCATTTATGAGTCCCTCCTAGCAACCATTCAGTTTATTTCATTTACAGAGGCTAAAACAGCAGAGTGAGGAACACATTGACTGTAGTTGTTTTTACAACCTTAATGTAGAGGAGATGCAGTGTGTGCTTCCTCTATGTGGGGTGTTGGGCCATGCTATGGCTTCAATTTAAACAGCATGTCACAGCTGGTGGCTGATGTGGCAGTGATGTAGCTAGACGTGGCCATGCATACATTACTGCATTTGAATAAAACTGTGTGACATCTCTCTTAAACACATACACTTACATATCTAAAAATGACCCTGGGTTCTCCGACATATCGCTGCTGGATCCTTCACTGCTGAATTGAATTCACTCCATACACATGGCTTTCCAGCTGTGCGAGGGAGAACACATGCAAAGAGGGAGTGTGTCTCTCTACTATATTTATACAGCACACACACATACACTCACATTTGTGTTTGTATGTGTGCGTGCGTGTGCACCCTAGTGTTGTATGACCTGTGGCGATGTAAGATGAGTGTCCTACAAGAGCATGACAAGGTGAACAATGCATGTGGTATGGAGAAGAGAAAAAAGAGGAGAGAAAAGAGAAAAGTGGGAAGGAAGCACAGATGGGGGACAGTAAGGAATAGATGCAACAGGGACAGGTTTAGGTATACTGGGGTGGGGGGGTAAAGTGAGAATATAGGGAAGAAATGTTCAATAGATTATACAAGGGAGAGAAAGAAACAGAGGAGCAGTGGGACTCAATGAGATTGTCTGTGTAGGTTGACATGTTCTTCCGGTATGTACGGATGCTCCAGTGATGATCTTATTGTACCAATATGGCTTTTTGATTTGAACTTTTAAGGTGAAGAGTGAAATGGGAAAGAGGCAGTACAAAATAAGAAGCTTTATAAATAAGAGGAGGTAAAGGAGAGAGGGAAAAGACAAGGATTTAAAAGGAGAATGAGGAGAGGAGATGTGAAGACGACTGGCAAGAGTAAAGGATGAGGAAGATAAGTAGAGGGAAAGGACGAGAAAAGGAATATAGGGGAAAACAGAAGAACAGTGAGTGGGATGTCTGGAGGATTGTGTATTGAGCTCCAGCTGTATTGTGCTGTGAGGTGTCTTTGGTCCCTCAGAAAGAAAACATGGTAGTATGAATAATAGATGACACAACATGTACACGTACACACAATGCACGTTTATTTTTGTGGCTCTTTTAACCCTTTTAAATGCTTGAAAAAAAGATTTCGACTGCGAGGCACATGATGTGCTCCAGCACACGTGCACATGTTCAGTGAGTCAAAAGAGATTTTCGTGGAAAGATCCTGCAACCTCCCATTGATATGTGTGTGTGTTTGGGAGGACAGTATCGACTAACTGAGCACGTGTTGATACTTAAGCATGAATGAGTGAGTGTGTCCCTCTTTGGATGTGTGAGTTATTGAGCGGATTCATGTGTCAGTCATATTAAAAAGTTGACATTTCGCCCAGTCGCCCACCCAGGATAAACATCTGGAAAGCTGTGAATACCAAACTACCCTGAAGTAGCCTCAGAAAAAAAATGCTGCTTTCTGGGCAGTGTTCAGCGCTAAAATGTGAGCACCGCTGGGATTTGTGCTGCAAAAGATCTTGCTCTCATTGTTCCAGCGTCAGTTTGTGAAGGTTAGTAGCACAGCATAGTCAGCTGTTTAAAAGCACTGCTGTCAATTTGTGTATTAAATAAAAGTCTATCCTTATCCCATCAAATAGAGTGATTTTGGAATATGACTTTTGAAGCCAAAAACATGAACCCTGAGAATTGTCATGACTCCCACTTGGAAATATTACTTTAGTGTACCATTGCTTTTATGCTGATCTTGGTATACAGATATTACACCATTCCCTAACAATGAAAACAATTTTTAAATGAGAAAACTGTGCTGAATCTATTGGAAGGTTTTGCTGGCTGTGAACATCATCTTTTTTCATTAGAACGCATCTGTCAGATACATGCAAACTGCAGCAGTGAAAGTGATTTAAACTTCTGGTTCAGGACAGCAGAATAATCGTTAATTGGCACTGAGAGCCTGTGATTTAAATGAGGGAGCAGCGATTTTATTTATAACCATTTTAAAAATTAAACACGATAGCAACCAAAACTGGCTGACATTTAGTGATACACGGACTTGTAAAAGTCAATTGTGTTGCAACTCAGAGGATCATGTGTGTGGGTGCGTGTGTGTGTGAAAGAGAGAGAGAGAGAGAGAGCGAGATAGTCAATATAGTAGCAGTGGCTGCAGAAAGAGAAGCTATAATTGGATGCTGCAGATTTACCTCTCAGCATTAGTTGATATATAAAGTTCATAAAACTCTCTCTGCTTTCTGCCGCACACCAGCTTTACCTGCATCTCATCGGCGGCACAGCACTGGGACTGTTTGATGCACAGTGCACCTTCTCAGGATAGAGATGCAAACAAATGAAAAAAACAAAACATACAGAGTAGCACTTTTCAGCAGGTTACAAAATGATACAGCAAAACAGAAAATATCTTGAGCAATTTACATATAAATGGCTGAAGCTGTGTTTTCCCAATGCTAACTCTAAACTCTATTTCAGGGATGAACATTTTCAAGGTTGTTACCGCTGTTTCATGTACTTTACAGCAGGAGCCCAATATAAAATGTAGCGTAGTTATGGGAAGTTTAGTATAGCAGCCTGTCTTACTGCAGTTCATAATGTAGGTTTATTGACATGTTGCATTACTTTTACACTATACTCACAGTAGAACAATTTATTTATTTTAATTCACTATGACATGAATTGATCTAATTTAACTTTAATGTCGAGCATGGTCCGCCAGGCTATTTCAAAATTATGAAAACGTATGCGATGTGTCACAGTATATTTGTTTTTTTAAAGTCACATAATTACATACCAGTCTTGCTTTTCTTGTCTTATGGTGCATTACAAGTGGCAAAAAATGTGTTAATGAAATACCCACCAAATCAATGGTAGTGCAAGCATACACACATCTATCAGACACAAGGACTTTGAGTTAGCTTTTGAGTTACCCTTCCATTTATCTCTCAGCAGAAACCCATTTCCTCCTGCAGGCAGGAGAGAAAATGAGACTGTTGTTTGATTAAAATCTTGTTTGAGGTTTTAGCTTCAGACCAGCCCTTTGGCTGTTATATTTTACGCAAATAATGGTGTCAGGAGTAACAGAGTAAAGTTTAGTATTAAGAGACAAGGTTTTGTTTTAACATGTCAGGCTGAACAAAGCCTTGGTGTTAGCGTATTTTTGTTGTTGTTGCTAAATGCTTTATTATTATTACAGGGTTGTGTTGCAGTGAAAAGCAAGGCTTGGTGTTTTATTTAGATGGGTTTATGGGTAAAGGTGTCTATGTCTATTTTGTCAAGACGCGGCAAATGTTTATTTAGCATTAGATGATACTTTTTAACAGGTCTTTAGGGAATTAGTCTTTGGTAATCTGCTTTATTTGTCACACAACCCAGGATCGTTTTGTCTATGTACAGTGCAGATAGGGCCAAACATTAAAAACATTACTACTTATATATATTATTTATATTTTAAATAATGCATGCTTCCTACTGCTGCTTTGAATAAAAATATGGACCAGAAAACTCCATGTAATAATAAATATTGTTTTATTTTTGCCATATACCCTAGGGAATGCAGTCTGAGATACAGACATTTGCTAAAATTTTGTTTTGAAATCATAGTAGTGTCATATCCTTGTCCAGATAGGATTAGACGTCCTTTAAAAAATCATCAGTGGAACTTCACTTATGATATAAATATGTCAGATGAAGTTGTGGTTCACAATAACGTGTAGGCAGTTATCAGAGAGTACTTGCATGTCTGTTTGTCCGTACAATTCATGCCCATGTTGCAGTGTATTAGGATGGGCTGGCAGCAGTTTAATCACTTGAAACAACATACAGTGGAATTCGTATAGCTGAGAGTGTTCGTAGAATGCTTGTGTCAGTCAAACTCTTTAAACTCTTCAGTTTCTCTTCAACCCCCTTAGATCTAGATCTAGTGTAAGGAGCGGGCCTGACATGCTGCAACGTCACTATCCTCCACTGTCTGCCATATTGAAAAGTGAAAGAAGAGGGTGGGCAGTTATAACGAACAATGGCTAAATAATTGCTCTGTCATGAATCAGTTACTAAATGGGACCAGTGTCCACTGCTGATAACCTGTGTCACTGTAACACAAAAAAATGTCTAGCCCAGGCTTGGTGGGGGTGTGTTGGAAGGCCCCCTATGAGGCAATGAAATACACTGCTCACATTACAACATGCTCTACAAGGAATACGTGCTTGGTTATTTGCAAATGCAGCTAACGTTGCATTGTGATGGAGCAAATGTTGAGCCAAGTTCATCTTGAATTGTTTTGTCTGAGCACTCTGGGAAGGCACTCCCACTATGCCAGTGCAGTGGTCTAATTAAAATGGATGAAGGGCTTGCGTTGTTTTTTCACACAGTGCTAATGTCAGACTGAACATGGCCCTAGGGCTCTGTTTTTTGTGCAGGACTTGCTTGCTCAGTTGCAGTGTGATTTTTGTCACATGCAAGTCCACTTTTTGGTAGAGAGGTGCAAATTAAGTGTATTTATGATGCAATTTTTGTTTTCATTTTGGAGTGAAATTGTGCTTCCACTTCTCACCATTGAGATCAACAACCATCCACAACTTCTTAAAATGTAAAATGTAGTATAGGCTCCTTCCCTTTCTGAAGGAAGATAAATGATACATACATGTGGCCCCAGAGAAGCAGCAATAACAGTCCAGTGAACATTGTGATTACAGAAAAATCTCAGTTTATGCAATAGGTTGTTTCATGCACAGTTGTGGCATTTAATGTGCTCATGTAAAAGTACTCAAATAAAATAGAATGCCACCATTGTAATCACTTAAAGTGGTCATAGTATGCCCATTTTCAGGCTCATAAATGTTGGGGGTTTTACCAGAATAGGTTTCAGTTTCAAAAAATACCATATTTTTTCTCATACTGGACATTGCTGCAGCACTTCTTTTCACACAGTGTCTAGAACGCCCTGTTATAGTTACCTAGTGACACATCTCACTTCTATTCAATCTTTGTTGAGAGTTGCAAATGTGCAGTACCTAGGTAAGGGCTATTAGCCAACCATATGCACACTTTTCAAAGCATTGTGATCGAAAAGCAATCGCCATTTTTAAACAGTTTAACATACTTGTGGGCAAAAAGCTGATGAGCAAAACCATACAATAATATTGGCTACAAAGATAGCAGAGGCCTACATTTGACTGCGACTGCGAGTAATCTACATCCAAACAACAGCATTGTTCCATAGCTTGAAATACAAAAGTCATCACCATATTTCAACACAATTTCAATCACATTAGACCTTTAGTTGATTGAGCTACAGCCTACAACTCCGCACTTAAACACTGTGTAAAGTTACCTTGCCTTGTTTATATTAAATAGAATCCACAACTAATAAAGCATACTTACAGGTTGTGATTCTAAATCTCCAGATTGGATCTGCACCGTCTTTCAGGAGTAAGAGTTTAGAAAGTCCTGAATTGAAGCAGTCCTCGATAAAATGAAATGAGCACAAAGAAAGGTTGGGTTTGTCATCCTGAGGAAGAAAAATGTAACTGCTGACTCTTCAATTTCTAATTCTTTGGAAGACAATACAAGGGAAATTTCCCCTCGCAGTGACAAAAACATCTTCTCCTAGACATGGCAATACAAAAACTGAACTCTTCCAGCAGCTTGGTTTGAGGGCGTGTAACACTAGCAGCTAGGTGTCCATTATGACACGTTACATAGTGATAAGTGTAAGTTACAGAAGTAAAGGCTGGTGTCAGTTCTGGAGCAGTGTTTCCTGTGGAAAAGGGTAACTCCCTTTGGGGTCGACATTGGCCTTTTTTACTTTGCGAATCAGAAATACTTTATTGATCCCTGAGGGGAAACTCTTTGTAACAGCAACTCACTATCATGTCAGTGCACACAAGAATAGAAGTACTAAGCAAAAAATACAATACACTATAATACAGGTCAGATAAATTAGATACCAAGAACCTATTACATGCACAAAAAATATACTTAACACAACAAAGGAAAGGGGATGATGTTGGTACATGCTAAATTTTAGTGCCGCACTGGAAGTGATGCTTTTTGGTTTGTTTGTTTACAATAAAAATGATAAGAATAATCAACATGTGTTTCTCAATCCACTGCCTTGTCCAAGTACCAGGCAGCACACACTTGTAAGTCATTAACAGTGCAACAGACTGCAGTAACAGATTTTTACCTAGTGTCCAGGATGTTGCTGTTGTGCTAAGTTACAGTATCACATAGAGCTTTAAAGGGCCTGCCAGGAGCTGATTTGATTGACCATTATTCAAGACTGTTCCTCCACCTGAATACTCTGCATGTTCTGCTGTACTTCCAATAATATGGTCACTCTGCTTCTGCCACTATTCCAGATTAAACCTCGCAGTTTTAAGGGTTTCCTGTCCTCGTTCATCAAAATTGCAATATATAGCTGGTTACAACCACATGTCCTTGTGACCAAAGTTTGTGCTTCTTGCTAATAAGATAGGCATTTTGAAAAAATTCTGACTGTTCAATCATTTTCTATTTCACTGCCTGGGCGTTCACTATTGCCTGCCATTCTCTTTTCTGAGTGTCACACATTCTGCCAACTTGTTCCCATTAAGTTTCTTGTTACTCTGTATAAATCCATATTTTGGTCGCCATTTGATGTTAGACCGGGGCACTGCTGGAGACAATATGTATATATTGTAAATATTATTTTTTAACCAATAGCATTTAACTATACTCTGTTTCTGCCAACCACTCAATGAGCAATTTGAGAATAGCACCAGGTTTCCCCCATGAGGACTACTTATAATGTGACAGTTAATCATTTTAGCATGCTCACATTACACTACTAATGAGGCCAGCAGTGGGAGATTTGTTCAAGTTTAACAAGAAGGATGGTGGGCCGGGCAATTTCTTGCCGTCACATTTTTCCCATAAATCTATAGTCACTTTGCAGAATACATTTAGTAATTTGTCATAACAGGGGAATTGAATTCTCCAACATGGATTCTATGTTATTTTACAGTTTTGCATTACAAGCAGAATACAGAGATGACATCAGTCAGTCAAAGACTGAACAGAATTGTGAGAATTTCTTTTAGTCAAACATTTGATTCCACTGGCCTATAACCCTTCTTAGTTTCAGCATCAACAGTAGAGCAGTGAGAATGAGAAAGCTTGCATTTTGTTTGTCTTGTCCATCCCTGTGTTAGTCTTACTTTTTTCAAATAGGGAACGAGATAAACTTCACAAATAAATGTGGTTTGTACATGTTTTCTCATCAGAGTTGCCCAGAGAGTAGTTGTCTGTCATGGCCATCCCTTTGCAGTTTAAAGTAGATAAAGTGCTCTTCACAAATTGAAGTGTATATTCAGAACCACAGAGATGCAACTGACTATTGCTCTGTGGCCTTGTTTAGAAAAAGAAGTCACACAAATACACACACACAAAAACACACTGGCTTCGCCCATGACACACAAATCATAAATGTTATCCAGACAAACAACACATTTCTTCCAGCTAAACACATCTTTTTGCACAAGGCTGAAAATATGGTACAGCTAAACAGGTGTTTAGCTTTGCAATTGGAAATCTTCAAATATTCACTTTGGAATTATATATGTCAAATTTTAAATCAATTTTGGGTTAATACCCAAAACTCCTTTAGTCCTTAGATGCACGTTTTGATGGTACATTTTCTTATTTTTTGAGGCAAAGACAAAACACAGCAGCTAAAATGTTTTGGACTAAACTACAGTAAAAATGATTTTGTTTTCTTTTTGTCTTTCTTTCTTTCAGACCCAGTAATCAGGAGGAAAGCCACATGTCCGAAGTCAAGAAGGAAACAGATGAACAGATAAAAGAGAAAAAATGAAGTAGCAGTGTATCAGTTAGCCAAATCAAGTCAATTTCAGTCATATATCTATGACTGTTTATGACTGCACTGCCTGCATTGGTAACATCTTGGTTGTAGTCATCCAGGCCCTCTGCACATCTTCATTACCAACATGGAGTGCGTTTACGTGCACACAGCATGATTGATAACAGGTCCCAACTCACTTATTGTTCTATTTCTGAAGAGTTAAATGTTCATATGTGTCTGACAAATATTCCTTTATCATCAGAATGACACAGGTGCTCTATACAAGCAGCTCTGTCATCATTCTCATGCTTTGACTCAGACTTCATGCTGGTTATTGTGAATGGGATATGTGGGTACACAGGTGCCATCTCAGACATGTACTAGTCATATGTGTGTGCACGTAATTGCACTCACTGCAATTCCCCTGTGTATTCATTATCATTATCATCATGATTGTTACAGAAGAGAAAATAGACAGAGAACTTCAAACCTTTTGACCCATTCAAGAAGAATTCAAGAAGAACACCCCCCCACACACACACACACAAACAAACAAATGCATTGTCTTCACTTTTCTCCTTCTGTGTTCCCCTTACTTTTCTTTGGGCTTTATCTTTTGTATGTGTACATAAAGCAATTTCAAATCTTATAGTTTTGTACATGTAATTTTTATGGTGTGTGGACATTTTCTAATAAAATAAAACAAAAATGGATGACTTTCTCCTAGACTGGCAGCATTGTTGCATCTTGTTCTTTTTTGTTTATCTCTATCTCCATCTTTAGTTATGCTGTAGTTGCCTGCTAGAAAAAGTATAATTAACCTGTTTTAAAACACCACGTATAATTTTAAAGATGCAACCAGAGTTGTCAACTTTTAGTGAAGGTGAAGGTAAACATTGTTTACAGTAATTTCAAAAGACAGTGACAGTAATTTTATTTTATAGCTTGAATGCGAATGAATTTCAATTTTGAAATGAGTTAATTATTGTAGTCAAGATGTATGCTGTGGGTGGAAATAAAGACAAACTTATAGATAAATATAGAAATAATAGACTTCTACAATGTGCAATTAAAGGTTAATTATGAAAGTTAATCAGTGCCACATGTACATTTATATTAAAGTTGCTGTAATAAATATATTTCTTTAATTAACAAAGGATCAAATTATCTGTAATGTGAAAGGGGTCCCTTATAGTGACTCTGCACTTCCCCTCGGCAAAACAGAGCTTTACAGCTTCTTTCAGATCATAGTTTACTGTGGGTTCATTCTCATCAGGGTCATTTTTCGGCCATAGCAGGCAGCAATTTTTGTGTGATAAAGCTCTGATAAACCCACTATACACTACCTGCCCAGCAATAAACTGCACACAGACACAGGTGGCAACTAGCTGGTGAACATTGTGGAGCATTTAGCAGCTAAAGAGGCAGATATTTCCCTCGGAAGTTGGTGGAGACCAGATGAGAAAGGAAGAGGAGGGGAGTGAATATTGGACTTACATTCATCAGGTGGCCAGAAACATAACTCCAAATAATTGATGTTGTTACGTATCTGCTGGATGTGTAAATAAGCAACTGATTACAAACGAATTTACTATATCGACTTTATAAGGTGTCAATAATATGTCAACGTGTTTACATATTGTTTCTCCCCCCCCCAGGTGGTCAAAAAATCAGTTATTGCAGGTTTAATATTACATTACATTAATGTCAAACTGAATATTTGCCTTCACTACATATTTAGCAATGTACAACAGGAAAACGAAATGTAGCACATTTCCTCAGGTAAGTCTTAGTGTGCTAGTGGCGTCCGTGATCACAGACCAGAATGACTTAACCAGTTGTTACTGATTATGGATGTTTTTGCTTTCCATTGCTGGGACATCAATATGAAGCCTTGCTGCACATGACTAAATGAATTCATTGCTCACTGAGCCTTCAATGGTCTTTGAGTTTGTGACTTTCAAACTGGTAAATCAGTACAGGAGCCCAGGAAATACTGTCAAACTTTTCCTTAGTTACTCACTAAAAGCGGTTTGGGTTTTGTGCGTTTACTCCATCATATACTAATGCTTTAATGTTATACTGGCTGACAACATGATATCAGCTTTACGTAAAGCCCTGTTTACATTCAGCAGTAGTACCTTTTAAAGGAAGTTGTTAGCTTGCAAAATGTAGTCTTGTGTATTCCTCTTGTTTCCTACTCCCAGTTGTTAATGCTTCCTGTGAACATAACCTAAATCTGTCTGCTTCCTCCCTTCCCTCCTCTCCTGTTATCTCCTCCTATCATTTCTCTCCCCTCATCTATTCCCCTCAGCCTTTCTCCCTCACCCTCTCTCTTCTCCCAATCCCCTCATCTCTCTCCTGCCCTGCTTCTCCTCTCAACTTTAATACCCAATCTGCTCTACACAACTCCATTCTGCTCCACAGATCTACTCCATTCCTCAGTTCTCTGTTTCTTAGTTCTTGGCAGGCAGCCAGTGCCAGATCAGCTCCCAACCATTTCTGTCTCCTCTTTCTCCTTTACTCTCATCACCACCTGTTAACTCTGCCTTCCTATTTTTTATTTAATTTTTTTTTACACATGAAGCCGAAAGGATTAGAATGGATGGGGTATAATGAAAGGAACAAGTAAACTATATGTTTCCTAACACGTAAACGGTGAACGACTACTCCAACATTACCACAGCACTGTCAGAAAAAGAAATGGAAAAAGGAAGAAGGATGATGAACACATCGTCATCTCATGAGCTATCAGCAGTTGTAAAAAAATGTGGCACCTGGGCTCTCATTTTGAGAAAGTTCCTAAAATTAAAATTTTATTCATGTTTCTCATGTTGAGCTCTATTGCAGGCAGTGAATATGATTCTAATGCGAAATCAGCGCAGCGGAGTACAAAACAAAGTTGAAAACATCCTGATGAGTCATTATTATCATTATGAATTAATTACTAAACGGTCACCTTTACATGTGTGCACGCTTAAAAGTTTTCTTCCAAAGGTTTGAATAAATCAAGAGGCATTTAAACTGACAGCACCCTGTCATAATCACCATGATGCTGTATTAAAAGTAATCAGTTATGCTACTGAATTCATTAATTAAGCCAAATATTTATGTCAACGTACTTTGCAAGATATGAACATGAACTCTATCTTACAGCATTGAGAAGTTATAGTAGTTTCAGGAAAATGATTTTCCGCTCATTAATATGTAAATCTATGCAGCAAGGTGCTCCAAATTTAATCAGAAAATCTTCTACAGGGGCAACTCTTCCTGTACATATTGAATTCCTGCCATGTACTGTTCTCGAGTTAGTGATCACCCAACATAAAAAGTCTGCACACAGACACAGATGGACAAATGTCAGCATGATGGTATTAAAAAGAAATACAAAGAGCACAATCATTTTTGTCTAAGTGTCCTTGGCTGTTCTTAGTGTGAATAAGTGTGGTTGGATTTAACATTCCGTTCTGCCTGCTTGTTAAATCCAAACCTTGAAAGGCAGAAAAAATATATTAATTTTAATTGGTTAGATTAACCACAAGGCCGTAGAACTCACGCCTGATTGGCGATACAGAGATGTTTCTTCTTTTTTTTTTAAGAAACTTGTAGCCTTGAGTGAGAAGCCTTGAAAACTCATATCTTACACACACACACACACACGATTGCACAAGATGCACACTTAAACAGATATCCTCCCTAACACAGACAGTACGCAATGTATGTACACACATTCGCACAGAAGAAACGTCCCACATTTGCATGTGAACACAAAACTTTGTAAAAGAAATTCTGTTTTGAAAGGTGCTCAAGTTCCTCCTCAGAGGTTGATCTCAAATAACTGACTTCCTCCATGCTTGAGTGACTTCTCCAGAATTTGCTCTGTGTGCCATTATTACTTGTCTGACTCCTTCTTGGGTGACTGAATGATTTATTTCTAAATTGCGACTAAGTAAAATCTCCTTTTTCTTCTTCCCAGATTTAAATTTCCGGTGTGTACCAAACCAACAACTGGTTGTTTTTTGTTTCTTTTTGAAGACACTTTCTCCCCTCTTGGTATAGTATATACAGGACAAACTGGAAAAGAAAGTGCTGGAAGCCATGCGACCAACATCCTAAGACAGATTTAAACCAAGGATGTCTAGCTGAATCTCATTTGCAAGTGTTTAACGTTCCCTCCTCATTCACACTCAGGGGAGTCCACTGCAACACCTGGATGTGTTATGCCTTTGAGGACTGCCTACTCTCTGATGCCGTCTACTCAGGAGGAGACTGGCCAACTTGATTTGAATTTCTTGCAATACCTTGCAATTTTAAGGTGTGAAATGGTTTTTAATGGATGGGAAATGTAAATGTGGTAAAACTATCTAGAAATGTTTGCCTGATTTTGCCTTCATTCTTGATATACACAAGGCGAGCAGCAACCACCATAGCTGTATGTTCAATCCAAAGTGAGAAGACCGGCTGCATTTACACTTGTCATTTCAAGTGTCTCGTATCCAGATAAAATCCAGATATGATTTAACACACTTTTGTTTACACAATCTGTCTTGGTTTACTCAGGCTACATGTTAATCATAGCAGCAGTTTAGTTCCAAAATTAAAAGTTAGCAATAACAGCTAGCTAGCTAACAACTGTCCATAAACTAAAACAAACACATGGATGAGAGCATTTACGAAGTATGGGTGAAACAAAACAGTTTTTTTCATCTTGATGGGCTGTAACTCACGCCTCACTGTCACCCCAAACAGATCATTCAATGGCCAAACTGACCAGGGTTCAGATAAACGTAACAACAGCTTGGTGTGCCCTCTGTATAAACATAAGTGTTGACATCAACCACCTCCCTAGATTTCAGTCCGTCTTGAATGCTTCTTAGATGCATTTACACTTTATTATTTTTTTAGATCGGCCCTGCGAAAGTCTTGAAGTGACTAAATGTAAATGGTGTTAAAAATGTATATCAGACAATTCCCACTTGATGATACTTCTAAAACTAATTTGAATGTTTTAAAGTGACCCCCCCCCCCATTTCTCTCTTGGTCGATGTTAGGAAGCGCATTTGCTTGGAGGATCTCTCAGCCTGTCAAGCCTCAGCTCGATCAAGGCTCCATCCTTTTGTTCACATTTGACATAGTAGTGTCTCCATAGTAACAGAAGACGAAATGGTGAGGGATTGCCTCTCCACGTTAGAGTCCCTCCAGATGACACATATTACATGTCACATTGGCTGCTTCTCATAGTGGAGGGAAGATAACACTCTACTGAAAGGTGATTCAACTAATGTCAGTCGCTGCACGTGCCCGAGCCACAAGGTGTCCTCGTGTTTCAGACTCCATCTCATGGAGGGAAGTAATGACTCACTCAATGAAATAATGTCTTTCCAACTACCTGCCTACATTTCACCATGGCTGAGTCTGGTGGTTTATTGCCTGAATTAATTAACAACTAGATGTGGTTTCGTTTGTGTTTAATAGATTGTGAGTAATTCATTGAATGAATGGTCGCTTGATGTTCTGCCTTTTTGACTACTAAAATACACAATGGCTACAGTTGAAGCTGATACCTTAATTCTCCATCCACAATGGGCAATATCTGTAATATCCTCATCACAACTGAATGGACGTTTAAGAGACAACCTTGGTAAGCAGAGGGAGCGGGGGTGATAACGGCAATTGTTTGTAATCAGCACAGCTCCGTATTTATAATATAGGCACCTCATGGTGCTTTTCGTTTAATCTTCCGCAGACAACCATCAGATGTGTTTTAATGAGGACAGCTCACAGTGAGAGATAACTGAAAAACTCTGCTCTCCCCTGGTTTTATCTTAGGTTGGATGCACACCACAAGATCTCATCAAGTTTAGTTCAACTAATTAAACCCAAAGTTACAGTCCTCTCCCTGCCCAAATTTTCCAGATGAGGGGACTGCTGTGAGAAAGCCACAAAGGAAAAACATGATGGTGGGATTCTGAAAAATATTTTCTGAAATTTGTGTGCTTAATTGGGGCTAAATCTTGTCAAAAGCATGGAAAGTAGGAAGTAGCAGGGGGCTGCAGTGATCTGAATTTGTATCTAAAGGAACAGCATGGAAACCTGGCCAACCAGTGCAACAGCAATGTTGATTTGTGTCACATCATTGCGAAAAAGTCCTTGATTGTGCTGAGACTTTACATTTTGCATCTGATATCACACCTGCACAAAAGGACATTGCATAAAACAACCTACATCATTAATATGGAATGTGCATCATCTCTGGATTGTGTGTGTAGCTGTGTGAGAAAGAAATAAAAGAAGGTTATTTGATTTATTCATTGTCAGCAGCTGTTTGTAATTAGTGGTATGGTTTATGGGTGAAAATGGTGCTGCAATTTCTCCTTGCTGTTCAACACCGATAGAGTAAACCGAAGGATTCAAATTGCACATATCTGGAAAATATATGCGTCTGTCTGATACTGTATGACAGCCCTGGGACAGATTCACAGCATGTCCATGGTGTTTTAATGCCTTATGCCCAGTGCATGCAAACACTACCATTCTCCTTACTCTGAAGCAAAATAGAAAATAAAAATGACATTAATTATTCTCACTTCATGACATGCCTACTTTGCTCATGTTAAAACATTTACTTTGCTTATGCAGTGTATTTTTGTAATCAATTTCACGAGTCTTTGAAAAATGGAAACATGCTGCTAAAAGTTGTCTGTGTGGAGCTCTCGAGCAGCTGACTGCCACAGCAAGGCAGATGTCAGTGTAGCCACTGTGTGGAATCTATTTGCATGTAGATTTCCTTCACACAGTATGAACTGTTTCTAATCATGTTCTGAGATGTAGGCTGGGGCACGAATACAGCACACATACAGTATGCTGTTGAAAGGTATGCTCTAGAAATCCATCTACCGAAAAAAGATTTAAGAAAGTTGTGTGCTCCAGCTTTAAATGATACCGAAGATAAGTCATGTTCAGAATTATGCAAGGTTTATCTCTACAGACAAATATGAAAAATGTGTTAACAATTAATCAAGATGGAGCAAAGTGGTGCGTGAAGTGACCATGAAGTGGTGCAATATCCTATGACTCAGAGGCTGCCATTGTTTCTGTGGTTTCAAATGTGTACCAAGATTGTTCTTAAACTTCCGTCAAGAGTCAGCCACGTGTTTTTAAACTAAATGTTGAGAGGAGATGGACGGGAAGTTAGACAGAAAGAGATGCTGATGTTTGATTTTGGCCATAGTGGTTTTTGACAGAAAGAGGACAGCTTCCATTTATTGTTAATGGAGAGTAGCATGGAAGGGCACAAAGAGGCCAGAGCTTTGAAAATGATTTGCTGTCCAATGCAATCCTATGCAAGTTTTTCACGAGAGAATAGAAAAATACAGCAACACACTCTTTGGGGATTTGAAATTGTGGGATCTGAGTGTTATTTCAATTTTGCTTGAAAATTTTCTACTGAATATGCATAATATTAAAAGCTGAATTGATTAATTAATTAGTTTGATTGTTATATGCTTAAGCTGTCAGCAGCTGTTATAACATGAGAAAATTAAAACAGAGAAGAGGCAGTGAAAGTTTCACAAGTCATCAGAGTCTAGTTAGAGGACAGCTTTATCAAAATGCTCCTATCAAAGATAGGCAATCCGGTTAGCCAATCAGAGCAGAGATTAGACTCGGTGGAAGGACTTGATTGAGAGGTTACTGCCTGTGGCTGAAGTCATCTCAGGCCAGTGCATATGTGTATTTGCGTGCGTGTTTGGTTGGTTTGTGTGCCAAATGCAGGCCATCATTTATTATCTGCCATCACCACTCACCCTGATCTTTCTATCTTTATATAAAAAGGATCATATCTGCCATCCGTATATCAATCTCAAATCTTCAGTCGATTTCGGACCATGAAGATGCTGTTTAATTCCTAAGACCTTTGAAGAGGAGTTTCTAATTTGAGGAATAAAATGTATTCTACTTAATATAATTTGCTTAAATAAGTTGTTAAATTGTGTTTGAACTTTTTTCCTTTGAAGGTCTGATTCATGTTCACAGCACATGCCTATTATCAAGAAGCATAGGCTTTACTCTAAGTGCAAAATGAGCTGAACTGTTGCTGGAGGGGCATTAGAAAAGTTTTCAAAAAGGAAAACTTGAATGTAGATTTTGGAATAAATGGTTTCTGTTAATTTTTGAGATACGCTAAGATGCTACTCTTTGCATTTGTTCCTGCATCTGTTTAACCAACCAAATTGTTTTACAAACTTAAAAATAGTATACATTTAAAATCAAGTTTTTAAAGAATATATATATATATATATATATGTTTAACATCATCTTTACAGTCTTTGTAACTTGGATATTTTGCTATTAATAATAATAAGATTCCCTGCGAGGATGCATCTTTTTCTACTAAGCCTCTTTAAAAATCTCTCAAAGTAGCATTTTGTGAATTGCGTACTAAACAGACATTCAGTAGACAGGGGTTCTTCTCCACTCCCACACAAATGAGCTCTTGTGTGTCAGCAAAGCAGTGGAGCCGACCCACCGGGAGAGGATTTAGAGTACAACTGAATTTACAAATGCTAAATTAGTAATCAAAATAATCGCACTATTCCCAAAGCAAACAAAAAGTTCGTGAATGTTGAGTCTCTGTATACAAATACTGAAAGATGAGCCTAAACAAACCCTTGCCCACCCATCTCTCCTGTGTTTAACTGAAAACAAAACCCCCAAGAGTTTTCCCCATGTGTATTTCTGAATTCAGTCTTTAGATTTGAAAGCACCCTCATTTTTCCAGGTCCATTTTAGTCACTATTTGGTTTACTTATTCGTATATTGACGTCTCCCAGATTTCTTGTTATATCTTATTGTAGCATCTTACTAAGTACACTACAGTGATATTTGCTGTGGAAATGCAAAGCTTAGACACACACACAGGACTTGAATCAATGTTTTCACACTAAAGGCCACATGCTCTAATCATCAGCCTTCCCTAATTTATCTGCTGCGTTTATGTTCAAACTGATGGTGGTTGGTTCAATCCGTGAAGTCTGGTATTGCAGAGAGAATTTAGTAATAATTTAGTAAGGCCAGGAGAGCCCACCCAAAATGAGAATCATTTCCCTGGACCAATGAACTACATCATTTCCGTGCCAAACTTACTGGCTTACAGCTGTTACGGTGATGTGGGAAAATTTGCATATTGCATGGGCCTTCGTTTAGTGTGCACTGTATAGTAATATGAACTATTTAATGAGTGCTGTGTGTCATGGCCAACTGCATTGACTGTGTTGCATGAATAATTCCTTTGATACGCAACACCATCCCTTATTATTTCCTACAGCAATGTCATTTACCTGCTGTGGATTTTTTGTGCCCTGCCCAAACTGATGACCCACAAACAATAACCGAGCCTAAATAATCATCTCCACCGGTCCTCCCAGGGTACAGCTGATTGCTTCCTAAGGTAAAGCCAAGTAACCTGTCTTCTGTGTGTGAGTTTTCTGTATTTCATTCAGATAAATAATGTGTGGAACTTCTCAGTACTGCCACCAAATTGAATACAATAATATGGACTTGAGGGACTTATTGGCTTAAAAAATTCAAAGCTGTAGCAGATTTGTGAAATGTATGAATGGTCCTTTTGATCAATTTAAAGAACATTGCATTGCTTTGCCTATTACAGAATTTACCTGAGATGCTGAAGTAACTGTTACCACTGGGACCTTTTAAAAATCTGTCTATGACCCTGCAGCGTGCTGTGAATTTGACTTCTTTAAACTTCAGGTTAAGTCCCAATGACTTGCATACATCTTTTTATCCCTGAGCTTCGTCCATTGGGTTGAAAGTTGTGGCTGCATGTTCACGTTGAATGAGATGCTACTATGTTATGGCAATTGTTCCCTCTGATAAGACATTTATACAGTAGTGTGGATTTGGATCCTAGAGAGACATCAGCCATATCAGTGACATTTTCCACCTGCTCCGGTCTGAGCATCTGCTGCTGTCTGGGTCAGCCGCCTCTCAGGTGGCAGTGGCAGCTTGCACTCATTTTTTTCTTTGCTGTGTTTTTTCTTTCATTCGATTCTTTTTCGTTTCCCCAAAGTTCATTTAAATTGGAACCGTCACTTTCTACATTACATTCTACAGTACACTTCTAAAGGTGCGTTCAGACTGAATAGAGTGGAACTTGTTGCCCCTTAAATTAAATAGGTGTGTAAACCTTTAACTACATTGTGCTAATACTGACTACATTTCCTCTGGGATCCTGATAGGTATCGATGCTGCACAGAAATAATACCATACTAAAACTGCATTCCAGCACTTTGTGGTTTCGTGAAGTTAAGATAACATACTTTGGTGAGTTTTTTACTTTTTTTATAGACTTTAGTAATTTCATCTTGAGTTTTTATACCTCATACATCATTTCACCCATTACATGAACAGAATTATTAGATCAGGATCCAATTCCTCCTATGGCTACTCTGACACAAGTGTGCTTCAACCTAATGAGATGCATGAGAGGATTTGGCAGAAGGGGCTTATTTAGCAACAATTGAAGACACATTCAGAATGACTTTGGCATTTCATGCACAACGCAGCCAACAGGGTGCCAATCACAGCCTGTACAAAAAAAAATGGACATAGTGTCTGTGACGTCACCTATAGGTTTCTAAAGAGCCGTTGTGAAGCTGAAAGTGGGCAGCTCCCGGCGGCTCTGACCGTCGCCATCTTGACAGTGCCTTGCTCTGGCTAATCCAAAAATGGGCAAAGAAGTGGAGCTGAGGCAGGCCAAATGAAGCCTGGTTGATGAAACCACCTAGTGGTAAGCCAACTGATAGGGCAGCCAGCTGTCACTCTAAACCACCTGCCCTTGATTATGCATAACTTAGCCTTGATATAATTTAAACGTGTGAGTTATAAAAAAACTCAATTAATTTGCAGTTGACATGAACAGACCAGAAGTGTTTTTGTAAGGGAGCCAGCCTCAAGTGGCCATTCAATGAACTGCAGTTGTTGGCACTTCCGCACTTCAGCAGCCTCTGTCAGGGTTGTTTGACAAAAAACTTGGCTAAACCTTTAGCGGCAATGCATCTAGAAAGATGCTGCATTCAAATACATGCAAGAGAATATTCCTGAGGAATAACATAAACGCCGATTTTTGTAGTGAAAGATGCCACTGTGCTAACTTTCCAGAGTTGCAAAATCCTGTCTCTGAGTATTATAAACCATTGTGCGGTGTTTTGGAATCTGGTAAGTCTTTAAGTGCATTAATCTGTTACTCCAACTGGACTTCCTGGTCCGTATATCATGAAAACAACAGGCCCCCGCCAACACAGCTCCCTGCATTGTTTTAATACAGGGCTGTTCTTGTCAGTCTTAACACACACTTAGTGAAATACATACATCTTGGAATCTTAGAGTCATCGATTGCTATTATTTTGCTGTTGTTAAGATTGGTATCTGATCAACTTCACTGTATCAAATATGGCTACAGGTTTTGTAGCATATCATTTTGAAATCCTTTATAGTCAAGTGCAAAATCACAAAAACTTTCTTGCCTTCATCAATAATGTCTCTCTGCCGCAGCCAATTTTGTGATCAGTAGAAGTGCATTTACATGTTTTGTGATTAGTCTACTGTATTTGACCCAGAACAAAATTAAATGTGTAGTACCGGCATGTTCTGACTGCAGAGAAATCCATGAATCATAAGAACAGAACTCATAACTCAAAAACAAAATTGTGTACCATTCGTTTTATGTCAGTCATGTGATAATGTGTTGATAACAGAGCCTGACATTCTAATAGTCAAAAAAGTAGAAGACACAGCAGTTGAAAAAAGCAAAGGATGCCTAGAACAAAGAAAAAAGAGAAAAAGGGAGAATGGAAGAGAGAAACGAGATGGAAAAATAGAAAGAGTTTCAGAGAAACAATTTATGTTATTTGAGAAAATGTGGGGGAAAAGAGTAAGTGGTTATCAGAGAGACAGAGGTGGAGAGTTAGAAAAAGAACAGAGAAAGAGAAGAGAAGAATATAGGATGCTGGAAATCACAGAGAGAAACAAAAGTCTACCTTGATTTCAAGGATACTTACCCAGATTGAATAAGAGAACATGAAGTTCTCACTGATGAAGAATACGTTGCCTTGGAGATTTAATAAGTCTTCTCATACAGAAACCAAGGCTTTACAAACAAGTGAAAGATGTGTGAAAGTATGTCAGGCAATTATCTGACTAAGACTACATGGGACAATATAATATGCTCAAATTCCAATAGCACAAACTTTCCAAAGTGAGCGTGTGGAAATAACTTTAAAAGGAATGACACACAATAATCATTGCTGTCTAATCCATGGAGCTGCTATCGTGCTCTTGAATACAAAAGAATGCCTGAGATTTATGTAACAACTTGACCCAAGGAGTGCTGAATAATAAGATATTGGCATTGCTCTGCTGCTTTCGGAGATAAGCACAGCAAAGTTGATTTCATGTCTCTCATAACTTCAGGTAAATAAGCAGCCTTCAGAAGGTGTAGGAGAAATATGAAAAGTGAAGGTATTTCATATGATATCTGGATGACGATGATGAGGCATCAGTAAATTATTGCTATTTGCAGACATACGTAGTAAGCCTTTGGATTTTATGTTGACAAACTGACTGAGTTGTGCTCTGAGGAATTCTTATTTTCAAGGTTGTGTTACAACAGTGTGCAGTTGTCATTGTAGAACATTACATTTTTGGTTTCTTTTACAGACTTCCTGGTAATCTGCTTTGCTTACGTTTGTGGACGACAATCTCATTTTACAGAAAGGTAAACTTGGATTACCGAAATGTATTGATAATAGTAAAATGATACATTTATTTTAAGCCAATTCTAGCGCACAAGTGGGACTTCTTATATGACTAATTGAGACATTTTTACTGGGCCTTTTGACATTGACTCATTGCATCTCCTCCAACTGAAAAGCTATATTTTTAGGGTAAAGGAAACATTCAATAACAAGACACAGTCTCTCTTATTACAGTGAATTTCTATTTTCTGAAAATTTTAAAAACCTTTATAAGTTCCAAATGGTAACGGGTGGCTTCAAGTTCTGTTGAAAAGACAATATTTCTTGTCCTCTTGCAATGAAAAGAGCCCAAAGAAAAAAAAGTATGAATACCTAAAAGCAGAAAAATTGTTACTCAAGGTTTGGTTAACATACACCTATCCATCCTCCTTATTGGTTGGCATAGCAACACTTTTCTGCTTTGCAAAAACGGCAGAAGATATTAATAAAATGAATCATTCCCATCAACTGACTAAACTGAATCATATAGGAACTGTATTTAAAGCCCGTTTGTAGAGTAAATGTACCTGCAGTATATTGTTTTCAATAATTCAGTCAATTGTCTTTTAAAAATGACAAACTGTCCATGATGACCTTTATTCTAAAAAAATGTGAAATCGTATTCTAGCTGTTAGAACTCAGAATGATTCTGAAATGTATTAAATCCCAGATAATACCATATTCACATCGTAAAGCATATTGTGTTACTTAAAAAAGGTAGTGAAGTTGCGTTAATCAAGAGGCAAATTCAGGTCACTTAGCAGCACTGAAAATGTTCATTTCTCTGCCCTTATACACATCTTCACTTGAGAAAATAGTGTTTTCTCATTAAAATAAGATATTTTATTCCAAGAAGTTAATTATTGAACGTTAAACGTTAATTATACATCTTCACACCTTAGCTGCAAAACTTGCACGCCCACGCCCTCCCCCTCCTCCCACATATTTAAAAATAACCATGTCTCACTATTACATACAGCAGGAAGGGAACTAAGTTTGATCCTGGAAGCAAGGCAAAGTAATACTGAGGTGGTTTTTTTCTGACAAGTCGATTTCATGGCTTTACTGTACATCACGTTAAAGTATGTGAAGGAGATGCTAAACACACCAACAATGTAAATAAACGGAAGGAGAAAATGTACATTTTACAGCTCAATACTAGTATGCACATATTGTATTGATATATTACAGAATTTCGCTGTGGTGCTCATTGTTCTGTGCTTTTGAGAAATATTGATTATCTTATTAGGTTGTAATGTGTTTCAGTAAAATTGCTCATTAGAGCTCCATGTAGTATGTTTTTGTGAGTGCCATCGTTTTTTTCCCCAATTGTTCCCAATGAGGAGAGAGCGCATGCGGCAGCACGTGGTCATCTAGAAAAAAAGTGCTGCACCCAGCGTCTTTTCTGAGCGCGCTCCAACTTCTTTGTGCGGCCTCTCTGAGCGCTTCGGGCGGAAAATCTCTAAACTTTTCAGAAGGGCGCTGGTGCGGTCACTTTCGCTCCTCTTGAGGCTACCAGCCATATTTTCTTGTCGCCCTGGTAACCAACAAAATGGAGGAGAAGCTTGTTCTGGCTGTGTCTGTCTAACCCGAGCTTTGTGATATGTCAGAGAGAAATGATCAGAACAGAGACAGAAAAGCCCATTTGTGGGAGCAGATCGGCCGGTCACTGAATGGTGCCGGTGAGTGTTGTGCTTTTATCACCCAACGCATTGTAAGCTTGTTGTTAGCTGTGTAGTCAACCCTGTTAGCTTTTTTTCTCTCACCGCACAAGCTCTTCATCCCAGCACTCCCCAGCTCCCTGCCAACGCTTTTTTGCCAGAAAAAAATGCTAATGGACACAAGCCCTTCGAGCATCTGCAGTACCTTCCGAGTCACAACTGCTCCACTTTAGAACTTCACAGGTAAGCCCCATCTTTGCACCATCATACTTAAACAAGATTTTTTTGAAAGCGGGAGAGATAAGATACATTTTACTGATTGCTCTAAATCTCAGGAATAGAGAACAGCGCTGCGTCCCGCTCAACTCAGGGCTCCAGACTAACTTTTTACATTGGCGGCACTGAAGCACCTAACTTTTTCATTTAGGTGCACCAGCACATAGTTTAGCTGCACCCAATAATACATTTTAAGAGTTACTGTACCTTAAGGTACAAAGTAGATTCAATTATCATTTACAACAGAGGGCAGTCTAATCAGATTTGTGTTTCCTCACAAAAAAACAATGTTATATAGGCTAATATTTGAAAGAATACATTAATACATCTGCTCACTCGGCTCGCCTCTTTCTGTTTCTGCTCTGTTGAGTTTCTTCGACAGCACTACGTTTTATAAAGTCGCCCAAAAAACACCACTCGCGTTTTGGATTTTTTCACCCACGATTCCTTTTTCACAGCAGCAGATGATCCGACTGTAGAGGAGGAAACGATCGAAACCAACGTCATATCGAATGACATCGGCACCAACAGGAGCACTTTAACAAAACAATGGCATAAGTAGACCTACATGAAACAGGAGACTCTCTCTCTCTGTCTGTTTCTCTGCAGAGCATATGCGATTATCAGTAGACCACACAGGAGGGGAGATTGTCCACTCGTTAATCGATCGAGGATGGTGTCGGTTTTTACATTTTTTTTCAGACCTGCTAAATTTCAGTGTTTCAGTCACACAGATTTGTGGTCGCACACTGGAGCCCTGTAACTGTCTTGTTGACGGAGATAATACAGGAGCCAGTCTGTGTCTGAGAGACTTTGTTGTTGGTGGTTACACAAATAACTCTGAGCTCCTAGCTCTTTAGTTCAGCATCAATGTTGCTGTCCTTACCTACTAGTATTAAACTAGTGCATTTAGTTAGACCTGCAAACAAACACCTACGTCAGAGGTGTCTGGTTATGCTGTCTGCTTCGTAAAAGTTAACACACACCTCTCAACCAATCAGAGTGGATCAAAATCTTTTAATACCATCTACATACATAATGAAACAATATGCAGAGGAGCAACAGGATGACTTAAGATGGTGATGATGATGTTGCTGGCAACATTAAGTGATGCTCATATACAGGGGTGGCTGCAGCTTGGTGGCAGAGTGGTTGTCCACCAATCGGAAGGTCGGCGGTTCGATCCAGGCTTCACCCAGGCATGCGTAGAAGTATCCTTGAGCCAAATATTGAACCCCAAAAGTTGCTCCTAAAGCTTGGTGAGCCTTCGGTCTGTGAGTATGTAAGTCGCTTTGGATAAACGCGTTTGCTAAATGTAATTATATACATCCAGTTCACAGCAGTTGCTGCTTTAATTGAATTTAAAAGTTGGGGTGTCACTTTTATTCTAAATGTTCATGTAATCAGAATTTTAGACATTAACGAAACATACCTATTGTATTTGTGCCCTTTTGTTCACCTTTTCTCTCTCATATAGCTCTCAATCTCTTACTTTTGTCCATGTTTCTATGTCTATCCCCACTTTATGTTCGCTCTCTTTGTCTGTATACATTCATCCACATCTGTCTCTGTGTATCGCTCCCCTTTTCCCTCCATCTCTGAATCTTTCTGACTGTCTCACAGGGTGTGTCCTATTAACTGTAAGTTAAGGACAAGCTGTAGTGGGAGGAAATTAATCTCTTTTCCTCACATCTTTCCTGCTTTGGCCTTCATATCAGCTTTACTTCCCACCCTGTCTCCTCCCCTTCTTCTCCCCGTATATATTCTCTTCTGAATCTTCTCGATCCCTCCTTCCTTTCCTCAATCCCTCCACCTCAACACTAGTTTCATCATCCCCCTCCTCTCTCCTCTTACTCCCTTGCTCTCTCATTACTCACTTGCCTCATCAGTTGTTTGTGTGTGTGTGTGTGTGTGTGTGTGTGTGTGTTCGTGTAACAGCGTGTTACACTTTCACAGTACAGTGTGTTTTCTTTGATAGTCTTTTGGCTGGCCTGCATCCCAGTTCTTCCCTCACATGGCTGAACACAGAGACATTAAGAAAAAAAGCCTTCCTTTTCCTCTGCTCTTGCTCCCTATCCATCGCGTCTGTCTTTGCTTCTTCTTTCCCTCTTCTCCGCCATCTGCAGGTGGCGTCAAGAAAGAAAAAAAAAGAAGAGAAGAAAGAAGACCAACAAGTTAGATGGAGAAAAATAAAGAGGAAAAGGTAAGGGGAGTAAAGAAACAAAAGAGGAATGAAGATGTTCAAATTGGGAGCAGGACAAAAGAATAAAAATCAGATGTGTTTACATACACACCAATATCATGTTAATGGAAATTGTGTTAAGCTTTTCCTGATATACATTGTTTTTCCCTTTCCCTGAATCTCTACAGAGGTGGAGTGTGTTAGCACAAAGTCTGCATGGCCCATAGCACAATACTAGCCCCATTTCTGGGAAATACACTAGGTTGAAGTAAACTGGAATTATCCTTTAATATCTGGATGACAGATAAGAGATAAGAGACAGAAGTGGGAGTCAACATGTGAAATGCAAATTATTTCCAGATATGTAGACAGTAGATCTATACAAGAAAGCAGTACGCGTGTATGCCAAATAACACCTTAAGTAGGATATGTGTTATTATCAGGGATACTGTGTGCGTGTGTACACAGTATGTGATGTAGGGAGAGATCCAGCGAGTGATTAAGCACATGAAGCTGATCTCAGTCAGGGATGCTGTTAAGCTGCCAGAGAGATGGATTCTACCTTAAGCATGGCCACTCACACGCATGCACTCACACATAAAGCCACATATGAGCGGGCACAGAAATGCAACACAAACAACGCAAAAAAACAAAACACACTTACACTACACAAAACTAGCCCTGCGACGAGTTGGCCACTGTCCAGGGTGTACCCCGCCTAAGGCCCGAAGCTACTGGGATAGGCAGGCTCCAATCACCCGCGACCCTAAAATGGGAACAAGTAGTAGAAAATGACTGACTGACTACAGAAAACTATTCTTTCCTCCATAGTATCTAGAAATGCAAAGTGTCTAAGAAACTCAACTGCTCCTTGCTGATGATTTTTAAAGAAAAGGTTTCTGATAACTGCAAAAATTACACAGAATGTACCATCCATCTACCACTGTTTAAAGTATAAAATATGCCCATATCAATCCACATACATTTGCAGTCTCACAAAATGTTCCACAATTGCCTCATGATATCGTAACTGCAAGGAATAGTAGCCTAATGGAAGTTGCTGATTTGATTTGTTTTTAAATATTTATTTTTGTTCAATATCTCCTTAATTTGTTGTGTTAAAATAAAGTTTTCTACTTTGTTTTAAATATTCCAACTTGTGTATCTGTTGTGAACCACACTGTATTGCATTTTTGTGTATGAAATATAAAATACAAATAAAGTTTTTTCATTATTATTATGATTAATAGTAGTAGTAGTAGTATCATTGTTGTTATTGATTTGTAAGTGTATTTAAAGCAGGCAGACAAATGGTAAAATTAACTAAATCAGGTAGTTTGTTATGTTTTTTTATTCAGGCCTTTCCCTAGGCAAAACCTTTGCTCATGAACCATTCATGTAGTTTTAGGTCAAACTGTTTCAAAGACTTTTCAATAGGATCATCCTATCATTTCACTCATTAGGAAATCAGAGACAGCAATATCACAAAAACTGAAGATTAGCTAAGCCTTAATTTCTTAATAGAGCTGGGCAGTTAGTTGGCAGTTTGCCACTTCAATAAGACTCAGCTTTTGCATATTATAATGACATCATTGAACTCACTTAGAATATAACAAAGGCTTACATTAGTGAAGCCCCTTAATTTCAGATGCAGTCTAATAGTTTTCTGGCAGCCAGCCACTTTGAAAAGGCTCTTAAGTCATGATTTAAACAGGCACAAATGATTTTTTTTCTTCATCATTAGGTCAGATAGGCCCATCTGATCTACTCATGGCTATCTACTAAAAAGGCAGCAACCACAATCTGATATTTAAATGCCAAGAGAAAGGTATGAAGAGATACAACAAAAACCTTATAGGACCACATAGCATGATGTGGATGAGTCATAATAAACATCTTTCCTTTTTGTCTTATCCTCCATCACACCTGTTTAAAGACACATGCTGTTAGGCCACAACCCAAAATGGGGCTGTCAGGGTTTCATAGTGTTGCTGATTATACCAATGAATCAAAATTTGATGTAAAACATGTTTTGTTCTCAAGCCAATGTAGAAAATGAAAGAAGTAATATTCAGTATTTTGATATTACCTCTTCACTAGACATTTGGATGGATCTCTGATTACCTGGAGCATGCTCGTTCTACTTGGAGTAAGTAACTTCATTTTTATTGATTACTGTACTACTATTATTATATTGTGCCTCCTGAATGCATTGATATGAACAAAGGTGTAATTACTTTGGCTGTGGAAAATAGTTTAAATGTGAAACATATATCTTCTGAGGTAGCAAAGGAGTGTTAAAAGTTAATAATGTTTTTGCATTTCACAAAAAATGATATTCATCAACTTAATACATGGTGACATATTGTTTTAGTCAGAATTGCGCATGTCAGCAAAGCCTATTTAATACCACTCTGGCAACCTCGTAGGGAGTCTGCTTCCAAAACAAAGCAAATCCATGGTCTCAAGATACATGTTTTTAAACCAGAAACATCCAGGAAATTAATATGATTTACTAGACAATAATCCAAAGAATATTAAAATCTATAAGAAATACATTTAGAATACTTATTTAAACATGGTTCTAAGATGTTAAATATCATGACAGACAATAGCCCATGGAATTCATCAGAATGGACAAAAATGTATGTTGTAAAATCAATGTAAGTCATAGGGTCATTATATAAGTATTAAACATCATAGTAATGAACCTGTCTAAACTGTCGCCCTCTTCAACAACATCCCCCTAGATTTGAACAATTTGATATACACTGCTGTTCAAAAGTTTGGAGTCACTCATGAAATTTCAGATGTTCCATGAAAACTGACACATTTATTCCTATTTATTCAAATAAGTTGTAAAATGAAAATAATATATAGTCAAGACATTGACATGGTTAGAAATGATCATTTCAGCTTGGATGAACAATTTTGTCCTTTAAACTTTGTTTTCATCTTTGGCATTCTAGCTGTCAATTTGTCAAGGTAATCTGCAGAAATTGCACCCCAAGCTTCCTGAAGTACCTTTCATAAATTGGATTGGCTTCATGGGCACTTTATTCGAACCCTATGCTCAAGCTGCTCCCACAACAGCTCGATAGGCCTGAGGGACTGTGCTGGCCAATCCATTACAGAGAGAATACCAACTGACTGCTTCTTTCCTAAGTTTACATCATTTGGAGCAATGTTTTGGGTCATTGTTCTGCTGTAGGATGAAATTGGGACCAATCGAGCACTGTCCACGTGATATAGATTTGCAGTGCAAAATGGAGTGATAGCCTTCTTTGTTTAATATGCCTTTTACTTTGTGAAAATCCTCCATTTTCCCAGCATAAAATTACCCCCAGACCATCGCATTGCCTCCACCATGCTTTATAGTTGGCATCATAGACTTCTCCAGCATCTTTTCGTGGGCTTTGTGCCTCAAAAAAGTTCTTCTGTGTGAGCTGAACACCTCAAACTTGGATTCATCCGTCCATAATACTTTTCTCCAGTCATCCTCTGTCCAATTTCTGTGTTCTTTTGCCCATTTCAATCTTTTCCTTTTATTAGCCAGTCTCAGATATGACTTCTTCTTTGCAACTCTGGCTAGAAGGCCAGCATCACACAGTGGCCTCTTAACAGTTGATGATGATGCTGGTGTTTTGAGGGACTTCAATAAACCTTCCAGTTGAGGACCTGAGAGGTGCCTGTTTCTCAGACTAGAGACCCACTTCTCTTCCTATCCTCGATAGAGCCAGTTTGTCTTATTCTATGAAGTGCGCAGTGCACAGTCTTGTACGATATCTTTAGTTTCTTGGCAATTTGTCTGATTGTCAAATTTCTGTTGCTTGCGTCAGATATTCAAGTAGTGCAAAGAAGGCAAGTTTTATTGTTCTTTAAACAGCAAAATGGTTCTCAGCTTTGCTAACATAATTGCACAAGGGTTTTCTAATGATGAATTAGTCTTTTAACAACATAATTTAGGATCAGCAGAATGTGCCATTGGAACATAGGAGTGATGATTTCTGAAGATCAGCTGTTTCCAACAATAACAGCCATTTGCCACATTAACAATGTCTAGACTGTATCTCTGATCAATTTAATATTATTATTAAAAATCAGTTTACAAAATTCATAAAACCCGAAAACAAAAATAGACAGATTACCACAAGATTGCCTCGGAGAGTAATGACTAACTCCAAAACATTTTTTTTCTTTCAACAAATACATTCCTCTAAATGTCGAACATGATAAGCTTTGTTTCAAGAGCATGTATCTGTTCATTTCTGACCTTGCTGTTGACTTACCTACAGTAAAACTGCACTGAGGCCAGTCTGCTGTCAGGCACTGCAATTGGTAATCAGCAGTCAAGTTCATGCTCCTTCTAGCCAACTGACCCTGAGAAACATGCCTGCTGTGTTTTTCTGTTGTTCATTAAATACATCTTCATGAAGTCAAAATGGTCACTTCTGGGCAAACTGTAATAATTTAGGGGATCTAGAGGAGTCAGGCAGCTACTTTAGTGCTGCTAAAATGCATTATTTCTGTGTCTTGGTGATTTAGAATACATGCCATGAACTCGCTAAATCAAGTGCACAAATCTAAACCATCCACTTCCATGTTTACTGTCAATCTACACTATGAAATATGCACTGAGATACATGTACCAAAGATGGTCCAGGAAGGAAAGTCTAGTCCCAATTGTGGCTAACTGAAGTGCTGCAGAGTTGGACTAGAATGAACAGAATACTGAAGTGAACTGAGGAGGATTTTGATTGACAGGTATCTTGTTACCACGCCAATTAGAGAGTGTTTACCACCTCCTGCTGTGTGTGTGTGTGTGTGTGTGTGTGTAACTGTGTACATACTTATATGAGTATAGGTGTGTGTGACAGTGTATCTGTGTGTGGAGAGGGTAGCGCCTGTTTCTGAGTGTGTTTACAATTCCTTCAGCAGTTCAGGTCCTCTCGCCTTTAATTGGTGTATGTTATAATGACAGCTTGGTGCAGCAGCCAGATTGGCTGGGGGGTGTTGGGATGTTGGTGATTGGCTTTGTTTTTTGCCAGTTTTATGTTACAACAAGGAAAAATTATGTGTCATGTGTTTTGTCATGAGATTCTGAATTATTACGTTTTGTAGGTTAAAAACATAGTTAATGTCTCTCCTGTTATGTTAAAAAAATATAAGTATTTGATAACAGACATAAGTGATTGTTCGCAGATTTATGACAACAGGTCAGTCAAGACTTAACAGTGGGTTGCTGTGACAAAAATGTGTGTTGATGAGTGGTTTAAGCCAGGAAACAAAACTTCTTCTGTTGGGTCCTGCGAATATTTGTGTGGCTGCATAGCTCAGAATACCATCTGGTGAGCTCCCATATGACAAAAAGTCATTAAAAAGAGTTCATTTCCAAAACTCTATACCTCTGATTTATTATTCAGTGTCTCCACGACGTTGTGTAGGGCTCAGCCTGCTTGGTCATTTTCTCAACCAGAGATAGAGTTGGCTATTATCTGAATTTTGTACTATAGTATAACTCATTTTTAATAGTATGTCACTTTGTTTCCAAATGGAAATTCCAAATTGAATCAGAAGCCATCATTTTTAATCTGCAACACCTGAAACGGTTTGTTTGAGAACTGAATAAATCAGGAAATACAAAAAATAATGATTAACTCTACGAGTGCAAATTTTCAATACACTAAAATAAATAGAAATGACAAAAATTCCATATCTTGACATTCTTCATAACTTTCATTCTTGGCCTGTAATCAATTCATGAGAAGCTATAAAACAACATGTGCGCAAAGCAGGTGGATGCCATGGGATGCCAGTGAGGGATCATGTCCGTGTTGCTGCACTAGGACTACTAACTCCTACTTTTTTGTCTCCTACACAAAAGCAGGTGGGATCTGGGGGCCCAGCTCAAACCCCAAACCCCCAGGAGTGGGTGAAGGGTGCACACGCACGCAAAGCAAATGGTTACATGACTATAATGCAACCAAACGTATATTGCATGGTTAAATAGAGGGATATTGGAGCAAAAAGGCCAGAGTGCTGAGTTAGCTGAACCAACTCTGATTTAGGACCAGCAAAGTACAGTCTCCTAAAAGCTGAAGAGGCAGAAGGTGGATTTTAGCAACACAAATGCAAACCTTTCAACGGCTGATTCTCAAAAAGATGAAAAATATCTCAAATGTTAAGAATGAGCAGTTGCTTGTATGAGGATAATATGGACTAAAAAAGAAGCAATATCAGAGAGATGCAGGTATGACTCAGCCGGACATCGTGAACTAGTGAACCTACCTGAATATGTTGTTCTTTGAATAGGCTAAAGTGGTTTTTCCTCAACCGTATCAGTAAAGCTGACAGTAAAGCAAGTTATGTTTTCAATTATGTTTTTATCTACATGTCTATTATTGTTTTTAGGCCTGATCTTAGTGCAGTCCATCTGTGGCTATCTTGGTTCCTAAAAACGACAGCCATTGTAAAAAATGAGCTCCATTCATTTTGTGGCTATTTTCCAGGTTTCTTTTAGCAGTGATGGTAATAACCTTGACATGATGGCCCACCGAGGTGATGCAATACACTGTAGTAAAATCAAAGCTCCACAGCACACCATATGGTCAGTCTAGCACCACTTTTCTCAGCTCTCTCGTGACCAAAATTCGGTGTGATTTGACCTGTCAGTAATGTGCAATGTTCCTTTAGCGGAGAGAGCGAATCACTGAGGTGACTGACAGACTCAGTCCGCCTTTCTTCTTTGTGTCAGAAGCTATTAACTCACACAGGAGTTATAAAGAGGAGGGCCGTGTGCATGTGCTTCTGTGTGTTTGTGTAAGATTGGGTTAAATATACTGTAAAAGCCCACTGAAGTTTGTGTAGTGTGGTGCGTGAGTGTGTGTATTTGCCTGTGTATGAGCATGAGTAAATACTGAATAATATCCACACTTGCTCAAAGAAAATCAATCAATACATGTTACTTTGAACATGAGCAGCTAATTCTGTTGTATGTTTGGTGTGTAATAGTGGGGATCAATTTTAGGGAAATAAGTGAAAGTTTGATATATGGTCCTCAGACTGTGAGTGTGTGTACGTATGCGCTGAGATAGTGAGTTCCAAGTTGTGTTGTGTTGTGTGCCTCAGGTCTCTCCTCCTCTTTGAAGTGTGAGAGCTGTGTGCTTTTGATATGAAGGCATTTAATAAGCCTCACTCACTCTGTGCGTGTGTGTGTGCGCGCGTGCAGGAGTGTGTTTAGCACCAAGAAACTCAATCGGCCTTGCTCTCGCAATGTGCAATTGCATGTGTATGTGTGTATGTTAATTTGCAGACAATCAATCAACCCTGACTCTTGGCACTACATACTGTCATGGCCTGTGTCCTCACATCACAATATGCTTGCATGCGCTCTATGAAAAAAAACAGACAGAGTAGAAACATGAATACATCAAGCTAACCTCATGCTGTCTATGGCATTTGAAGGAAACATATTTGCAACAACAGTGAGGGAGAAAGAAAACTACAAATGACCACACATGCAGAAAGTGAGACAGGCAGAGACTATAGAGACAGACTATGTCTATGGGCAGAGAACAGCAGACAACATGAAGGTCAGACCGTCTGACAAACATGCTGGCTGACAAATAGAAAGGCAGATATGTGCAGATGGATGGTGATAAAACAGGCGATCCACAATCCTAAAAAATGGCTCAATTAGACTCGCTATTTTTTGGAAAACAAATGAAATAATTTAGCTCATAAAATATAGTATATACTATATATATATATATATATATAAATGTACATTTTCCAATTTGTTTTCATCTTTTCAGCTGATGTTTAAGAAACATTATATTTAGCCAGAGCAGCGGCATGTCTTTAAGGATGGCAGTGTCGGCCTGTTGGTTGGTTTGGCCCTCACTTTGGTCCAAACTGAAATATTTCTACAACTGTTGGATGGCTTGCCATGAATGTTTGTACAGACATGCGTCGCTCCGAGATGAAGAAGCCTACTGACTTTGGTGATCCCTTAGCTTATCCTCTAGTGGCAAACTAGCAGGTTTGTGGTATTAAGTCCAATTTCTTAACAAATATTGGATGGACTGCCACAACTGTTGGTATGTCCCCTTGATGGGACATGTAGGAATGTGTGGATCAACTGTAATCTCTTTGGTAATCCTTTAACTCTTCATCTACTGCCATTTTCTGGTCAAAATTTCTACTTGTCCATCGCTTTGGTTCATGACTAAATACTAATGACATTATTATCAGCCTCAGCTGTACATTATATTTAGTGCTACTTAGTATTGTCAGCATGCTGAGATGCTAAACTAAGAAGTAAAGATTACACCTGCTTGGTATCAGCATGCTAACCACAATGCTAACATGCATAGCATTTATCATAAAGCTGTGCCCATGTACAGCCTCACAGAGCCTTGTTTCATCTCATGAATTACCGGCATGTATTTTTATAAAACTGATATGGTCCATATACAGCATAGTCACTTTGTGCTTTTTCTATGCTGGTGGCATTTTGATGATTTCAATGCTCTCTGCAAAAGTAAAGCACTTTTAATTTACTTGCATACAAAAACAAACTTGCCTGAATGTGCCTTACCTACACAATTTCACCACTTGTCATAGATGCGTGCGGGTCTAGATTTTTAACCATGTTTATTATACACACTAGACTGTGCAGAGTGTGGGTTGTCTTGCATACATTATACTTAATCTCAGTCCTTCCCTCTATCTGTTAACTTTGCAAATGTTTGTGTACACCACCTCCACAAAGCTAATCCCGACTGAATCAGATCCATCCAACTACAACATCTGTCGTCTTCTAGCCCCCTTTCTGTGTCTGAACTATTTATCTGCAAATTAGTGTTTCTCTTATTAGAGCACTTTAGGATCGACCTCTCTCTCCCTCTCTTTTGCTTTCTGTTTCCTCCTCTCTTGCTCTCTCTCCATCTCTCAGTACCACTTCCAGCTTTTCGCCACATTGTCTTTCATCTCTTTTCTGTTCGCCTCCCCTCTCATCTCCCACTAGATCAGCACACACACTCTCTCTGACGCGTCTTTCTTTCTCTCACCCTCCTGCTGAGCCCCTGCACAGCAATCTTGTCGTCACACACTAAAAACGCCTTTTATCAGATGATATTCCAACATAACACATCACCTCAGACTGTGCGTGCACACACATTAACAACATACACACACGATCAATACATATGTGATTATGGCCCAACGCACTAGTTAACTACAGAAGCCATGTATGACCACACACCTGCACACGCAGAACATTTTGAGTGTGTTAAATTCTTGTATTTTAGTGCGTGTAATATTTACAATCAATACAGGAAGAGCTGACTTGGTATGAATTCTGTGTTTTGCTGAAGGACACTTGAGCAGGACGGATGGCCGCTGACATACAGGATTGAACACAGTCCCTGCACCTAAACGATGGTTTCCCAGATCACTACCGTTCGTCACTCCGCTGTCCGTGTGCCTCCAAGTGTGTCAGTGAAGGGTAGCGATGAGTGGCAGCAGAGATAGACAGAGGAAGAGGGCTTCTGACATGTGGGACAAAGGTTGAGAAACAAAACAACAACGCATTACAAGACGCTGCAAAGGAAACAACAGGTTGGTTTTTAGATATATTTTTACTTGGGACAACACGGACAGCAAAGTGCCCAGTAATTATCAACTGCAGATGTCTCCAATAACAAGTTATTCATTTTGGACCAACAGCTGAGAAATATGGATTACTGTGTCTGTATTTCTAGGTGTGCGTCCCATTGCTCACACTGCTTTCTGTTTGTTAATTTCATTATTCTCTCCATCATCTTGGCTTTGTTGGCACACTAACATAGGAATGGGATCAGGCTGGATTTAGTTTCCTTTTTAGGATACGCAGAACAGGTTCCCCACTCAATTTGTAATTTTGCTTGACTTACCTCAATTTACCCTACTTTTCTCTCTTCTCTACCTCTCTCTGATGATCATTGTCTGTCTCTCTATCTTTCTCAATATTCATTTCACGCTCTTCTCCTTTGTTGTCCTCCCATCACTTCCTGCGCCTCTCTCCTCATCCAACTCCGGCCTCTGCTTTTACGGATTATGTGTAAATGTGTTTTGTAGTAGTAGCAACTAAAATAACTGTAATCACTGCAAAAGAAAATAGCATAAATGTTGGAGTTATGGGAATGTAACATATTTGTGTTATTTCTGAGTCTTGTTATGTTTATTTTGCACTGTTTTTAACCTCCTTCTATTCACTTTTGAATAAAGCTGATTATTTGAATAAAACTTCATTAGTGTTACATGGATGAATCACATTTCTTTCACTCATTGTTTTTATTTCAAGCAACGTAAATTCTTCCTATATGATGAGCAAGACACTGAAATCTCTGTTAAAACGACACTTTGCTATGTGGCCAATAGGAGCTGGGGATTAAACAATCAAATCTATTGGTTGACTCACTCTACCACCTAAGCTACAATCACTCACTATTGACAGCTATCACTAAGGTTTATTCTTCTTTCCCTGTCTCTCTCTACAACTCTCACTGTCTCTCATTTTGTGTGTGTGTGTGTGGAGTTCCTGATGAGGTTAAGCACATGATTAATGGGTCTATCTAACAGCGTTTACACTGCACTCATCTCCACTTAACTACACACAGGGGCACACACATACACACGCACACACCAGCCTCTCCTGCACCTCGTCGCCCAGGGTAACGGTATGTAAATGATATGCAGATGACAGGAAGTCAATTAGGAGACCAGAGAGCTATGACTCTGCAGAACTCCATTAGTGAAGCACTGATCACTCTCAGACTGACTGTATCTGTTTTTCCCTCCCTCTCTTTCTATCCTATGCTTTCTGTCTGTGTGTATCTGTTTTGTGTGTGTGTTTGCAGAAATCCATTAGTGGAGCACTGCTCAGCTTGTGAACAGTCTTTTTGCGTGAGCATTATCTTATTATTATTTCTCAAAGTTCACATAATGTTGTAAAACTAAAAGAATTTGCTGTGTGCACAAAAAGTGAAAAAAAAAAAATTCCCACAAGAAAAGAATTGTGTGATGACATGATTACTAGTTTGGCACTGAATCACTGCAGTGTAGTGCCACAGTGTTGTGGTCAGGGTTTTGGGGTTCCCTATAACAACCCGGCTTCGGGTTCTTAACTTTTGTGGATGAAGGTTTGGCTTTTAGGAAGAGGTATATAAAAGCCAAAATGTGTAGAATTTGCAAAGTTTCCACTTTGTAGCAACAAAACTATGAGGCTGAAAGTGGCTGTGGTTGCGATTGTATTTATTTTTATCCTGTTGACCTGAGATATCACGATAACTAAATTAAAAGGTGGGATATGCAATTCTTATCCAATACACATCTTTTTGTCAAATTCAGCGACTGTCTCCTCACCGTCCGCTAGCTGTCTGTTCAGTGTGCGCGCTGCAATAAACAAAGTGGCTCGGACCGAGACACACAACACTATTCCAGCCATGATTTGTGCGTCCGGTAACGTTAAATGACTTGCCCACGGACATCTATCTTAATTTCTAGTTTGTCAAGATCTGCTGTTGTTGTGATGTTTCCTATAGTAGCAGGAGAGTTGTGAGTATCGCTGTCTGGAGCTGGTGTGCTGCTCTGGGAAACGTCGCAGCAGCAACTGTAGAGATAGTTTGCAAACCCACAACCTAGCTCACGTTAGTTACATTACTTGCTTTGTCGTTGTTTGCTCTATATCGTGGTATTGTCATGTTACTGGATATCAGAATTGCATACCCCACCTTAAGGTAATTATCTTATTGTTATAGCAGTTATAAGAGAATGATTTTGTTACATTGACTTTACTTTTTTGCCTTAAATAATTGGTTATGTTGCTTGATTATTTGTCAAATACCATAAGTGAAAAAACTTTTAGTTCAAAGTAAAATATATATTCCAATTGTTGTCAAATACAATACATTTTAATATTTTTTCACAGCACAAGTGAATGAAATATGTACTCATATTATACACACAAAAAGCCCCTGATCATAGCTGTTAGGATGAGCAATATATGCTTCACACGATGATTTGCAGAGTCCCTATAATTAGTGTTAATTTTGAAAGCTGGGTTTTCTATAGAGCTAAAATGTGTTGATTTTTCACATTTCACCTACACATAACTTGATTAAACTAATACCCCTTCCTTTGCGAACACCAGTTTAACCCCGATCTGCCATGCACTGTAAGATACACTAAACACAATGATGACTTTATGCAACACAGTAAAGCATTTCTTGCTGTTTTATTTTTAATAAATGGAATCAGCAATCTGTAGACCTGAAATGTAATGCTTAATACACAACAAACTAGAGCTGAATTCAAATAAGAAAATCCTTATATCTTAAATTCTCATTCAGTTTTCTGACTCTACTCACTCTAATTCAATGTATGCAGCCAGCCATTAATTTTCTGCTTTGCCTCAGAGATCCAACATGTCATGTTGCTTATGGATAAAAAGTGCATTCAGAGATTTGAGATTTGATCTCATCCTTGCTAAATACCTTTGGGGATACACACAACAGACAAGCTACTAAAAAAAAAAAACACAAGTAAGACCATTTCTTTATTTTCTAATTTATACAGATTATAAAATAAAGTTTTTTCTTGAGGCCAAGAAAAAAAGAAAAAACAACAGAAAGAAAGAAGTTTGTCTCGCTCTCAGCCGGCGCTGGTGGGGGGGCTGGGGGTTAGGGTTAGGGTTAGGGTTGTTACTAGGTATTATACAGTATTCTGTAATCAAGATTAAGGACTTTGTAAAGCATACAGTGTTGTCATTGTGAGTTATGAAAGAAAGTTGTTATCCAAAGTAATTTAATAATGAAGCACGCGTTTGTTCATCCAGGACACGGACGACATAACAGCCCATTCTCATAAATGTATTTCCATTTGTGGCAATAGATGGTAAATCTCTGACGAGAGTGTAGCTGACTGACTGACTGACTTCAGATTTTTTTTAGGTGCCAACTGTACATTTAAGTAATATATATGGTTATTTTTGCACATTAATCACTATCATTAGTGCTAATAAAGTAATATATTACTGTATGTTAGTAGTACTGTTGATAGTAATATTTCTTGTAACTTTCTGCATGTTTTTTGACTTCACTTTTAAACTTGGGTGGCCAACTTCTCTCCAACTCTAAATATGGCTCTTCATCCATATCTGTCTGACCTCTTTTTCTTGACCTATTCTCTTTCTCCAAATTCAACTCTCACTGCAACAAATGTGTGCTATCCATTTACATGAGGTGCAAGGAGCATAAATGCACAATTCCCAACCCCTGCCCAGTGTCCTGTCCCTTTCAAATTTCTAACCTTTTTCTAAAAACATCTCATCTTAAATCATGCATGACTGTACCTTCGCCAGTCACAGTCTGTGAAAATGGGTTGAGGGATTGAAGCACACCTGTGTCTGCTCTATTTTTCTTTCCCCTCTTTTATCTTTCCATCCTGTCCTCTTTTACAGTGTGTAGTAATGAAGTTAACCCAAGTGCTTCCTTCTTCTATCTGTGTACGTTCCATTTGGTGAGCCCTTCCTCTTTTCCTCTTCTCTTCCATCCTCTCTGTCTGTCTTGTATCTTTGTCTAGTCGAGCGGCTAACAACAAACCTCTGTGTCTGCGTCTCTGATCCTTTCTTCGTCTTTCTCTTCCACTCTCCCTCTTTAGTTTCCATCAAGGCCCGCCTTTATTTTTACCCTCCATATTGTCTTTCCCCGTCTGTCGCCCCTCTCCTCATTTCCTTGCCTCTGCCTCTGTGTGACCGGTCATGCGGTTAACAGCAAAGGCAAGCAGGTAGTTGCTGCACACCAGGTTGATTCACATGCTACACTGAGTCTCTAACTTGCCCCAGCCAACCACATTTACACACAGACACGACCAACACTCACAGACCTTCACCTCCCATCCATGGACTGCATTTATACCAGTTAATATCTCAACAAGCATGGATCCCTCACATCAGGACACAGGCTCCTTTTACTTCTCCCATCATGTAGCACGGCAACCGGACCTCAAAATCACAGTGTGAGATACTTTCCTCAGGTCACGTGCTAAAGAGAAGACACAATGCTTCCATTTTTTTTAAACCACACTTTAATTCAAATGAACATGACCTTTGCATGCCAAGGTGCATGGTTAGGTTTTTTGGTTGGTTAGTTGCTTATTTGTTTGTTTTTTAGCAAGATATTTAATAATCAGGAAAATGTATGCATTATGTAATTTTGACACAGGTGGGATCAAGATTATTATCTTTTATTTTTTTTACATTTTCTGTTATTAAACCATCGTTAATAACTGTGATTGCTTTGAAGCACTCAATTTGGTTTCTATTTTTTGTGTATACACAGGATTCCAGGGTGTGGCCATAAAGCCTGCAGTTTGTATTGTTGTTCTCAATTTCATTGAGAGATGCTCGTTTCATATTTGTTCCTCCATACTTGTAAATGTGGTTGAAAGGTTTTGACGATGCCTATCAATATAATGCAGTCCAATGCACAAAGTGCATATCTGAAACATATCATAGAGTTAAGAAGACACACAAATAACTAAATCAATTGTCTAACCTAAACATTTTAATTAAGGTAGTATTTACTGCAGCATAACATTGCGCAGGTGTTTATATTTCTTTGATCAGTGTACTTTTTAAGCACTGTGGGCTTGTGTTTGTTGTGTGGTCTGTTGTGTTGTCGCACATAGGGTTTCTTGTTTGCTCATGCACCAACATATCTTTTCCTCAAGTATAAATCAAGGATTTCTAGATTTATATTTCTCAGGTAACAAGGCACATACTGTACTTGTACATGTGTAGCCCAAATTTCCCAACTCACACACACACACACACACGGACACAACCAGAAATAAGTTTAGATTTCCCTTCAAGGTACCATCAAAATCCATATGACATATGCAAATGGAGAGGACATGTTAATTCTCGACACACACAAATGCACAAACAATATCCCAACACACACACACACGCAAAAAAACCTCAGCCCTTGTCATAACAAACAGCAAACATGTAGAGTAAACACACACCTCAAGGAACGCGTGTTGAAAGCAAAATGCTGTTCTTCCCCCTGTGCAGTTGTGTGGGCTGCAGAATGTGTTATCAGCATCAGAACAGTTTGAGTTCCAGATAATTGAAAGGAGTTGAGGAATCTGTCTCACTCTGTCAAACAACTACACGCGCACACACACACAGGCAAAGAAACACACCACGCATTTTGGGAACCAGCTTCAATTACTTTTCCTTGCTCTCTTACTTTTTACAGCCGGTTTTACTCTATCAAAAAATATTTCAATGCACTGCATGTAAAACATAAACACTTGTTTAATACTGTAAAAGGCTGTTGTCTATTGCCAAAAAATCACAATGATGATATGCTGCTAGAGTTGATTTTGGTGCAGGAAGTGCTGTCACACTTGTAGAAGTATTTCAAATAAAGCGATTTCCAGTACGTGTAAAAATGTGACAGTGACTTTTTTCATTGTCATTTTATTTGCTTGTTTATATCTGCTGATATATGTTGCCTGTCTTTCCTTCTCTTTCTCCTTCTGCCTCTTTCCTTTGCTTGTATCACTTTCAGGGGAGGAATCCAAGTGCTTTCACTCAAGTGCTGATAAGTACCTGCTCTTGCCTTTTCCTCTGCTGTACTTGTCTAAATTGTGGTTACAAGATGTGGCTGAAAAACGATTTGAGCTCAGAGTTCAAACCCTCGCTGCCGCTGGAACTACATTAGTGCCCCATCGAACTCTGCCAGAACTTTCTCTCCTGGGTTTCACTTTCTACAGCTCAAATAAATAAGGAGGAAAAACGGTTGGATTTTTGTCGCCGTACCAGCTGTCTCTGAGTGGAAGCAGTTGTGGTGAGAACAAATGGAGCAGCGACAGATTTACTTATATCAGTGAGTATAATAATTTGACAATGGAATACGTCTTCACACATCACGGATGCATTTGCAAATTGGCATTCCCAGACTCAGAATAGCATGCTGGAGTGTTTGTATTTCAGACTGCTAGCAGATTTTTTTTTTAAACCACAAGAGGGTAATTTTTTGTTTGAGATTTTACAACAGCTAAGAGCTGTTCGTAGGCTGTGCAGTGAGTAACCCTATAAAATCACTTTAGTACAGCCTCAAGTGGATAATTGCTTTTTATGTAACAAAGGTTAAAAATTCCAATGCAAAAAAGGTTCAATTCATCTTTTATGCTTTTAATAAATTAAAAATGAATTAAATTCCTCCAGTACTCACGACCAGTTTTCTTACCAACCTTTCTCAAAATGTGCCAGTAATGTGAAAACACAACCGCTCATGCAAATAACTACTTAACCGTCCTCTGTTGCTGTTGAAAGTGACTAAAACAAAATCCGAACATGCCAAGATAGCTATCAGATTTCAGTCGTGGTGACTTCCACCACTCGGGCCTGGGCTCGATGCGCTGTACTCTGAACTTTTGACTGGAATCAAAGTGAAGCGCCAGTGTCTTCAGACTCCATGCTTTTCACTTTCAGAGCAAACTCAAACTTGCCCTGGTGGTTCAAATGGTCCTGTCAGTTCTCCAGTTGGCACCCATTTAGTATAACAAAGACTTACTCTCCCTCCTCTCTGTCGCTCTCTCCATCTGTCCCTTCTCCTGCAGCCTTTTCAGTAACTGCTCCCAATCAATTTCTATTTCCTCATATCTCTGTTACTTGTTTTTAGTCACATTCCTTTCTGAGCATCAGTTTACTTGTTTTTGTCTTGATTTAAGTAATCTTAAGGGTATTCATACAGTAATTGAGATGTGTAGAGCTCACAAAAATACAACTTACCCTACAGCTGCCACTGCCATTACTAAAATAAATCCATGGGAGGAGAGGGACTCAACTCCGAGTATATTCTCCAAGTATAGTATGTGTGTTTGTCTGGCTGAGTGTGCAGGTGTGACAGCAGCTGTACCATGGAATAGAAATAAATAATAAATGGAAGACATCTTATAGACTCCCCATGGACAGAGTAAAGCAGGGATGGATCTGGAGGGGAGGGGGGAGGAATAAAGGCAGGAATGGAAGGATAGATGGATTTGTTGTGTCCATCCATCTTGCATCTTAAGATGCAAGCAGACAGGGGCTTAAAAGAACAGGAGAGCGGGATGAGCAAAATGATTTAGGAGCTGTGAGAAACTGAATGATGAAAATGGAGGCAGGTACAGAGAACTGCGAGATGGGCCGATGTCATGACAGAGTAAAGAAAGGTGAGAGAAGGTGAAACAACAGGCTAAATCTGCCTCAAAGCAAATTTGGTTAATTATTTAATCTAAAATGACCTCAGCTCTCAGTTTAGAGCTTATATTTTGTTAGCAAATAACTAACTGGTTCAGTCTTTGTGTAATACATTCATCTGCTGTTTTATGCATGTACAATAGCTGCAACAATATACTCACTTTAAAAGTGAGTTTGGAGCACTTAGTTTGATTAGTTTCATTTTCATTTTATGAAAAATGATTGTTGTAGCTTAATTTGTTCGGCACGTTAAACCCTGACATTTTTGTTCAACCTGACCGATGTGCTCATGGCACTTCATTTATTCAAACACTTTTCTGCAGACTATTGGAGCCACTGTTTTTTCCCCTACTGTCTGCTCAGTTGTTTGATAAAATAATCCAGATCCCTAGATGTTTTCTCCAAGTAATAGCTATGTATTTTGGGGAAGAAAAGTGTCTTATTTTTAGCATTAAGACAAAGATCTCCAGTGGTAGCCCAAAACGGTTTGGGTCACTTGGCATTGGTGTTTAAATAGAATTGTGTGCTGGTTGCAAAACATTACAGCAGGTATTTTAACGTTGATATCTAAAACTCTTTGCTAAACCGGTATGATACAATTGGCCTTGGGGAGCTGCTTGATACTACTTCCCCGACAGCCCCACCCAGCTTTTTAAACCACTCTGACTCCACCTCTGTCGTCTCAGCACAGGATAAATAATGCAGGGCCTCTTATAGTGCTCATGCTCGTGTCGCTTCTCACTGCAGCAGTGCTTAAAACACTCTGAATCCCCTTTATACTGTACTCTTCTCTCTTTTACAAAACAAATGAAGAAAACTATAAGCAACAAGGAAGGAAGAAAGAAAAGGTCAGAGTAAAAAAAAAAGGAGGATGAGAAAGACCTCAAACGATGTCTGTGTTTATAATACTTCTCTTGGTAGTGTGAAGGCCTGTAGGTCAGGAAAGAGTTGAGAAGAGACTTCTTTTAGATCCGAGGAGGCCTGTGGGTCATAAAAGCAGCTACAACAATATTTGGCTGTGGAGAAATGAATGCTGGTCCTAACTGGACTCTTTCAATTACAAAATGAAAAGCTGCTTTGATGCAACCCACAACTTCAAGTCAGTAAAATGTTGTTTGGATCAAAGCACCCAATTTCACTGTTCAAAGACCAAAAATCATGGCATATCAGTCTTGGTCAGGATGAGACTGCTGTCATTTTCTCACCCACCTACAATTAGTACAAACTGGCACAAATTGTTTGAATCTTTTACCCTTGTTAATTTATTAAGTCATGCCCTTCAAATCTAAATGACAAATGAAACATACCTCAAAATTGCAGCCATATGTTCACGCAGGTTAACTATTAGGAATAATTTGGCATCCCAGCATGAGATCCATAAAGGTTCTGTGTAACAGCACGGACTTAATGTGATGACATTCTCCTCAGGGTGTCCAGGTCCTAGAGAGATTATCTGTGTGATCTGGAATATATATCTGCAGTAGCTGCCACTGCATGCCAGCAGTGTCTTTTTAACTCTCAGCATCCAGAAACACAACTACGTTTTGTTTTTACATAGACATGGTTTTGATATTACAAAGTATTCTCGTCAGTATTTCCGCCAACAGAGGGGGTTGATTTAAGCTATAACAGTGTAAAAACCTAATTCTCAGCTTTGCATATGTAAGCATGTTAATATACTGAGTTGGCTTCAAGGATGGGAATGAACAGAGAATAGCTAATAGCTATTCTGATTGACTTTATCATGTCTCAAATTTCTCCACAGTGTGCATTTATATCTCACTGGATCATACTTATAATCCTAATACATACAATAAATCTCTGCATTCAGGTTCTGAAAATATGTAAAATCACATGCATAGGCGAAATTAGTCATCAGGTTTTGAATAGTACAGATTTTTTTTAAAGGTAAATAAAAGTTTAAATTGTATGTATTGCATGAAATTGTACAACATGTACTCATGATACTATTTAACATCTGCTTGGTGCTGTGAGCCAGGTAATGGCTAAGTGGTGCTTAGATTGTGCATTGGTTGGTCCTCATGTGAACATCTTCGCCACTTGAAATGAAATAAGCCATTGCTGATGAGTCTTATAATTGTAGCCTTTTAAAATCAAGAAATATTGGTGTAAATTGCATGGTGCAGCAGCAAAAGCCTGCTTCTATGGATACCTATCCTTGTCACCATGCATAGATAAGCACATGTTGACACTTGAAATATTCAAAATTATTTTCGTCTGATTAATCTCCATGTACATATGTGTAAATCCCTACAATAACACGGAAAAAAACAATATTTAATCCTTGAAGCTTCACCATGGATGCTTGCCAGTTTTCTTTCAGGGTTGTTAGGTTGTGATAATTCTTGATAAATGTACTTGGAACATAATTTTGGCTTTAAATTGGAGGTTCTTAAAACATTTCAACTCACGACCCATGTGAACCTTTTTTTCTCTCATCCACAAACTCAGTCTAAAAAGCAATGATAAATATAATAAGCACATTGGTACTCTTGTCATGTGTACGCACCACAGGTAGGAAGCCCTGGACTGAAACATATTGGAGAATCATTTATAGTGAGGCTGGCACCGATGGGTAGAATAGTTCTCAACAGGTTACAACACTAACAACCGATGACAAATAGCATGTGGCACATTTGTTCGTGGACTGGTACTCATATATTTTTATGTTAATCTAAGTTGTTCCTACAACTGTAACCTTCATGTTAAAAAAGCTAATGTAGCTATGAAACACTAGTACTTCAGCAACAGGCCAAGATCCACAGTGGTCGTTTTCTTGCCTCCTGTAGGGTAACAAAATGTGCATATTGCATTCAAACCTTCATGAACTCAATACATTGTCAAGGTTATACCTAGCATTGAAACAACATGAATACTCTCCAGACAGCAGAGAGAGGCTAGTCTTTGATAAAAATGTAGTTCACCTACTTGGAAATGAGGAAAAATGGCCAATGCAGTATCGCTTGCAAATGCTTTTGGGGATCTGCTTGGGGATTTTTCACTGTCTCCATTTCTCGAAGACAGACCCAGTGATTATTTGATGGTAAGATCTCCTGTTTTTGCTTTAGCAGATGGCATTTTTTTCTTTCCTACCACTGTCAATCTTAGAAGCTGATGTTGTTTGCTGTTTTACTACTGATACATAATAAAATAATTACCTGTAGACTTATCTGTAGTTACTGAATGTGTGACCTGAGCCATCAATGAGATCCAGGTGCTGCTTTTACATGCACTTAGGTAACCAAGTCACTGTCTAGTTTTTTTTTTTTTTAAAAAAGGTCATGCAAATAAGATATAATACAATTGTTTTGTTTTAATCAAGACAAGGGATTAGTAGAGTTAACAGTAAGCAACTACACTTCTGTTGGACAAACATGGTTTTTTGACCATGTATACACTTAACATGGTTTCAATTGAGAGCTTACAGCTCACAAGACACTGTGCGTATATACAACTGTGATAGCAGCCTGGAGCAAACAATACATCTGCTTAAACTGAACCTAAAATTAATGTCTAGTTTGTGTGAACGATACACTAAATCTAGACAGATTCAAACAGTGAGAAAAAACTTACTACCACTCACTACTGTGACCTTTTACTATACACCTCAAGTATTCCATTCTTGCATCCGGTGCAATAAGGAGAAGGGAAGACTAATACCAGCTACAATACCAGCAGGTTGTAGAGTAACCAGGATTTGCAGGTCATGTAAGCATGTTGTCCAGTTTCCTGCCTTAATCTGATCTCATCTACTAACCCACTTGCTTGTGTGCATATGAATGTAGTCAATGTGCCTGCAGCTCTCAACCCTCCCCTCATATTTTACAGATTTCAAAAATATTTGAGGCTTAAGGCTTTTGCAGATGTAATGCACTCTTAATTAATCAAAGCAGCAATGTTATCATTTGCCTGGGTTAGGATGACATTTTTTTTTTTTTACTGGACTGGGAGAGTTGAACAATTCTCACCATACAAAGCTTAGTACATGTGTATTAGGGTTTAGGTCTCAATGGCTAAGATGCTGTAGTCCAGCATGTCAGCCCCACATAGTGCAAAAGGAAAAGACTACCATTGAGTATTTAATAATGCATGTAATAGTGTAAAAGAGAGTATGAGTAATGTAGCAATGCCAACAGTAAATGCTTTTGGCAGCATTATTAACTATAGGCCAGGCGGCTGCCATTACTGTGGGGACAGCCAAATAGTCTGAAGGGGATTATATAATAGCACCAAAGGACATATGACTAATGCCGAGATATGACAAAGGAGATATGACGAATGCACTTCCCAACAGGCAACAAGCCACTGGCTGGGATATAAACCCTATGGACCTGTATCGACCAATCACCTGTATTTATTTTTGCAAGAAGGGTCCAATAGCTGCGTTGGGAGGCAACTAGTCTCTATCTTTAACTAGATTTTTTTTTTTCTTTCAGCACCTGGCACTCGAAGTGTTAAAACACATGCAGACTTCTCTGCTCTGTCAACAGCTCATCCTTCGCACTGTAATAGAAGGCAAGTGACGATGTAAGAAGACGCCCTCAGAGGAAAGTATTCTTTAGCCTAAGGAGGAGAATGACACAGAGACCTGTAAGAGATCTTTCACCATAGCCAACAGGGTATAAAGATTATGAGTAATATACAACAGTAGTGTTAACTGTATGCCTGAAGAGCTTAAGTGTAGTTTTGTCTGTGGCCTAAATATGTATTTATCTGCATTTTCAGGATAGATTCACTGAGAAATTGACAAATAAAAGCTTCCAGTAGCAGATAAAAGAAAGGATTCAGAAAAATAAAATGCATGCTTTTAGGTATATGTAATTAACATCTCCTTTTTAATTTTTGTCATAAAGTGTTGTATGAAATAATGTACTACAGTACCCCTTTTTCTCTACCTGTGTCATCTCTATGGAAGCAAATCTGTCTAACCAGATTTTGAAATTTAAAAGCCATTTAGCACTGCATTTTTGACATTGAAATTATGGTTACAGTTACATTGTTGGCCATCAAATTTGGAAATTTTGGGATTTGAATTTGGCCTATCAAATTTGAATACCATGAACATTTATTATTTGATTTTTTTTTTTTATTTATGATCATGATCATGAATTTGTGAACATTGAAACATAAAACTGAAAATGAGTTATTGGAAATTTGAAGAGTCGAATTGAGAGGCAAAAAATTCAGATACATAATTTAAACACATTTAAAACAAATCAGTTCTAGAAATTCTGTGGTTCTTAAATTTCAAAATGTGGGGAGAGATTTGCATCCATATATCCATCTACGTCAATAAACAAGACATTTCTTGTCAGGAAAAAAAAAAAAAAAAACAAAAAAAAAAAGAGTATTGCCCTTTTTTTAAAAAACAAAAAACTTTTACTATACAAAATATCTGTCTTTTATAAACACCTAGATATGTATATGAGAAATTAAAAATGTTTTTGCTATT
>CM022478.1:16466557-16565155 GCA_011952105.1 Coreoperca whiteheadi
AAAAAAAAAGTTCTAAAAATTATGTGGTACAAAAAAAAAAAAAAGAGGGGAGAGATTTGCATCAATAAATCCATCTACGTAAAAAAACAAGACATTTCTTGTCAGAAAAAAAAAAAAAAAAAACAAAAAAAAAAAGAGTATTGCCCTTTACTTAAAAGACAGCAAGCTTTTACGATACATAATATTATGATCTGTTGAGGCTACTGTTTCTAAAGAAATTGTTCTGTACTTCATCCCAAATATAAAATCTCCTTGTATGGTGGTTTGTGCATTGTGGTGGGGTATTGCTCTTTGATTTGTAAAGGCACTGACAGAAAAAAAACTCACATTCAGCACTTATGTTTTATTAGCTTAAAAAGTGTCTCTGTTATCAATACTGTTATCTGTCCATTGTAGCTGCTGGAATAAAAAAAAATACATTACAAACATTGGAGGCCTGAAACTGCAAGATGCATCAACAAAACTTGTCTTTTTTTCAATAACTTTACAATGACAAGACAAGAGATTGCTATTAGTAGTGTGCCTTTTACTTAAACCTGCAATAATTGATTTTTTCAGCTACTTCTGGACACTGGAAACATGTTTCGAAAATACCATGGACATACTACCTTTAAAGTTGATACTGCAAACTTGTTAGCAAACAAGTTGCTTTTATCCATCCAGAAGTTATTTAGCAATATTGTCATTCGTTTGAATGTAAGTCTAATATTCACTCCCTTTTAGCACTTCTTTTGAACTAACTTCTGATGGACATTTCAGGCGCTTTAGTTGCTAAATGCTCCACTATGTTTACCAGCTAGTCGCTAACTGTGTGTGTCTGCTGTCAGAGCCACACAGTATCTGAATAATGTGGATCAATGTGCAACACAGTAGCCAGTGGACCTGCTGGTGTTAAATCACCCAATCATACTGCAGAACACTGACCACCAGGCCGATTCATCATCCAGTTATGGGCCAGCATGATAAACAGTGACTCATGACTCAGAAGGAAGGAGAGCACTTGGAAAAACTTGCAGTCATGTGTACAGATTTGCATGCCTGTAAATGTGCTTGTAAGTACACTATGTACACATTCATAATATAGGCTATAAAAATATACTACATATCCTGCCAAATATACTACATATCCTGCAGTGTCCCGGTCAGCACTATCCATCCACACGCACACATACACACACAACTGTTGCAGAATGAGTCTCCTCGCTCACTGTGGGACAGATAATAGATCAACCAGCCTATGTCCCCCAACACACACATTCTCTCTTAATGCAGAGCATACACACATAAATTAGACTCCTCTCTGGCTGTGTCGTAGATAGTGGAGAACCAGAGCCCCTTGCTTTCTACCTGCAGCATTGGGTCATTAAGTTACTGCAGACATAGACACAGACACAGCTTGAAACGAGACAGCATGTTAGATGAGGTGAGACATAAGAAGAGGGACGACAGAATGTGAGAAGGAAAGTGGAGTGAGTGAGTGAGAGACAGAGGGGATGGGAGGGACTACAAGAAACAGAGTGACAGACAGACAGAGTTTGGTGGGTGGGATGCGATGAAGAGATGAAACATTTCACCCATCATTAGTGAAGTTGTGCCAGTCTCTGACGCTCCCCTAAGGCCTTGATATGGAGGGTCGAGCTAGGGTCGCGTCTTTCAACTCCACCTGGCTGCTGTTTCAATCAGTCAACAGTACACAGAGTTTCACTTTCTCTGGCACTGCTGCTGGGAACTTAAAATAACAAAATCCACTAAGCCATTTGCAACAGTACAATTCACGTTGCCTGGAAACATTGGTTGAACTTATCACTTTGGCGTATTTTCATTATGGAAAACAATTGCTGCCTGAGATATATTTGAATATTTGAAAAATACAAGTGTTTTAAGGCCAGTGCTGGTCTAAACAAATCGCTTCGGTGCATGTTTCTCTAACTCACTTAATGGAGCTTCTCTAGCTTCTCTAATGCTTCTTCTGAGTGGTAAAGTTGCTGGTTTGCACCCAACAGGACTAGCAGAATATATCTGGGTAGGGGCAATGCAGTTAAACCCCAGCTGTGCCAGTGGAGTTGCTCAGTGGCTAACAAATCAGCCTCTGGTTGCAGAGATGACATTTTCACGGTTTCATGGTATACGGTATTACACAGTTATTAATATAATTGTTATTCTTATTCTTATTACCACCATCAGGGCTCCAGGGTGCGACCATTTTGTTAAATTGGTCAATTCCGACTTAATATTTTCATTGATTGTACCGGTGCTCTGAAATGTAGCAGGTCTGCATGTACGCTGTACATGTCTCTGTGTGTGTGCGCGTGTGTGAGACCCCGTCCTGTACTTCTCCCACATTCCGGAAACGAGAGAAATTGTGAGCAACATCACAGCCTTAAAGCATAATTCAAAATGTTGAAGTTTCCATGAAATGGCTAGTGGAGTGGCATTTGCTTCCAGATATTTACATGATTACTGTAAAAACTGACAGCTAGAGAGTGATTTTTAGCAGATATTGATTGGCGTTTACAGGAGCCAAAACCGCTGAATATGCGTTATGCCAAATCCCCTGCCATGCAGAAATACAAGTCATTAGCTGACTCTTCCTGGACTGGGAGCTCTGAGTGAACACAGCTGGACTGGGACTGAACACACCCTCCGAGAGTGATGGAGGCCAGTTTGACGACAAGGAATACAGTACGGAAGTGTTTTTTTTGCCAGGTTTGGCTCCTGTCCTGAGTCAGTTCGCGGTTAGCTACTTTAGAAACAAGTAAACGTTTCTTTCCATTAGCACCGGCTGTATTTGGTCCTGGTCCGGCCGTGTTCACTGGGAGGCTGCTGAGCCCAGTTCCATTGGCTGCTACACACTTGTTTCCATTGACGCATAACGTAAGACATATGTGATAAAAACACTTAAACATCGATTTTGACTTCATGGCAACTTTAAAGTGAATGTCTGAAGCATGTGGTTCTGACAGTCCATAGGTGTGTGGGATAAACTGTATCTTTTGAATGTGTATAATGAAGTCAGCCTTTCAGGTGGTGCAGGTCTTTTATTACTGGTTTTCAACTATGTTGCACATGAAGTCCTGAAAAATATATTCCAATCATGTTTTAGTCTTGTTGCACCTTTTGACACTACTCTTCATGTGCTACTTTTCCACTACATATTAACATTTTCATTTGTCCTCCATGTATCCCACTATTGTGGCCACAGTGGCTTTAGCTGCGAATGAATACCTTTCCCCTTATACTCTAAAACTTGAATAAACCTCTGTCAAGCATGCGCACAAACACACGCATACAATATGTCTCGCAATCACACACATTTGTATGCATATTACCTACACAAACACACACTCAACAAGAAAGAATGAGAATTCAGACGAGAGTAATTGCGACCTAAAACCTTTGATTAAAGGGAGTGAAGCGCAGACCAGCTTATCAGCTGATTTGGTTGATTAGCCTGAAGCTGATGACTTTAATTCACTACAGAGTCAGACAGAGGACATGGCAGCATAAAGGACTGTACCGCTGTCTCTTTTTATTTGCAGAATAGCCTTTCCCCCACTTAGTCAGCAGTGCCCTGGCAAAGCTTGAAAGAGTAATTGTACTGTGTGTGTGTTTGTGATGTCATGACTCTTCCTTCTTCTAGAAATAACATAATCGACTAATTGAGAGTGCTTTGTTCACCTCTGTAGTGTAAAACAACAGACATTTATCATAACCACACCTGGCACTTCCTGCACACGCAGAACATTCTCAGTGAGAATCACGAAACTAAGCACGCAATGTATTTCACAGCTTCCTAAACAAGATAACAACTAAACCAAAATGTGTTTTTTTTAAATTGATCCGCCTTCCAAAATGATCAGAAGCTTAAGTCAAGAGATAAAAAACTTGGGGAACTGGGAACCCGAGTTTCTAGTTGCTATATTCTTATTTTGTCTAGGTTTCCTCATCCCCAAATGCTCAATCCAACAGCAGCTTGACAAAAGGTCAAACTATAAGGCCCAATTCTCAGAGAAGTGGTAAACTCTTGTCCTCGGCCTGATGAGTCTCTAGGCTCTGAGTGTTGGTGCTGAGGAGCTGATATGGCTGACAATTTGATGGAGAATTGCCAGAAGCGAGGTTACCCTATATGTGGTGTGGTAGACAAGAGAGGATGTAGTGCTGAATATGTGATCTCTGCCAGACTGCTGCTGCCTCTCCCCACAGTGCTGAAGCTGAAGGGCATTCTTGTTCATGGAGAGGGTCCTAATTTAAAAGCAGCACAGATCAAGCACTGTGACTGTTCCCCGGCAAAATGGGTGGGGTCCACTAGAGGGGAGTGGCAATACAAATCATGAACATGCTAACTAAACACCATCTTAGTAAAAAATGCTGGCATTGCAGGTGTAACCTGAACAGCTTTAGTCTGCATTGAACTTTCTTCCTTTATCTATCTATCTATTTATCAGAAACTCAAGTGGGATGAAAAAGGTGACCGTTCTGAAACTGATCCCCTTCAGGGTGCGTTGGGGGCATAAGCAAAGGTGTTCTGTACAGTATGGGGACCTAAAAAGCTAAGAAAAAACAACAACTGTTGCCTTGATTACAACCTGTCTTATCACATCTGACCTCTCACTTCTTGCCCAACTGGATGTTGGAGCGATTTCAACGTGTTTCCAGATCTCTGCAATTACTTTGGTGAGTACAATCGTAATAAATTGAAATTATCTTTTCTGGTAACAGACATGCAGTTCCAGTCTAACGTGTGCCATTTACAGGCATCCTGTGTCATTACAGCAATAATAGGTGCTGCAATTACAGCACTAGCACCAACTGCAGACAATGAGGTGATACAACAGGAGTTTTTTTTTCTTTTTCTTTTTTGTAGCTGTTGTTTTTGTGTGTGTTGTTGAGGTTTTCGATTTTAAGCCTGAGAGTTTTGCTAACTTGAGTTTCAAATGAAGAGTGAAACCCAATTACACACAAATGTAAAGAAACTCCATATAGAAAATGCATTTATCAAATTTCTGTTTAATCAGCATGTAATGAAATCATTAAACACAAGCACTACTGCTCTAGAGAAAATGCATGATAAAAGAGAGAGTGAGAATTTGTATAAATAAAAGAGGTAAGCAGTTTCAGATAAAAACACAGCTGAGGAAGACAAAATGATGTATGGATTGTAAATTGTGACACGTACTGTACATTTAAGTCCATAGTCTATTCAAAAGGACTGATGACAAAGAAAATTACTGTGCCGCTTGTCTGCCACAAAACAAGAATATAGAAACATGTAGCAATGCAACATTTAATTTGCCATGCTGTATCCATCAATTATATACTGTATACTAGTACATACTATATACTCAGACCAGAATTAGTTTTGCGTGGGTGGTTTCCTATCCACACTTAAATTAAATTTAAAACACACATGGGACAGACTGATGTGCTTCAGTGAGGAGAGCAAGTGTTCACAACATGCACCAGCATCTTGAGAGAAAGATTTGCTGGATCAACCATAGTCTCCCCATCACTCATTTGGTGAAGAATCTGACTATTCCAGTTGACTGGACCAGAGATGATGCTCAAAGGGTTGACAACTTAACATTGAATATAGAAATGTTTGGAAATCAATGAAATTCACATCACATTGAAATTTAACGGCTCTCTGATGAAGAACAAGAACAGGGTTATGGTCAAGGGACTAATAATTAAGTACATCTCATCGAGCCATATCTTTTTTCATATATCTTTTGTTTTTTTCCAACTTAACAGCCCCGAAACTGTGTGGTCACCAAATGAGGTCAGGAATAGGGATGGATTTCCAATAACCTGCTCCATTTTGGATCCGGTTCCATTTGTTTAGCCCCACTGCCAACAAATCCCTTATCAAATCTTTCATTTACAATCTCTTTAGTTAGCCACTTTTGCCTCTTTCTGACACTACAGACATTTGCAATGAAAAAAAAGATGTCATATAGGAATGCATGATAACGCAGCAACACAGTTGTTAACAAGACTGACTCACTGAACATGGCAGAAAGCCTTTACTTATGGATTCACATCACCAAAGTCAACAAAACAACTACAAAATGCAATATTTCAGCACAGTAGAATATTTGCAGTATAGGTATAATACTAAGTAAAATAGCGTATCTTTTTAACAAAGCTATGTCTTCATTCCCAACCAAACAAACTAGCTAAAATGACTCTATAAAGGATTCAGAAGTACTCAGAATTAATAAACAAATTTGGATTAAGATTCAGTAGCCCCATTTAAACCCCATCTCTAGTCAAGTATCATAGATTCACAATTTCCCTTTAAATGCTTTATTGCGACAGTTTAAATACTAACAGTATTTCCTGCTGCTAGTAGTTGTGTTTTCAGTGAGCAGTAAGGTAGGATGTAAACAGTTTTGACACAGTAAATTGAAATAAGCGTGGGTACACACACACACACTTGTAATTTAATGGTCTAAGATTTTCAGCAGCCCACACTGTTCCTCAGCCCTTGCAGAAAAATTTGATTTTTTAGGTGCAGTAAAAACACAAACACTAAAAAAAGATGGAATAATGTCCCTGTTTGTATGGCGCTAAAACAAATGCTTCTGACAATGTAATGGTCTCATGAGCACCCAGACCACACCGTACTGTGCTCCACTGATTGATTTTCAGCAGTAACATTTCTATAGTCCAGTGGTTGTTATAAAATCAAATTTTAAGCCACAGTGGATTGCACCCACTGCAGAGCCATGTTTTGTATGCAGCTGACTCTAGAACAGAATAGGGATTTTTATTCAAGGGCAAGCAGACATTTAATATTAAGTGCATTCAGGGAAGGCATTTTAGCAGACGCTGAGCTGTACAGACCCTTTTACAATTTAATTTATTTAACTCTGAGGGACTTTATCAGCAGTTATTTCAAGTGTTGCAACATTACTTTAAGGAGACATCACACCATAGGTAAACAGCAGCCCTGTTTGTGTTCATCTGAATACAAATTCTTAGTCTCAAGGGAATGTATCAGTTGGAGGCCATTGGGCAGATAATTAGTAGTTTCAACATTTTACTTGAGAAAAAATTAAATTAACAAGCCTGTTTTTCGACTATTGCAATATAATCTGCTATGTCCCTGTTTTTCTGCTGCAGTTCTTTCAGCTGAAACACTGAGGAAAGAGCAGTGGGACATTGACAATACAGGGCAATAGATTACTGCGACCCTGCTTTAATGAAGTGACTGTTGGTGAGATTTGTAGCAGATCGTAAACAAGCATAAAATATCTACTTGCAATCTCATCATTTTGGTGCATGTGAACAAAGTCCGTATCCATAAAGTTGATTAGGCCTGCACGATTCTGGGAAAAATATGAATCACAATTTTTTAGCATAGTATTGATATCGCATTTCTCTGCAACGATTTATTTCTCATGAAGTGTAATGTTTATTGCACACGTGAGCCATGACAAAACAAATTGGCAGTACCAAAAATGTTTGTTTTAGGCACATAGAACATTGCACATCACCACAAGCCTGTAAACATAGAGGCTTCAATGAATAAAGAAGAAACTGCTTGCCTTTGGTACAATTAACATTCAACCGGTCATTCAAGTAGGTTACCAAAAGTTTAATGCACTGCGCTGAATATGGCCTGAACATGGCTCTAAATGGGCTAATTAAAACATCATTCAACATTCTGAGGGTTCAGTGTCTTTTCATCAATATCCATTTTGTTTATTTCCAAACTACCGCGCTCGCTCGTCGAGTGAAACACGTGACTTAAAGACGCTTTGTCATTGGCTGAGGGTGAAGCCCACAACTTTGTGAGAGCTGTCCTTTCAAAATAAAGGCCGAACTTTTCATTTATTTTTATTTTTCTTAAATCAAAGTGATTTAAAAATGAAATCATGAACAGGGTGAATCGAGACCGCGATTTTATAGGGATTTATCGTGCAAGCCTACTGTTGATGCGGTTACAATTAATTTAATAACAAAGAGACACATGTGCCATAAATCTAAGATACACATGCACAGCAGGGCATCATCAACGACTTTGGCTAAATTGTCACTGTGGTGTTAAGGTGTAATTTTATGTAGCCAGTAGGGATGCACGATATTAGATTTTGGAACAAATTTAGGCCGATTGCCGATGCCATATATGCGCATATTTTTTTCCTCTACTGGAATTAACATATTATTATGCCTATTCTTATTGTTATGCCCCACTGGCAGACATAAAAGTCATAAAATCCAGTACTTTTCTAAATCTACATATTCACTGGGCAAATAAAGAAAACTACTGCTGACAGGTATTTTTTGCCGGTGCCTGTTTCTCTTTGTTCTTCACAAATTCGTCGTAATGATCAGGATGACGGCTCTTAAGATGGGCAATTAAATTTGTAGTGTTGAAGGAATGCGATGTGGCTCCTCCTCGCATGACCAACGCTGAGCAATCGTTGCAAATAGCAACTTTGCTATTCGCTTCGGACACTTAAAAAACCTCCACACCGCAGACATACTCTCATAATTACCGGCTTGTCATATTGGCGGAAATGTTCGTTTAGGGCTGATACCAATATTTCATTTTAAAGTCTTTATTGGCTGATACCAGTTATGTGCCAATATTATAATGAATCCCTAGTAGCCAGTAAATAAATTGTACATGTGATCTCATTTAACATCGGGGGGGAAAATACAAAACACACTTTTTTTCATGCCCTGTTGCTTATGAAACGGCAGAGCAAGAGAGTGGGAAGACAGCTATAAAAACAAAAATCACAATCAGCTACAGGAATTAATCTGCCAGGGCTCCGAGAAGCTCAGATGTATCCTCTGACAGCATCCAGCTGATGATGAATGGGGTGTACTTGTGTGTGTAAGTGTGTTTGTGTGTGTGTGTGTGTGTGTGGTGACCCAGTCAATGGATTGCTAGCAGTGCAGAGGATAAGGAGGCTAACACAGTGATCCAACTGTAAACCTCTCAGCTAAGGGACAATGAGCTTAGTTAGATCACTAGCTGTATGGGAGTATTGGCACAATGGTTTAGTCACAGAGAGTCTAACACAACATTTTTCTACTTTGACATCACAAACTATTATCTTTCTGAATTAATTATGTGTGGCCCTTACCAGAACCACTTTCTGGATATTCTAGCGTTGCAACTAATGATTATTTTCGTCATCGATTAATCTATTAATCCATTTTCTGAATTAATCGATTAATAACTTGGTCTATAAAATGTCAGAATGTAAAACATGTCAAGTACAGTTTCCCAGAGTCCAAGTGACATCTTTAAATAAAACGTTTTGCCCAACTGAAAGCCCAAAACCCTAAGATATATTTGATTACAATTGTAGAAAACCAACAAATATTCATATTTGAAAAGATGAAAACTCAAAAAAATGCCTGTTTCTGATTCATTTTCTATCAATCAACTAATTGATTCATCGACTAGGCCAGTCGCAGCACTACAATTGTGAGTGTTGAATGTAACACAATTGTTATACAGGACACTGCAACCAAACCACAAAATAGATCCATTAAATAGATCCACCATGAAGCGATTCGATCAGCCAACACAGGCTACAGCCAGCAGCTGGAAACTTGGGAGTCATTTTCAATTCTTCTGTGAGCTTTGATAAAAAAAAAGGTAGTGCAGTCACTTATCTGTTAACCAAAGAATATCTCCCAAATAGAGCAGTTTCGGTCCAATCTGAACACAATCTTTTGTGTTTAAGTTGTCTCACGTAAAGGGACAGTTCACCCCAAATTCAAAAATACATGTTTTCTCTTACCTGTAGTCTAATTTTTCCATCTAGATTGTTTTGGTGTGAGTTAAGTTTATGAGATATCTGCAGTAGAGATGTCTGCATTTTTAAAATATAATGGGACTATAGGGCAGTTGTAGAAAGAAAATAGTTCCTACATCGAAATGCTCACTACACATCTGTGGATTATTTTGAATATCTGGGTCATGATTTCTGGAAAGAGACATTGCTCTTGAGTTTTTCAAATGTATTGTTTTGGCGCTTTGAGCACAACAAGCCGAGTTCCATACAGTCCCATTCTTCTTCTTTTCCTTTCGGCTGTTCCCTTTCAGGGGTCGCCACAGCGAATCATGCGCCTCCATCTAACCCTGTCCTCTGCATCCTCTTCACTCACACCAATTAACTTCATGTCCTCTCTCACTACATCCATAAATCTCCTCTTTGGTCTTCCTCTAGACCTCCTGCCTGGCAGCTCCAACCTCAGCATCCTTCTACCAATATATTCACAGTCTCTCCTCTGAACGTGTCCAAACCACCTCAATCTGGCCTCTCTGGCTTTATCTCCGAAACATCTAACATGAGCTGTCCCTCTGATGTACTCGTTCCTGATCCTGTCCATCCTCGTCACTCCCAAAGAGAACCTCAACATCTTAAGCTCTGCCACCTCCAGCTCTGCCTCTTGTCTCTTCTTCAGTCTCTAAGCTGTACAACATCGCTGGTCTCACCACCGTCTTGAACACCTTTCCTTTCATTCTTGCTGATACTCTTTTATCACACAACACACCTGACACTTTTCTCCACCCGTTCCAACCTGCTTGCACTCGCCTTTTCACCTCTTTTCCACAGTCTCCATTGCTCTGGACCGTTGACCCTAAGTACTTAAAGTCCTGCACCTTCTTCACCTCTGCTCCCTGTAACCTCACCGTTCCACCTGGGTCCCTCTCATTGACACACATGTATTCTGTCTTACTGCGGCTAAGCTTCATTCCTCTGTTTTCCAGAGCAGACCTCCATCTCTCTAGATTCTCCTCCACCTGCTCCCTGCTCTCACTACAAATCACAATGTCATCCGCAAACATCATAGTCCATGGAGATTCCTGTCTAACCTCATCCGTCAGCCTGTCCATCACCAGAGCAAACAAGAAGGGGCTCAGAGCCGATCCTTGATGCAGACCCACCTCCACCTTGAACTCCTCTGTCGCTCCTACAGCACACCTCACCACGGTCTTACAGCTCTCATACATGTCCTGCACCATTCTAACATACTTCTCTGACACTCCAGACTTCCTCATGCAATACCACAGCTCCTCTCTCGGCACCCTGTCATACGCTTTCTCTAAATCTACAAAGACACAATGCAACTCCCTGTGACCTTCTCTGTACTTCTCCATCAGCATCCTCAAAGCAAATACTGCATCTGTTGTGCTCTTTCTAGGCATGAAACCATATTGCTGCTCACAAATGCTCACCTCTGCCCTTAGCCTAGCTTCCACTACTCTTTCCCACAACTTCATTGTATGGCTCATCAGCTTTATTCCTCTGTAGTTGCCACAGCTCTGCACATCTCCCTTGTTCTTGAAAATTGGCACCAGTACACTTCTCCTCCATTCCTCGGGCATCCTCTCACTCTCCAAGATCTGGTTAAACAAACTAGTCAGAAACTCTACTGCCACCTCTCCTAGACACTTCCATACCTCCACAGGTATGTCATCAGGACCAACTGCCTTTCCACTCTTCATCCTCTTCAACATCCTCCTCACTTCACTCTTGCTAATCTTTGCTACTTCCTGCTCCACCCCAGTCACCTCGTCTACTCTTCGTTCCCTTTCATTTTCCTCATTCATCAACTCTTCAAAGTACTCCTTCCATCTTCCCATCACACTCCTGGCACCTGTCACTACATTTCCATCCTTATCTTTAATCACCCTAACCTGCTGCACATCCTTCCCATCTCTATCTCTTTGTCTGGCCAACCTGTACAAATCCACCTCTCCCTCTTTAGTGTCCAACCTAGCATACAAGTCCTCATATGCTCTTTGTTTGGCCTTTGCCACCTCTACCTTCACCTTACGCTGCATCTCCCTGTATTCCTGTCTACTCTCTTCAGTCCTCTCAGTGTCCCACTTCTTCTTTGCTACCCTCTTTCTCTGTATACACTCCTGAACTTCCTGGTTCCACCACCAAGTCTCTTTGTCCACTTTCCTCTTTCCAGATGACACACCGAGTACCCTCCTACCTGTCTCCCTGATCACATTAGCTGTAGTGGTCCAGTCATCTGGGAGCACTTCCTGACCTCCCAGAGTCTGTCTCAGCTCCTCCCTGAAAACTAAACGACATTCTTCCTTTTTCAACTTCCACCACTTCGTCCTCTGCTCTGCCTTTGTCCTCTTCATCTTCCTCACCACCAGAGTCATTTTACACACTAGCATCCTGTGTTGTCTGGCTACACTCTCCCCTACCACTACTTTACAGTCACTGGTCTCTTTCAGATTACAACGTCTACACAAGATGTAGTCCACCTGAGTGCTTCTCCCTCCGCTCTTATAGGTCACCCTATGTTCCTGCCTCTTCTGGAAGAAAGTGTTCACTACAGCCATTTCTATCCTCTTTGCAAAGTCTACCACCATCTGTCCTTCTGCGTTCCTGTCCTGAAGACCAAACCTGCCCATCACATTCTCATCACCTCTGTTCCCTTCACCTACATGCCCGTTGAAATCTGCACCAATCACCACTCTCTCACCTCTGGGGATGCTCTGCATCACTTCATCTAACTCACTCCAGAATTTCTCCTTCTCTTCTAACTCACATCCTACCTGTGGGGCATAACCACTCACAACACTGAACATCACCCCTTCAATTTCCAGCTTCAGGCTCATCAACCTGTCTGACACTCTTTTCACCTCAAGAACATTCCTCACAAACTCCTCTTTCAGGATAACTCCTACTCCGTTTCTCTTCCTATCTGACCCATGGTAGAACAACTTGAACCCTGCTCCTAAGCTTCTAGCCTTGCTACCTTTCCACCTGGTCTCCTGGACACACAGTATGTCCACCTTCCTTCTCTGCATCATGTCAATCAACTCTCTAGCCTTCCCTGTCATAGTTCCAATGTTCAAAGTCCCTACTGTCAGTCCTACATTCCAACAGTAGTCCAATTTCCACCGGTACCCTGTAGGTCAACAGCACCGGTGGCGGTCGTTGTTAACCCGGGCCCCGACCGATCCGGTATGGAAGTCATTGTCATGATTCGCATTTTTAGTTTGGCATGTGTTTTACGTCGGATGCCCTTCCTGACACAACCCTCTGCATTTATCCAGACTTGGGACTGGCACATGAAGACACTGGCTTGTGCCCCCCTGCGGTTGCATTTCCATACAGTCCCATTACATTAAAAAAATGCAGACATCTCTACGGCCGATGTCTCCAAAACTCACACAACAATCAAAGTGGACCAATCACAGGATTTTGTGATAGTAGATGTCTGAATGAATTCAAACTACTATGAAATCCATCTGCTGATCATGGAAACTGTCAAGAAGTGACATGCATAAACAATCTATATAATTATGGAAGATCATCCGGTAACCGAGGTAACACATATGCCATGTCATCACGTGACTGCAGGGATCAGAAAGTGAAATGGAGTTAAATCATAGGTGTGTTGTGCTTGTGTTTAACTCCATGTATTTTGGCAGTTCCTCAATGATTAGTGAGTGAAATGAGCTGTATTAGTATCGACTAATACAGCTCATGGTCATTCTTTATGATCTCTTTGTGTCATGAGAGAAGATAAAAAAAAAAAAATACACAACACTGAGTTCAATGCTACATGTGGGATGGCAGTTGCCAAAACTGCCCAATGAACAAGTTGTCAGTCAGTCCCTATAACTTACTGTTTGCTCCTCTTGCTTCGGTTGTAAGACTGTAAGGCAGTACACAAAATGTACAAATGAAGACAAAATGGAGTAGAACCGAAAGGTAACAAGTATGTTGTATGTTTTTCCTTGATCTGGACCCATTCATAAAGAATTTGGGACACTACATTGATAGAGTTGAAGACACTCCTCCTGTAGTGTTACTATATCCTAACATGCACGAAGATGGCATACTGTTGACAGAGCTGGAGGATCCTGTGACATTTAGATCCACTGTATTCATGTGTATTCACATGTGATCATGTGGATACATGTCCTTTACGACGGCATCACCCGAATGTGTTGATTAACAGAAAGAGACAAAAACAGAGTGGAAGGTGAGTCCGTCTCTCCGCAGCGTTCAGGCAGCCTCTCACTGCAGATTCAGACTGTGCCAAATCAATAACTAATGCTATAGGAGTGTTTGTCCTTTCAGATATGCGACCATACTCATTGAGAATAAAGAATTTAAGCATATGGTCAAAGTGCTTGAGCCCCGCTACAATGTGCCTTCACCTGTGCATTTCAGCTCTGTATAGACCAGTGGAAGCTGCAGCTGTTCAGGAATTATCAGATCAGAGTCTTACAATGGAGCATTACTGACATTTGTCCTATTTATTTTTTAATTATTTGTTCTTATTGACAGTATTTGAATCAATAGTACACGTCTGAATTATTTAGCCCTATTAGCAGCCAGCAGTGGCTAAAGTGTAGAACCTACTACACTATACTGCAACTGTTGGGTCAAATTGTCATAACTTGTTCTCTGTGCATTAATTGTTACAGTAAGAATCTTTGCCAATGAGCCACTGTTGAAGGTTTGCATTTTTCAAAATAAATCACAAATAATTTTTTTTGTTTTCTCTGCTGTAGAAAAAAACATACCGAACCGTGACCCTAAAACAGAGTTACATACCGAACCGTGAATTTTGTTTACTGTTACACCCCTAATTCAGATGATCTTCGTTTGGGCCCTAAGAAAAAAAAAGGGATCTTCTGACAAGATGTTTCCCCAGATTAAAGGCAACAGTGGTTTGGTGTCAGACTAGTTTGAAGATTTAAGATCTTTAACTCCATGACAGATTGAAATTGTCCAGAGATAGCTTTTTAGTGAGCTTTCCCAGGTTGCCCAGAATGCAGAAGTCCTTGGTCAACAAAAGCTTCTTTTATTTATTTTTTTGGTGGGGGGACAAAATGAAGAACACCACCATGTCATGGATCAAACCTTCAGTTCCCTGCCTTCCTGCACACACAAACACACACTCTCTTCCTCTCTCTCTCATACACACACACGAGATCATGTTGTGAAAAGAAATGTGAAGGATGACAATACACTGGTTTTTAATCCCCTTTGCCATGAATTCAAACAACTGTGTTTGTGTGGAACCTTTACAACAACTCCACCAGGGTGTTGCTGTACAGTACGAGTGTATTCTAAGACATCTAGCCGTCAAAAAAGGCTAAAAACCACATGAAAATAAATAAATGCATTTTGATGTAAAGTATTGGTAAAGAATCAATAGTACACGTCTGAACTATTTAGCCCTATCAGCAGCCAGTAGTGGCTAAAGTGTAGAACTTACTCACTACACTGCAACTGTTGGGTCAAACTGCCGTAACTTGTTCTCTCTTAGGGACCATGGAAATTCAACCAGTTAACTAACACACTGAATAAATGCCATAACCCCAGTTTCCATGAAATTAATATCAAAACATTTGTATAATTTGAAAAGTGCAGCAGTATCAATTGGAACATCAGTTTTCTCATCACACATTTTCTAGTTGAGAAACACTAATTTAGTCACACGGTTAATAAATATGGGTTGCTTCGCTTCGCATCAACCTCCGTGTTTTTGTACATGATAGAATCAGTGCAAAATAATAATAAAAATAAACAGCAAATGTCAAGGAATCCGGCAAAACATTTATATAACCTAGAATCATCTGTGGGAAGATGTTTTGTTTTCTCTTCTGCTCTGTCCCACTTGTGTGTGTATGTGTGTAAATGGTTCAGTGATATTTGAAATCTGAAGATAAAGAAGCTTAGTTGGACGGTAGAGAAAAATATGGAGGTAGAGAGGGGAGTCGTATGAAGGAAGGAAAAAAGGAGGAAGAAGGTGACGGAGGTGAGGAACAGAGTGTCACGGGAGGGCAGGGTGAGTGACGGAGGGATGATGGAAGACAAGTGGGAGTGAGGAAGGAATGCAGGGAAGATGGAGGGAGATGGAGGAATGATAGAAGGATGGTGGGAGTTTAGAGAGAAGGAAGAGGGAGGGAGGGGGGAACAACAGTGGGAAGGATGGAGGAGGAACAGTATGTCATGTGTTGTTTTATTCTCATCCAGAGGCCAGTGAGAGGAGGTAGATACCTGCTGATTATTCTGTTGTATTATCTAACACTAAAGAGAGAAAATATGAGTGTTTCTTTGTGTATTTTCAGATTGTTAGATAAGAGGTGGTGTTGATATAAAGCAAATATTTAAACTCTTGTTACTCCCTTTTCTTCCCTTCCTTTCTCTTCCCCTCTCAACTTGTCTCTCCTGATTCTTCTTCCCCTCGTCTTTCTTCCTGTCCTCTCCTGACCTGCCCTGCCTTCTGCTTCTCTCTTTCACTTATTTGCTTCCTCTCTTATCCATTCCTCTCATTTATTCACTTCCCATGTCCTTTCATCTCCCCTCTTCCGCAGTATTCTAAAATGATATCCTCATGCTTCACATCCAAACTGCAAAAAATAAAAAAATCATTCTTAAAAGATGTCTGAACTCGAGTCGCCATACATTATATAACCACGCTCTAGCAATGCATAGAACTGCACACACACACTGTTGAGAGAGGGTGAAAGAGAGGATGTAGAGATAAATAGAACTCCTACACATGAAATGCATCAATGCATCTCGCTACTACTGCGTGTATAGTTCTGTCTGTGCATGTGACTGCTGCAGTGCATGTAGATGTTCCCTTAAGGGCGGAAGGTCTCAGACGCAGCCACAACATTTACATTCACTGAGTAGTGGTGGTGAGTATGTGCGTGAAGAAAAAAGGGGGTTACAGATTTCCCTGTATACTCTCATTTAAATATTTATGTTGTCTTGCAGCATCATACATCCCACACATGAAGAAAAGAGAGCATTATCCGAGTTCTCTCCTCCTCTCCCCTTTACACAAAGGCAGCTCAGCTTTGGGGAAGTGGTAATACTTTAAATTTTGCATCATGCATATGAGGAAATTGTTGTTGCGTGAGTGAAGGCAAACAGACTGGCTTACCTGCCATGTGAAAAGAATGAATGTTAGATGAGGACGATTTTGTCTCTCGACACGTTGATGAAATGTTTATGGGCCAAAGGGAAGGGACCAAATGTACGAGTGTTTATGTGCAAACACGTTTGCACGTCAGGTTTTGTGTTGACAAAAAGCAACAGGGAAAGGACCCAGACAGAAATGGCAGGATGACTTGAGTGGTGATTTATTGTTTAAATGGTAAACAAGCAGCAAAATAGGTTACACACAGGTATAACTCCAGAACAGACAGGAAACCAGCACCAACACAGCAGCAACAACAAACCACCCAATGAATAAAGGAAAAACCTCAGTTTAAATACACAGGGCTGGATAACAAGCCATAGGTGAACCAAATCAACACAGGTGGAAACAATCAGGGCACTCAAAGGCAGGAAGGAGGAAGGACATTTCAAAATTAAACAGAAAATCATGTAACCAAAAACCATGACACTGCATGTCAATGTGTGTACAACGTTTGGTGTGTTCATGTGTGATTTTGTGTGAGTTAATATTCTGTCAAAGTCTGAACAGTATATTTAGGGATGCAAGCAAACGCACTTTCACATTTCACCCTAGTTTAGTTAATTTACAGGTATAAATGATAAATCCTACTGAGAAAAATGTCTAAGTGTCTAATCAGGAAAAACAGAAACCCAATTATATAGTAAGTCAGCCAGGAGAAAACCAGTATATGAAGCAATAACTGAAAGAAATATACTCATATACCCATGATGCAGATAATTAAATGACAGGAAGAGTGCGTGTGAGTTTGTGTTTCATTTAACAAACACTCACAGCAGAGAAAACATGACCAAGGCAAGGGCAGTGAATGCAAAATAGCACTTTCCCACTACTGTGTGTGTGTGTGCGCACAGTCAGAACAAGTCTCTTTTGTATTTCTGTGTATTCTGTTGCTAAGGAAAAAATCTTTAAGCAGGAGTTCCTGCATATATTACACACTAAATGATACAATCTGACAAAAATGACAAGAATACACAAAAAGTACACACTGTCGGCTGCTTGTGTGTTCTTTTTAATCACTTTTATTCACTTGTAAAGACCTGAGATAAACCAAAGATCCTGCTATCCATTACTTGAGTTTTGCCATACACTGAGTGAGGGGACACATTTATGAAACACTTTAATCAAAATGTTGGTAGAAAAGTTTGATATGGTATTTCTACATCACTGAAGCAGTAAACAATTTCTCATGAGACATCATCAGTCAGCATTTTAAATCAGTCTTGTTTTTAATAGTTGAAGTTTTACTTGGAAATCTTTTCCCTTTTGGCTGACAAGTAGCTACAGCAAAAACAGGGAAACTGGGAAATGCCTGAAATGTCAGTGCATTGGCTGTTAATTTGGAACACATTTCAGATGTGTTTGGCAGCATAATAAAATGCACTATGGTTGACACAAGGAGGTAAAATACACCAATAAACAAGCGAGATGCTAAAGGTTGTCCGGTTGCAGCTACTCAAATTTACGGATTTGCTGCTTCTCTTTGTTTTATATGATTGTAAACTGAATATCTTTGGGTCTTGGAACATTTTAGAGATGAAACAATTAACTTTTAAAGCTTACATTCTTCCCGACACCTCTTATGAGTATAGTATAATCCCTCCCCGATGTATTTTTCTAATTTTTTTCCTCTTTCCTAAGTTACTATTCCTGTGTTCTGATCAAGCCCCAGCAGCTTAATGTAATAAGACACAAGGCCTACTGGGTTGTAGGCAAAGTGACTAATTTTGAAGTTCGATAAACATATAAAATTCCGTGGCATAAAATTCTGGGCAACCAGCCAATTCACAAACATGTCAACAGTGTTAAATGATAATATTAAAGAAATAAATTTACAGATGACTAATGTGCCAGACAAATATTATTTGTACTTTCCAAAACATCTTCCAGCTGTCTGACATTAATGCCATTGATGATGCTGTTATGCAGATAGGTGATTATCAGCACTAATGCAAGTGCTCCCAGGGCACATTTCCATTAAAACAAGGCACTTCCATTCTGATTACTTGTATAAGAGAGGTGAAAATGTTCAATTCAAGTGAATTCAGTAGAGATTTGTCTTAAATAATGATCAGGACCTCAGTTTTTGTTCCACAAGATGCAAGCAAAATTTGGTCGTCATTTTTTCTGGATGTAAAGATGTTAGGCTACAATGTGAGATGCTGTAGAGAATCAATTGCATCTCCCTTGACCATCTTAGCTGTGTTATCTCTGTATTATCTTCTCGCTGTAGAGTCTGTGAGGTGGCTGTGGCTTGGTGGCAGAGCGGCTACCTGCCAGTCGGAAGGTCAGCGGTTCGATCCTCCAGCCATGCGTCGAAGCATCCTTGAGCATCATCCCTGAACCCCAAAATGCTCCCGAAGCTGCGCCTTTGGTTTGTGAATGTGAGTCGCTTTGGATAAAAGCGTCTGCTAAATGACTAAATGTAAATGTAAGACACTGAAGATCAACCAAGTGGACAGTTAGTTACAGACCTCTGTGCGTGCCCTCCCTGAGCCATCTGAGAATGTTTGGAGATTGTATAACATCCGTTTATATATATTTCCAAGGTAACATGGCTGTATCTAATCTATTTCTTACGTAATACAGCTTCCAAATCATTTATAGTGCTCCTTGTAGGTGCCAAAATACCTTCTAATAGCTTGTTTGTTTCTTTGGCGATCTGTGTGATCACAGTGTCTTAAACCCACCATCCCCACATGAAAGCCATCCTACCAGCAATGTTGCCATTATTTAAGCATCTACGCATTTCTAAAAAGGTTTTTGAGGAGGCAGTGAACAGGGTTAAGGGTGAGCTGTAAGGGATAAGATAATGGCAAAGACATGCCTGTACCGTTTGATAACCGTTTTAAGCTCTCTTTTTTTTTTTCTTAACCCATGATTCACGGATTCATTGTGCTTCGTGTGTGTGTGTGTGTGCGAGAGAGAGAGAGAGAGAGAGAGTGTGAGTGTGTATTTCTTCCTAGTTTCTTCGCCACGTGTCTGTCCACCTTCAGATCTTCAGTAACTGTTCCAGATGGAGTCATGAGACACAAACAGACGACTCACTGAAGCTGTAGGTCAAAAACAGACTTTTTAACACTGAGTGCCTTCAGTTTAGGGCTGCAACTAACAATTATTTACATTATCAGTTAATCTGTCGTTAATTTTCTCGATTAAGCGATTAGTTGTTTGGTGAAATGTCTTCAAATGTCTTGTTTTGTCCACAACCCAAAGATTGTCACTTTACGGTCATAGAAGACTAAAGAAACCAGAAAATACTTGAGAAGCTGAAATCAGAGAACATGGATTTTTTTTTTTAAAGAATTACTCAAAATGATTAATTGATTATCAAAATAGTTGGCGGTTCATGTCATATTTGACATCTAATCAATTAATCGAATAATCGTTGCAGCTCTACTTCAGTTTAAGACAAACTGAACAAAATGCTGTGATTTGTTGATAGCCTAGAAATATCAGAAAAGATAAAAACTTAATGATCCTCCTGTCAGGAACACTCATCATTAAGTTGAGCAATATACAGTTGTACTTTATGTAGCAGTATAGACTTATATATAGAGAGCTCTATATGAATCCAAGCAGCTTGCAAATACTGGAACAGCAGAAGACCATGAAGGTGCAGGGAGAAACCGGAAAAACAGCGTGGAGCAGTATTCATGAGAAGAATATAATATTGGCAGCTTACAACAGAACACCATGTTGAGGTGTTACACCTAATAACAGATTGGTTAGATCAGCTCACGGTCAGTTCATGTGGTGCACATGACTTAAGTGCCTGCCTTAACTAACACAAGATTGATTTGTGAGGAAAGCGGGTCAATACAGCAGCGAAAGGAATGGGACCGAGCAAAGAAAAACAAAGAATGACCAAAAAAAGAAAAATAGAATAGAAACACAAAGCTGAATCGGTATGTGTGTTGTATTATTGGCACCACACTAAAGAAGAAATTTACTGTATCAAACATAGAAAATATAACTATGCTAAATGTAACAATTCCTACAAAAAATGTGATCAAAGTGTGACATAGGACTGTTAAAAATGTCACTATAAGACCGAACAAATAAAAAGACAGAGATCAGATTATTATGAAGATGCAGGGCACTTGGCTCAGGGTTTAGTTACTTCACCAAACAATATTACGGTGGCTTTCCACAATGCTGACTAAATCGCAAGTCTTGTTGTTCCACTCTGACCTTTCTCCAAGTGAGGAAATAAGAATTTTCGCAGTTCACACTATCCCGGAGGAAATTCATATGCATTTTTCAAGCGCCTGAAGATCAAAATCATCATTAAAGCTTGCTTAGCTCTGTTTTCATAGCATAGCCTATTAGATGAGCTTGACCTCTGCACGCACTGCAACTTTTCCGCAGAATCGCTGTTTCGAATGCAGCTTCCTTTGCTCGGCACAAGTGAGTAAATAAAATCATTCAATACACAAACTACTTGTGTCCATTTGCCACTTAATGCCACGCTAATTACAACCTACTGCATCCATGGTATCGCATAATACTACTCAGCTAGATGTTTGGCTGACTGCCACGTAATATTCTCAACATGATGAAACTATTCATAAACTCAGCCTTAACATTTGAGTGTGTGGTCAGTTGACAAATGCATGTAAACTTGCCAGAGTAGGAACAGCAGTTACATAACCTTCGAAACAAACTACAACTTAACCGTGCATGCATCATAGGTGCGCTCCAGTACTTAAACAAATAGCACTACACCTCGGTTACTATGTTTGACGGAGCAAGCGAGAATGTGAGTGGCTGGTAGACTTTGGAATCCACCACCCACAGTGACAGGTGGACAAAAAAGTTCATTTTCAACCCTGCATGGTAACCAATTAGGACTTGGCGATATAGCTGCAAAATCTATCACAATAAAATGTGTTCTTTGAGTGGATAGATAATTAGTGATAGTTTTTAATTATTTATTTTTAAAGGTGCAATGTGTAAGAATTTAAGACTTAGAAGTTTAAAACAGAAAAAAACAAAACATATACCTTCTGAGGTTTCTCTCTTTAACCGATCTAAGACCAGCTTAATTGCCTTGTTAACTCGTTCAAACTCAACAGAAACAAAGTAAAACTGAACAAGACTGTCTTAGTTAGTCTTCACCAACTCTGGTTTGGTGGAAATAAATCCTTATACAACAGAGTTAGATGTGGAAAATATTCTGGCTCTACAGCGGTTGCTCTTCTCCATGTCTGTGGGTGCCCCAAAATCATTAAAAACGAGTCCCTGCATCCTGTGAGTTTAGTAAATATGCCTCTGATATGCTTTGCACCCGGCACTATTGATTCACAAAAATGAAGCCAAGTGTGTCCATTAGTAGAAAATGGACAAGAATGTGTCCAGATGTGAAAAGTTGTGCAGAAATGTCTCCATATGCAAAATAAATCCAGCATACTTTGAAGATAGTACAGTGCGAGCAGCCAGCCCCTGCAGGACCCTCGTAGCTTGCTGATGCTGTCACCATTTAGACTGTTTCGCGAATAAAAACACAGCAAAATCAATTTCAAGTCACAACATAATAAATAAATAAAGTTGAAAATGTTGGCCAAGAGAGAAAAAGCGGAGTAGGTCAATAAATTGCTGTGAAACAGTAAAGGTTAGGGACTGGAGCAGATACCTGTGGTGTATAGTGACACCTATTGTACATTGGGACACACATAGCATACATGCTCACACACACACACACACACACGTATATGTGTACAGTACAGACACAGACAGCCACAGCCTACAGACACAAATACACACAGAAATACACACATGCTGGTATACGCACTCAGTGATGCAGCACTGCCAAAAACCCACACACTTAGAATGTTTAATGCCTGTGAACAACTTTCTAAACTTTCTTTTTATTCATAAATGGAATTTCAAATCACTGCCCTAATTTCTCTTCCTTCTTCTTTCCTTTTTTGGCTCACTCGCTCGCATCTCTTCTCACATTTGCAGTTGAAATGGAGATTGTGTTTTCACAGCAATGCAGAGCAGACCTCCTTAAAATTGGCTCCCTTAATAATTCATCATTTGAATAAAGCTGGAAATCCGAATGTCACTGTATGCAATTGTGTGTATAAGTGAGAGTGAGAGTGAAAGACAGCTTGTAAAAGAGAGTGAGGAGAAAAGGTGGAAAAAGGCAGGGCGAGGGAAAGGAGCGGGAGAGAACAAGGCTTGAGAATGAAAGTAGAGAGGAAAGAAGAGCAAGAGAAAGAGATAAAGAGAATTTAAAGAGCGGTGTAATAGGGTTTGAAAAGCTTTTTAACATTAGCACTTACAGGCTACTAAGACTGTGTGCAAGCATAGTATAAAAGCTTGAGCGTGTGTGTGTGTGTGTGTGTGTCTCTAGACTGGATGTACACAGTGTTCCCTAATGCCAATCCACCTCTCAGTTGTCTTTAACAAGCTCTCTGACTTCCAATTCTCTTGTTCTCAATTTATTACATTGGCTGGTGTATATTCATCCATCTTCTTCCGCTTATCCAGGGCCGGGTCGCGGGGGCAGCAGTCTAAGCAGGGGTGCCCAGACTTCCCTCTCCCTAGACACTTCCTCCAGCTCTTCCAGGGGAATACCGAGGTGTTCCCAGGCCAGCCGCGACACATAGTCCTAGGTCTTCCCCAGGGCCTCCTCCCGGTGGGAAAGGTGCCTGAGCCACCTCAGCTGGCTCCTCTCGATGTGGAGGAGCAGCGGCTCTACTCCGAGCTCCTCACCCGATCTCTAAGGGAGCGCCCAGCCACCCTACGGAGGAAACTTATTTCGGTTGCCTGTATGCATGACCCAAAGCTCGTGACCATAGGTGAGAGTAGGAACGTAGATCGACCGGTAAATAGAGAGCTTCGATTTGCAGCTCAGCTCCTTCTTCACCACAACGGACCGGTATATCGACCGCGTCACTGCAGAGGATGCACCGACCCGCCTGTCGATCTCCCGTTCCATCCTTCCCTCACTCGTGAACAAGACCCCAAGATACCTAAACTCCTCCACTTGAGGCAGGAGCTCTCCACCAATCTGGAGAGCTGGTGTACATTTAATATTTAAAAGGAACACTGACATTTTACGAAATACACTATTATCTAATTCTCAGCAAGAATACAGATAAGATTGATACCACTTTCATGTCTGTATAATAAATACAACGTTACAACTAGCAGCCAGTTGGCTCAGATTAGCACTGGAAACAGAAGGAACCAGGTAGCCTGGCTCTGTTTGAAGCATACCCGCACCTCTAAAGCTCACTAGTTAACACATTATCTTTTGTTAGAGGTGCTTGTAGGCATTTTTCTTACCTTTAAACAAAGCCTGGCTAGCTTTTTCAAATGTGTGCACAGCTAAGTTAACCAACCTCTGGCTTTAGCTTCATATTTATTGAACAGTCATGATGGATCTTCACATCTAACTCTTGATAAAAAAAGTGCATTTTCCAAAATGTCCTTTATTATTTACTTCTTTAGGAGGCATCAGTTTGGAATAATGGTGTTTACCGGTACCAGTATAATTCATGAGGAGTAAGTGCATTTTGTAAATTCAGCATGCTTGTCTGTCATTGCATGTGTCTTTGAGAGCCTGCTTGCACGCTCACACACAAACAGGAGTTCATGTGAATTCCATAAGACCATGTTTCAAGCTTGCACGTCTAGATGCTTGTTTAGTTTGTGTGCCTGCATGGGTACCTGCGTGTACCCGCTCTAGGAGTGTGTATTCAGAGGAGAAACTGGTGTGTATAAAAGGATTCTTTTTCTGCCAGAGCACAGTAAAACACAGTGTGTAGTGGCATGCTATAGCCGGGTTTAACTGAGGCGTGCAGAATGTAACAGCATTCAAGCTGTCAACCCAGTTCACTATAAGGGAGCTGAACTAGACAGAAAATCAGAAACACACGATTCTCTACTCCAAAAGAGCCTGCGTTATAACGCTCACACTGACGGAGCTCAAAGAGTTGGTGCAGGCTGTGGGTGGGCTAGCTTCCACTGAATTTCAAATGGATTTGACAAACAACAATAGAGTTGATGTGGCATTTTCAAATGTGGGGCAGTCATTTCCACACACAGAAGAAACACAGAAGGCAGCAAATATAAGACTGTAAGGAGTACATTGAGATGTGTTGTTCAGCGGGATGGTGGTTTATATGTGAGGAAGGAGTGATGTTTTAAGGTGTGTGTGGGGGGGGGATAGCTATTTAAAGTGTCAGCAACACTGCATACATTAAGCAACTCTGATTTGGCATATTTTCTACATCTCAGTTCTCACATCTAACTCGAGAAAGGCTTGAGCTGAATAGATTTTGACTTCCATTGCAATATGTATTTATTTAACATCAAAAGACTTTAGAATGAGGGCTGACACCTTTAAAAAGGTGATGATTTTACTCATTTGCCACACATCCCTTTAATTAGACCCTAACTTTCTGAGTTAAAATGTCAAAATACTCATTTTATTTTTATTTTGCCCCGTCACCATCCACAAAACATCGAACACTGACAACAGTAAGCCATTGTTTTCTCTGTAGTGAGAAGTGCTGCCCAACCAAGTGATGAACCCAGCTCAACACAGTCTGCCCAGAAATTAGCTTTGGCTTTACTGGATGATTCTGCAGCCGATGATTTACATCCAATGCCAATGTTTAGTGCCAATGCAGGGAGTACTGTAGTGTGCCCTTATTGAGGTAAACGGTATGGATGGGTGGTGAATAGGTGAGACAGCAATTCGCACAAAAAATGTATCTTGGCTTTTTTTAAACAATAACAATAACGTTTCCCTAACCTTACCCAAGAAAGTGGGTCGTGTCTAGATGGTTACCCTAGACACATGCCATAGCCATGTGTGGATTTGGTAGGAACAATAATAAATCAGACTTAATGTTACAAAAATCTGAATGTACTCAGGGATCTTAAAGCAGACCACAGACCACTTTTAAGCTTCTTCAGTGAAATTGGAAACTTGTTTAGATAAGTAATCCATCAATGTGAGCAACAGGTTTCTTTTTGTCAGCGTTATACTTAAGTTGGGTGGTCCTTTTAGGTGCTTGTAGAATGGCAGAAATGAGTGAATCGATTGATCAACAGAGAAGCCTACTGCCAGCTTTGGAAAATTTCAAAATTTCATTTTCTCTGCTGTCTAAAATTGTAAGTCATTTTTATGTGATTTATTTTCTAAGAGTAACATTGTAATGGTAAAACTGGGACTTTATGTGAATATAGAAAGATTGAATCTTTGCATCCACACCAAACGAGCCCTTCTGTCAGTCACAATGCCTTCAAGCCAGTACACAAACCACATGCTTTCTGCAGCCATAGATGATGAAATAAAAAAGAAACAAAACTGGATTGTTCACAGTTATGGCTTGAAAATGGTTTCCTTTCCCAGCTTGCATACTTCGTAATTTTCAGATGAGTGTCAACACATTTAATTTGAAAAAGCAACTTTGAGAAGTGGATAAGCATTTAGGCTATAGTTTTAAAGTTTGTGGAAAACAATCAACAGTAATGTAAAATAGTAAAGAAAGTGGTCGCATAAACTTGTTTTCAGTTTTGCAATCATGGCTCAAGTTATTTGGCTCAAGTATTTTAGATTTAAGTTCTCTTTAAAGTTGGATTTTTCCTGTAGCTGCAGATACTGTAAGACATGGTGACTGTGGAAGCGCAATAACATGGCTGTTCTGTAAAAGGTGGTGCATAGGACACAGGACACTGCATGTCTTAAAAACTGATGGACTCCTGGAAGTGTGAAGTAAATCAGCCATGAGTGAATATTGTTACCACACTTAACCCTGAGACCTCTGACCTGTCTCACCTGGCATCTGATGATTTATTCATTCAGATGGGTAACTGTCAGACAGGCTGACAGAAAGGAAGATTAAATAGGGAAAGGGACAGATGGCTTAGAGAGACAAGTAAATAAGCAGACAGACAAACTGAAAGACGAGAGACATGCCTAGACAGTAAGCTAAAAGAGAAAAAGGAATTATATAAATGAATGTACACAAGTTTTGACAAGTTCTTAATGTACGGAATCATGCAAAAAGACGCACTGGCAAAGCAGTACAAGAAGCTGAGTACATTATTAAATTCGCTAAACTGTGTTCCCTTATGAGGCAGAATAACTTATGAGTCAAAACAAGATGACCCCAAATAGTCCTGGTCTGATTTTTGTTACTTTCATTCAAATCCATGGTACTGGATGTGGGAAACAAGACTTTGAACTTCAGTTTGTTGAAACAATAGCTTGAGTTTTACTTAACATGATTGACTAGATAATAAGGTTCCCGTGCCATGACAATTTTGTGAGACATCCTTGCATACTTTATACTATACAATGTGACAAATTATCCACAACTGCAACTTGTTAATGCTGTTTATTTTCTCTGTGCAAAAAAGAATGAACCCTTGTTTCTTGCACACACAAAAGATTGTATATACTATGCTGAATTGAAACATGGATGAGCACAATAATGAGCAAATTAGTGAGTAGGGCTGCCACTAACGACTATTTTTCTATTGATTAATCTATCAACTATATAACAGATTAATTGAATAACCTAACCATTTAATTTGAGGTTGTTTTATTTTGACAAAATAATCATTGTATAATGCAGCACAAAACAACATGTAAACAAAGGTTTACATATTAAATGTGGGGTATATGACACAGCAAGTAATGTAAGTAACGTTAGCTAGGTTGTGGGTTAGCAAACTGTTGCGAAGTTAATAGCCAGAGAGGACGAGACATTTCCCAGAACCAGCACACCAGCTCCAGACAGCGATACTCACAACTCTCCTGCTACTATAACAAACATCACAACAACAGCAGATCTTGGCAAACTAGAAAGTAAACTGAATGTCCGTGGGCAAGTAATATAACGTTACCTGACGCACAAATCATGGCTGGAATAGTGTTGTGTGACTTTTTTGCAGCGCACACACTGAACAAACAACTGGCAGACTGTAAAAAAATATTCCCTGACCTGTATTGGATTAGAACCTCATACCCCACCTTTAAATTGTAAAACTGTAGGTTTAAACTGGCAACACCAACATGATAAAAATAAACACACAACTGGTACCATCAATCAACGTAAAATGAGCCCACATTCAAACCAAAACATTTTCTCAAACACATTCAATGGAATTCCAAGGTAGCAGGCAGACGAATTTATGGCTGTATGACTGTATTAAACAGCTACAGGGACGAAACATATCAAAAAGCTCGCCTTAATAATGAATAGACAACACTATGGTTTCAGAAATGCAGCCCGCCGTCACGCTGCAGTGGCCAATTCGGCAATCAGACCAGTCAAACAGCTCCACAGTCAGCTTGAAATATCATTGAAACCAGTCCGTAGAAAAAAACTATGATACTCGTTTATTTTCGTGTACCCAGCTTCGACGTCGGTGTCTGGCTTGCAGTATATGCTGAAACACAACGATACCAAGAAGCGTCCTTTGGTTTGTGTTCATTGGTTTGAGTGCGAGACAGAGAGACAGCTGCGGTCGAGTGGCATAGGGAGTGAATAACGAGAGGGAGCACTGGCAGGAGAAAGCCGATGAATCAGAGAAATAAAGTGTTATTTTTGATTATTTCACAGCGGTTATGATCTAAAGCACAAATAAGCCTGCCCACGTGACCGTGCTGTCCAGATGACGCAGCATTTACTGATATTAAAGAAAAACAACGAATAACCACGCATCAGTTCAAAATATGGATGTCGACTCAGCGTCGACATCATCGATTATGTTGACTACTATTAGCCATATAGTGAGTCAGTTACAGCCGCAGTGTTACTCACTCCCTAAGAATAATTATTTATTCATTTTTTTTAAAAACACACATTTCATTAAATTGTTGCCTGTCAAACTACAAAGATGGTTAAAAGAGAAGAGGCAATATGATCTTAGTCTGGCTCATTTGACAACTCACATTGCAAGGCCTCACAAACATGAGTCTGGATGTCCCAGCCGAGGTCATGTGCACAGGATGCAATTAAACAGGTCGCTAACCCTATTGCAGCAAGGGGGCGACGGGGCTCCACACTGACCCTGCAAACTTGTTGATTCCAAAAAAACTTGTCTGGGATAGTCTAACTGAACGCAGGCCTGTTCATTAAGTACAAGGACTGGAAAACGGCGAGGGTGGCAGTGTCCCGTTCCCTTCCACCCGCTCTATGTGTGTGAGTAAGTAGCCGTGCTTCATTCTGAACTACCCACCTATACTACAGTAGAGTGTATGCACATGTTACTGTATAGTACACTAGCCTTTTATCATTTCTTTTTCCCCCCTTCTCTTGCCTAGTTTCACAATGTATATGTTGTGCTCTGTAACATTTACCCACAGGTGCACAGAGTATTCCACCACACACAACAGTAAACAGGGCAAAGTGAATGAGGAATGTTGTTTATTTCATTTCAGTGAACCTGTAACTATTTGCTTATCACTCTCACAACAGGAGAATTATACCAATTTAATCACACCTGTGGGTGCACCCTCTGAACCCACATGTATGCTGCACATCCACACAGTCACCCTTGGAATAAAAAAAAAAAAAAAAAGGCAAAACCCACTCTCACTGCTGAATAATACTCCAAGGTTAATTTTAATACACAGGGTTTTTTGGGTTTGTTTGGTATTTCGTTAGTTTACCATGCATTTTATTTCATCTGTATTAGGCACTAGTCATTTGCATTTCAGGTAAATGGAATATTGTTATGGTTAAACTGTAAATATATGTTGTAAAGCTATTGTGGGTGTGTCTATCTGCCCTCACTGTTTAATGGGGCTGGTGGAGACTGCAGGGATATATGCCAGGTGGGAAAGCCTTTGTAACGTATGTATGACCAATCCTTGCTTGTCTCATGTTGATCATTGCTCCAACCTGCTTTATATCTCAATGCTGCTGGTTTTTCATCCTGTTTGTAAGGGTCACCACCATCTAAACCTTACAGTTGGGCATTTATTTCTGCTGATACATTATTTTACTATTCTAGCTATACGTTATGTTGAATAAATGCCCAGCATCAGCGGTGTTTACTGTAGGCTAAGCAAATTTAATTCTGTTCAGAAATCAAACAGTCACAGTTGAGCAAGAAAAGCAATACTGGTTCTGTTAAGAATGTATTGTCATCTTGTCTTTCTACCAAATTAATAGAAAAGTATCAACAGTGGTATCAATAAAGACTTGGATCGTTAAGCTGTCTCAAAAATGGTACCAGTATCAATTAAATTAACGATCCCCATCCCTACTTAGTATTCTGACGTCCCTGGTTACTCTGTAGGGTCAGATGCAATTACAGTATCTTGTCTAAAATGTAGGCATACAGTATGTTTAAGTCCAGTATGGCACATGCCTCAGGTACTGTATATCAGACTGTTGGTTCTTATAAAAAGCCTGCTAAACATACATCCTCTGAAAATGTGGACTGTGTATGTTACACTACAGCAGACAGAGACTCTGTCCAGTGAGTCTCTCACTGGTAAAATTGTTTACCACCTCCACTAAAATACAGTTGAAAATTTAATTGATAACACTTTCTGATTGCAGCATTTTCTGAGTTTAAAACTCTTGCTCAGTGTGTCTGCTAGACTGCGACACAAGCGAGAGCCTGCCTAAGATTCCTGGTTTATTCAATTTTGGTTTATTAATTTAATAATTATTCAGAGTTCCAAAGTGATAGTTTAGTATATTTGATGACACTAAATTATTTAATTGGCTATCTATTTTCCCTTCTCAAAGGGTGATGTCCCAAGGTGAATTTAAAGCAAGTGAGATTCTATTTAATATAAATATTGATGCCATTCAATCTGTTGCAACTACAGCATTCTCACCCAAAGCAATACTGATTAATGACCAGATTATGGAGCATCATGTTGAAATGAATAGGTTAATGTAAAAAGTAGTCATAGCCTAACACTAGGCTAACTCATATGAATCCGTAACGTAAAATCAACTCAGAAATCAGCCTAACTTGTACAACAGTAAAAGTCCTTTGTAACTAATAAGTTTTTGTCTACCTAATGAATAGTTCATTATTATCTGCCATCTATGAAAGACATCATAAATAACAGCAGTATATCACTCAAGGTGACATTAGAAAGAATTCATTTATTTATTTCACTTTTTTTTTTTAACTGATTAAGAATTCCTAAAGATACCAATTTAACTACAAAGTCATAAAGCTTGGTAAAAGTACAGTAGCTCCCTGCTTACATCAGCACTGAAGGTTGACTAAGCCAAAATGATTAATCAAGTGATATATCACTCTTACAGAAATTGAATACATTTATATTGTAAGTTCCTTTGGACAAAAGCGCCAGATTAATATAATGTGAAACAACTGTTTTCACATCTGGCAGAACATCATACAAATTGTGGAGTGATAAGAAACTATGCAGCTGTTTGTAGACAACCTTTTCACGTATTTTACTAAGTTGCTTATAACCAGGTCTAAGTTGTTCTTTTTCAATCTGGCATCAGGACTGTAGTTTTATGAGAGCTGTTTCAGTGCAGTAGTCAATGATCTAAAGATCAACAGTGCTACAAACAAACCTTGCATTCTAGTGTTACTGGACCTGACTGTAGCCTTTGACACCTTTGACCATGACATTTTACTCAGTAGACTACAAAATTCTGGCCGTTTATTTAACTGGCTCTCTTCCTATCTAACAGGCAGGACGTTCTCTGTGTCTCTTGATCAGTTTCCGCCCTGGGGGAAAACTGTCATCCCTGTGCTTCCCAATTACGGTCTGAAAGCTGCAGCAGGAACGATTAACACTACACTTAAGTTACCTCATTAAGATGATCATATGATTATAAAAATATAAATATAGTCTCAGTGATAAACTAATCCCCACCCCATCCTACAGTGTCACATAGCTGAACGGAACAATATACACACAGACGTGCACATACAGTAAACAGTAACCACAGATCCCCTGGTACTAACATTTTCCTTTGTTCTGTTTGGATTGGCTGATTAGCTCCTTTCCCTTTCACTGTGTGTCCAAGTTAGCCAGGGTTACCAGACACAAATAACTGAACCTTTAGGGAATGGGAGGCTCCTGCAGCTCACAGTAATGAGGCAACACACCGAGTCACATCACACCCTGTGACACATAGTGATGGATGCATAAAGTACCAACAGCAAAAATGGAGGTGAGCAGAAAACAGGCTAATGCTGACCTTTAAACAGTAGGATATTTTAAGAAATTTCAAAGTTTTAGACTAATTTCCAGTTTTAGTAAACTCAGGGCAGATCTGTACTCTCCATGAAATTAATTTAATGTGGCAACTCAGTCAAAGTTGTCACCTGCGTTGGAAATTAACTTTTTTGTCCACCTGTCACTGGACTAAATTTTTTTACTAGCAACCTTCCTAACCGGTGTTATGTCGATATGTGCTACCTATCGAGATGTGCTGCTTAGCGGTTCTGTGCATGTGCATGACCCACAGTCTCCCTGAAATATTTTTGTGCTATTTTTCATTATGTTCATATTTAAAGTATTTATATTGCATATTTATAAAAATCTTTAAAAACAGATATTATAAAATGGTATTTCAACTTGCTCCCCATATTCCTACAGTATACATGGAGTGAGTAGTGGTGTAATATAAAATGATTCCGCAGTGGGAGCATTATTGGATAGGGGATATTGGTCTGTTGAATTACGCTACCCCTGAAATCTTTAAAAAATTAAGATTATTATTTAGAAATAATTATATATTAATGAAGTATCAGAATATGCTCCCAATATTCTTAAAGTACAATTACCCATTTGTAATCAAAAAACATAAATAAAGACGTCATAATACTGTGAGACTTATACCTTAATGGGATATGCAATGTGGGAGAAAAAAACCTTCAGATGGGCCAGATGGCTCAAGGTCCTCCCACACACAATTCTTCTTCAATAAAACACTTAATTCGAATAGAGTTCAATGCAATATAGATTTTACTGTAGCATCAAAAAAACCTCACATAAAACCAAGTTGGTATTACAGACACTGGATGTCTTTGTTAATGACTGATCAGTAGACAATGACCACCAAATACCTCAATACTAATAAGTAATATGCTTTACAATGTTAAGTATCACTGTAACTGATATTCTGTGTTTAGACAGCTGACATATGACCATCAGAACTACGCATTAAAAACCACTGCTCTGTGGTGGTCTTGGCTCTGGTTTAGTGCTATATTATAATTCTTACATTACAAGCACCAGATTTTGCAAAATACATTTACAAACATATTTGTTTGTGGGCTGCGCACTTCACAAAGTCAAAACTGAAACATAGCTTGTTTAATAGCAGTAGAGGAAGACTGATGGTGAACATCACAAAACAAGTTGCTTGTTAGCGACAACTGATTGTGAGAATTCTTGTGAGTGTGATTATAGGGATTTTTTTTTGTTTACCCATTATTAACTCAAGTTTCAGCACAACAAGAGGCAGGAGACAAAGAGAGGACATAATGAAAAAAGAAGAAAAAAGCTCTAATTCTGCGTCTCTGTGTTCATTGTTCTTTTATCTCGTTACATGCTAAACGTCTGAAAAAATCATTTGAGTATTTTCATATCAAAATCCCTCTATTTTCTCTACCTGTAAAACATAAAAATATTTTGTGATGAATTACCTTGAACTCAAGGGCAGTTGCATACATTTATCCTTTCAAATATGATTCTGGGTGAGCAGCTAACCCCACCCAAAATATAAACCGCACTTGACCATTAGCTTGTGTCAGTAGCTAGATGTCACAGTAGGAAGTGTGTGTTTGGATTTCAGCTGGTAAAACTGTGAAAACAAAGATTCTGGTATCATCTAATTTCACCATTTCAACCTTCTCCTCCTCCTCCTGGTCTAACCTCGCGGGTGAGGGGTGTGTGTCAGGATTGCATTAGTCCCTCTGCAGGACCCTAGCTCTATAATCTAATGATTATTCTTCAATTAGTCAATTAATCTGACGACTAATTTAACAAGTATTCTAAAGATTATTTGCTTATTATAACAATTAAGTTACCTAAAATAAATATCAAACACTTGTCTCGTTAATATTTTATTCAATCGTTTTCTCTTGAAAACAAACAAATATAACAAGAATCAGAGTGTGTACTGCAGGGCATTATTCTGCAAAAAAATGATTTGTCTATTGAAAATATATTATATTTGAAAGAAAAAATGAATATATTACTGGAGTAAGTATATATTTGTATAAAGCAGTATTTGTATTCATCCCGAACCGTTCGGTAGAGAACGTTTGGTTCAGTACTCCCTGTGACCCAAGCTATTTCTGTTAATAGTCTCTTTATGTCTTCTACTCGCAGGCGTAACTAGCAGCTTGCAGCTACCTCAGACAAACAGACCCGTTTAGCTCCAGATTGCACCAGCAGCCTTCATGACAGAATGATGTGATGTGAGTCAGAGAATGGACACATGCAGCTGGAGTCTAAAGTAGCCAGGAAACCAGTCAGTCAAGTCTTCCAGAATAGCATCTTATTTGATTGGACACTTCCTTTTTTGGTTGCCAGACTCATCTGCTGCTCTCACCTCAAGGCAAAAACTCCCTTCTGTTCTTTTTTCATGTTCCTTTTTTTGCTTCTGTTGCCTCTTTAACGGTTTCACCTGGTCTTCAGAGGAAGAACTGCTTCGTCAGCATTTTAGCCCTGTATTTGTCCCTCTGGTATGACATAGAAACAGAGATATTTGATTCTTAATCCTATGTGAGCCCGAACTGATTGCTCTGTAGCTGACTTAACATGAAATATAGAGAGTATATAGAATGTTAAGGATTGTATTCCAGTGTGAATCCAGCCTCTGATCGTAGAATGGAGAAAACCTTTTCTGAACAACCTACTTACATGTAACAATACATCATAAGCACAGCCCCGACAAGAGCATGATACAAGCAGTCAAGGGGGAAATTATTTTTTCCACCTCTTATGAACTGTCAATTAGTTTTTTAATGAATTTAACGTTGCAAAAAGCCAGGAATATCAGATTTACCTATAGACATTTTACCCACAGTGATTTCCTCACCTGGTTCATCAAGGGTATCATTTAGGAAGGCCTAGTATACATGATCTCTCTTTGATGATCAGAGACAAGCATAAAACACTAAAGTGAAATATATGAAAAATGAGTGACAAGTCTTGTAACTTTTTAAGACTCATTCACCACAGACTTAGTCATGTCCCAGAAAAGTTATGGAGTAACAAGGCATCTGACAAATCGAGAAGATGACAGCTTAGAACCTACAGCGAGAATTTTCTCTGTATCGACAGCACTTATTTTTAATCTCTCCTAACACTCTTCTTCAACTTGTCATGTCTTTCATGTTTTTTTCTTTGCTTTGAGAAATCTTATTGAGGGAACTTAATAAAATTAGCAGTGACAAGTATCCATTTTCCTGTGAATTTACTACCAGGCTAGCCAATTACAGAGGGAGCAAATGTTAGCCTGAGCCTGAGAGGACTTTGTGAACCACAGCCCCGAAGACTGCCATACAGATCAGAAGTGTCTGTCTCATTGGCATGGCAGTGTCTGTAGTTGTACTACTTCTTTTTTTCATCCTCAGCTATTAGCTGAATTAAATAAACCTCTTCTCAGATCTGTGCAGTGCTCATTTGACCTATGACCCTTCTGTCTCCTCCTGTCTAGAAATCCAGATGTAAAATGATTGTATTGAGGGATTTTTCCCCCCTAATGTACATAAGATAATGATAAAAAAAGAAGAGAGTGAGTATCGTGTGCTCTGAACCAATACAATGAAGCAGTCTTTTAAGCCACTAGTTTCTAATGCAGAGACAGGCACGACTCTTCTTGTTGGTGAGCAGTATTGGCCCTATTATATACCATCAATTATTGAGTAGGGCATTAGAAGATATTAATATTAACTGAAATCTTATCATCTTAGATCCCACCTTGTCTTTGAGCTTTCCATTCTTCTGAACCTTTTTAAAAAAAATACTGGGGAACAAATCATCCTATTTTGCCTAATTTCTTGCATCCTCTCCTTTTCCTATCTCCTGATTATGTCTGTGCATAAAACACAGTACTAGGCCTTGTGGTGTTGAAAATGACTGATATTGACCAACTAATACTTTGACTGTGACAACCACTTCAAACTACATCATTATTGTGTCCCTGATCATTAGGAGTGAGGAGGCACTCGTTGTCTTGATACACACTGAGAGCACAAATGTCTTTCTTTTTGCCCAGAATATTACATTTTCACCAGGATAAGCCAATAATCCATTCAGCATGCTGTTATATAGTCAGGCTGAAAGATAAGGAAGTGAGACAGCTCAGCTCAGTTAGCTAGGGAAATTACAGGCCAATGTCAGCCTGACCTGGCATTTAGATTTGCGTGTGTCAGAGCTGACAAGCAGCGATTGTATCCAGTGCTGATATGTCCACAGGCTCGGTGAGGCAGCTGGACTTGATGCCAGTCCTGTCTTTTCAAGCCTGTGGTCTATTTGTGCCAGACACACTACCATCTATAAGCCATAAAATACACAGTTTTCATACTTGTAAGAGATATTACATGAAGTGGTTTCAAAGCGTGTGGCCACAGCTCTGTTGTGCAGTGAAATAAAAGTGCTTTGGCCTATGTTGCATGATGCAATTAACATACCTCTTCCAGAAGGGGTATGTTTTTGGTCCCATTTGTCAGTGTTTCTTATTTGTTAGTTAGTGGGAATGAATTAGGCCAAAAGTCAGGCTATGGGCCAAGGAAGGAGCGATTCTCTGACAACACTCAGAGTGAAATGTAGCAGTTCTGTAACTTCTTTCATGCCTCCAGCATTAAAACTCAGAGAATCGGTCCATTATAATTCCAGTGTCAAAGTTCCTATCAGAGACCTTGTTCTCCCCAGCCTTCCTCCTCTTACCTCATCAGATCTCCTTTGTAACCCCCACCTCTCTTTCTTTTATTTGACTGTTACTCTTTTTCCACTATCTTTTCCCTGTCCTCATCTCAGTCCTGACATCTTATTCTATTATGTACTGATGTGTGATGTGACCTTTAAGAGAGCAGAGCTCACAGGATCTGTACTTTGATCTCTGGTAGATATCTCAGCATCCATTTTGGCACCATAGAGATGACACAGTGCTCTACAGACCACGGCTGCAGTGTCACTGAGAGACACCTCTTTACAAAACTTGCTTTTCTTTTACCCGTTGCTGTTACTGCAGAGCTTTTCACAAGTTCAAAGAGTCTAACACAAGAAAAAAAAATACTTCTAATAAGATCCAAGAGAATAGTCAGCTCAAGAGCATACTGAAAGAAATATTTCAAAGCAAAAGATCTGCTGTAAGCAAAAGTGTTTTTTTATCACCCAGAGGTGAAGAATATTTCAGCTGGTACAACTGAACATCGACTGGCTTGATCACTTTCTGTGGCCAATTAAAAAGTGTTTTATATATCTACTGATTGGTGCTGGATATGGAGTACTCTTAGAACTTCAAAGTGTCCAGTATGGGTAGCCGTAAACTACAGATCATGGAACGTCTTCCTCCATCAGGTAGTGAGAGATAAAAATGTGTCAGATTTGAAAAGTTATGAAAATGATTCCTGAGGCCAGGGCACAAAATCAAATTACATTTTTGTTGAATTTTGCAGCAGATTTTTTCAATTTTTCCTGAGACTGTTAAACTATATGGAATCACACAAGAGTCAAATATGAGCTCCTGACTAAAGACAAAATACATTATTGGTGGCAATGGATAAGCTTATTTTCCTATTAAGATGACAAAATATATTGATTTTCTTCATATTTAAAGAAAATATCAAGAGAATCTACTAGTTCTCTGTGCATCACAGTAATGCTGCACCATGCATTTAGTATCACTAATACTAGGAAACTCCTTATGTGTAAGATACATTAGAAAGCAGCGTTCCTCCCAACTGAAACACTGAGTGCAGTTCAAACCATTGGCATGTTTAATCAGAAAAGTCAAGTAGAAGAGTACTGCCATTAAAATCATTCAGGGCTCGTATTCATCCTGCTTCTCAGAATGATTCTTGTAAATCTACTGGAAGTTGAACTCAAACTAAAAATAGTCCTACTTCAGCCGATACAGCTGAATGTCTAATGAATGCCAGGCATGACAGACACACATAGGGCTCTATTTTCATGAACCACATAAAGTGAATTAAATATTATAGAACACAAGTGCACTGAGCTGTTGACCCACTCAGAGCATGCAGGCAGCGGACTCATTCTTGGCATCAAGAATGCAGTAACGCCTCTCCTTCCACTGTGGCGCACAGCGAGTCACCAAGATGCCAAACTGGCCCAGTGAGGAAATAACCTCACTGCGCCCCAGGAAAATGCATTCTACGCCCTGCGGCAACACAAAAATAAGAAACTGTATACATACTGGATAGAAGTTCTCCTTTCATAATGAATGATTTCCTGGTTTTATAACCATCTGAACCATAAACTTAAATGATTGTTTTTGTTTTTTTTATTATTGAAAAAGACTTACAGGCTGTTCTAATTTATTCAGTGCGGAAAAAATAAAATTTGAAATTTGTAAGAGTATTGCTTTACTGAACTCTGGGCAGCTGTCATAAGATGTTATGCCTTGACCACACTCCTAAGGCTTGGTACTGACGGCCCCTCTGACAGATGTTCAAAAGATTTTGTAACCTTTCATGAAGAATGGGTAATGTGATCAAAAACAGTTGTGATACTTAACCTTTTTATCACAATATTATGCTTGTAATGCCTAATGGGGCAAGACAGGATTGGCAGCATTGCAGCCATAATTGGAGAGGTTACAATGATGGGCGTGAACTATTGCTCTCCACTAGATTTCCAGAGCCCGTACAGTATGAGTAGCTAGTAAAAACAAATCCAATCATCCTATATAGACCAATTCTGTTTTGGGAAATTTTTTGCAAAAGTCTTGGATGTCCATGTGCCACCCACTTTACAGACCAACATACTGTATGTGTTTACTTTGATGCAAATAGTTGCAAAACAGATACATATATGCTCATAAACAGCTGCATGCACAAAACAGACAAACAAGCACACACACTCACAAACATAACATAGCCTGAAGCAGCAGAACCGCAAGATTAAATAAAGATCCATCGGCACAATGGGATTATCCACTGGAATGGAGTGTACACACATGAACACACAGACACAATTGCACTGATAAACACACATGTACGCACACAGTAAAATGCATATACGCACGCACACAGAAAACATACACTCACAAAAACCCACATGAAAAAAAACACAACTGAGTGAACTTTTTGTGGACGCAGTAGGTACGCAGTAGGACAATGTGTCCAACAAAGTTAACAAATTCAGATTTGTAGTACACACGTCCTCTGTGGTATAGTACAAAAAACCCCGCATGGCATTCAATTAGTAAACTTCAGAATGACATTTAGACAACAGATCTATGTTAACTCACACATACGTCTTCTTAGTATACAAAAACAGCAAAAAGCTTATGCTCTGATACAGTTACAGATCATTATTGAATATTGCAAATACTTAACATTCATAAAGGTGTCAATGCATGTATTAACTACATGCCTTACAAATTCTTGTTAACATATTTGCCATACAAAACAGCCTAACGCCTTTACAGCCTACAGTATTAGACTCATTATATTGTACAGCTTATAAACAAACCAAGGATGAAGAAATTCTCCCAAGCAACTTGCAGACCTTCTGCACAGGCTCATTCACAAAACACACACTATCAACAGGTGACTAAACAACCAATAAAAACTAAATTCAAGAAATTACAATGCATTCAAAGTCCTGCAGGCTTTTATTCCTGCCGCTGTGTCTATGTATACAGCTTGCTATATAACACAACAGTTTGACTATCCAGACAAAAAAGGTATCATATGACCTTCAGAATATGAACAAATGTAACCATCAGGAAAGAAACCAGCGCGGAAAGACACAGACAGGCACTGTCTTTTTATATACAGTTAATGGTACAGAGTAAGACAGACAGACAGAGTGTATGTGACTCACGTTTTTGATGTCGAAGTGAAGTTTCCCCTTTCTTTCATGTAATCTTAGATGAATGGGTCCATATTCATAATGTTCCACGGTGTTACGGTGTCGGTCATTTTGTTCGTTTGTAGACATTGTTGGGCCTTGCTAAGGCTGGTTGAGCATCACTGCCATGTGGACACAGACAAAGAGATTTGGGCCTGTTGTAAAAGACAAAGCCTGTTTGTTCATACCGAGGTGTGAACAGAAACTCCGACCCGACCCGTAACCAAAGCAGCCTCAGTTGACCCCCAACTTTAAAGCCTGGGATTGGCTGGGAAGCGCACAACTATAACCGGAAGCCCGGTTTACGATGACGTCACCGAGCTCATAAATAGGGCTCAACGCGCATCCGCCATTGTTCTTTTCCGCAGCAAAACTGTTGCAACAGGAGGACACACCAGTCTCTCTCCGGTTAAAGCCACGGTACCTCCAGAAGAAAACTTTAAATTCCCTAGGAAGGACAGATTGCTCGCTGGTCGAGTTAACAGACTGTCAGTGTTTCGAGAAACACTTTTGGATCCCTGCCCTTCATCCAAACGCCTTGCCTGCAGAGGGAGCCACCGCTCATCAGGAGCCCGCTGCCTTCCCCGACGTCTACAGCGCCCCCCCGCCGGCGGATATTCTGATAAAGGCATCCCTCTCCGGTTAAAACGACTGGCTAGATGGCTAGATCGCAGCAATCTCCCAAGTAAGGGGTTAAATTGTGTCAGGGCAGAGTTTAGATATTATAACTGTGTGTCATTTTCAACTAAACTTTATTGTTGTGAATTTTGTTTGTTTACGTTGCAAACCGCGGCTGCTGCGCCACTGGTTGTGCTATTTTTAGCTGTGTTCAGTTCCAGTTAGCTACCAACACTAGCTGTTGCTCTGTGGAGCTAACGTTAATAAACAACTTCATCAGGCTCAGTTCCAGCAATAACACGCAGACGGAAGTCTGGTCGGATTACTGTGGATGAAGTGAGACTAACGTCATAACAACGAGCAGACCCGGCTGACCACCAGTTTGTTTGGACCTCCCCTTGTTCAGTTTCTCGGGCTGCAGCCATCTTGTTTCTTGGGGTCGCCTAGCCACCCCTCCTCCCCCTCTCTATTGCCCCACCCCTCACCCCCCACACACATTCTCTATTCGGCTTGCTGATTGTATAAGCTTGTTTGTTTAGTTTAGACTATAGTGATTGTTTGCTGAAGTTATTGATTGCTAATCAATGATAAGGTTAAATAAACATTAGTGTATATTTTATAGATCAGTTGCCTGTGGTTATTGTGCGTATTTGTTGTGAAAATAGCTGGTTGCGATAGCTAGTGCTCGGTTTCACCCTTCACTGTCCATTATTAATGTACGTTAATATTCAATTATCAACATTTTAGGTGGACAGCTACCTTTGAGACTGTTTTCACGTTTGGTTATTAATTCCTGGATTCCATGTGGTTCCCCGTAATTATTTATCTATATTAATAACTTAATAACATTAAGTTCCTTATTAATATTCATAAATAATATTTGATATTTTATGTTAATAACCAAACCTACCCTACCTGAATCCCAACAACATAATTCTTCATCTCCTCTCCTCATTGCTCCTAGCTATCTTGGCTTACAAGCGCATGTTAGCTAATATCATTAGCAACACTAGAAAATAAGCTAACTCTACTGGTTGTTTCATTTAGACAAACTCTGGTGTTGACTTCTTATTGTTTGTTGTCAGTTGAGATTATGAATGGCTTCAAAGTTTCCTTCAGAGTTTCTTCTTCCAATGACCTGTCAAACCTGTGACTGCACATATAATTGTTTGATACTTAATTAGATGTCAACTTCACCTTCGACCCCTTGACAGGAATGACTCGATTGTAGGGTACAACGCCATCTTTGACACAGATTCACAGATTAACCCTCATAACCCTATGATCTGTTGCATAAAGCTGTTCCTTATGCAAGATACTGAACCCCACATTGCTCCCGAGGGTTGTGCCTTCAGTGTGTGAGTGTGTGTGAATGGTTAGTTCCTGTGTGCTGATGGGCATTTAGCTCCTGCCATCAGTGTGTGAATGGGGTGAATGTGACATGTAGTGTGAAAGCGCTTTAAGTAGTCAGAAGACTAGATAGGGCGCTATACAGGTACAGTCCATTTATCATTTACATTGATAGTTATTTTGCATAGTGAGGAAGTCCGGGCTTGCCTTGTTTTGGATGCAGTATCAGTAACTACAACTTGTGAATGTTTGTCATGAAGTAAAATACATAGCTGCCTGCAACGTTGTCTTTGTTAAAGAAACACAGTGACAGACCCCATATTCAGTAATACATTTTTATTCTCTAGTTACATTCTCTGAAAATGTGTGGAGAAACTTTATTTAATGCTGGTGTAGTTAAATTGATCTTTGAATGCTTTCTCAAATATTTCCACTCAAAACCTAATACTCAGAATCTCATGGGATGTAAATTGACTTCAACTGTCAATATGGATTTTCCATTATTCCATATCATGATTGGGACAATGTTTTAAAAAAAAAAGATATGATTGAAATGTATGAACAGTCAAATTTGATGATTATTTTATGTTAAATGAATTGCAAGTTTTCGTTTAGGCTTATCCATGAAAGCATTCAAACATGCACACACACACGCATAAAGACATGCTCTACAGCAGTTATAGCATTAAGTTAAATGCTGATGGTTGAACAACAGTAGACCTCCCCAAATCTGCTGAGAGATGTTTTAATGGCTTTAAGAAACGTGTGTTATTTATGTGGCAGTATGCATGTCGAGGGGTGTGTGTAGCTGTTATACAAGTGCATGCACATTGAGTATATTAGTGTATGTGCTGCATTGAAGTGTGTCTAAGTTTGTGTTTTTTTGTCAGTGTTTTAAGTGTGTGTTTTTCTCTGTGTTCATGTGGTCCGTTTGTTGTTTTTTATCAACTTTAACTCAGCCCAGCGATTAATAAAACATGTCTACTAGGTAGGGGGGTGTTATTGTGTATGAAAGTGTGTGTCAGGAGAGAGGGACTGCAGCAGAACATGGTGGCTTGAAATCTAGGTCATCAGCGAGAGAGAGAGAAAGAGGGGTACATTATAAAGACAGCAAGAGAGAAAAAAGTCAAATAACAAAAAGATAATCTGTGACAAAAATCAGGTGTGGACGTTATTTCCTCCTGTGTATTTTTCCAGATAATCCAGGGAAAATTCCAGTCAAAGTAACTGTTTTTTTTTTTTTACTGGATACATTTACAACAAGGTTCTTGCTCACGATGAAGTCTTACTGACAGGTGCATAGGATGAAAAACACTCAAATAAATCTTTAAAAATAAGTCAATATTAAAAAATCAATTCAAGTATTGTATATTTCTTATAAGCAGTCTTCTGTAACTTTGCAGCCCAAGGAATCCCTAACTTTCCTCCCATTTCCTCCCAGTTAATCATTTTTAAGTTAATGTTTTAAATTTCCACATATGTCACAGGAATATCTTTTAGGCACACGGTGTATGTACAAATGTCACATGTATGAATTGTCCTTCTCACACCGCTTAAAACATATTAAAATATCATTCACCAAAATATGGGGAAAAATTGTAAAACTTGCAGTTTTCGCACGCAGTTATGAACTCAGCGCCACCACTACAATTCTTTGATCTCAGTTTTAACGCATTATAGTTTGCTCTGTTAGCCAGGAGTTACATACTGAGAATAACATGTCGGACCTTTTTAATAAAGTGGTGTTCCACTGAGAACATTATTCTAACTATAGTTATAAAATATTGTTCACTTTTGTGATTTATTTTTATCCTTCTGACTACTTTTTATTAATTTATTCTTTTGCAAAAGAGACTCAAACCTCAGTGGAATCCTCATGTTAAAATAAGAATACCTAAAGAAAGAAGAGAAAAAATCAAGTATTGTCTCTATAATGCATGTACAGTAAATGTGTTCTATGGGGTTTTTTTTGTTGCAGATTGTTTAATTGGCTATCCAGATAACGGCATTCTTTTAGTAGGATTCACAGACGCAGCCAAACACACAGGCCTGCACACATGCACAAACACACATCGCCCTGACCCTGAAATCTGCGACTCAGCAGAGGAGCTTTATTAGAGCTTTCATGAAGAGTAATCACAACCTGCATTAGTGTATTTTGTGTGTGAGCCCCAAGACGTCCATTAAGCCAGTGATATTATTGCTTGGCGTATGGAAGAATGAGCTTGTTGAGTTGGAACACACACACAAACACACACAACTTCATCAGCAGTTTGGGCTAGAGTTGCTATGATGTGATCATAGTAAATTTCGCACACACACACACGTGCAAAGCTGATGCAGTGACAGAATGTGCAAATTCGATGGACGCCAGCAGACATCGGCGTCATCCCAACACATTTCTATAGCTCAGCGGCTGTGTTTGTGCATACATGGAATCTTATTCTTCACTCAGTAACCTGACTTTGAGTCAGTGTGTGTGATGTAAAGGGTTGGACTGGCTTTCAGGCTGTTTTTCTCTTCCATGCAAAGATTCACATATCCTCGTGAGTACATTTTGATGTCAACAAAAAAGCCACAGCTGTGAGTAGTACTTAATGTTACTACTGGGATCATCATTTCTTCCTCCTATATTAGATTCAACCAGTTAATGCTCATTTAAAGAGAAGTGGAAGCTGGCTGCACCTTTTCACACATTTGTGCTGGTGGACCTTCATGTGTGGGTATGACACCACAGGTGCGCTGAGTTCATTGGTTTATTTACAACAAGAGTAATCCGTTGCAGGGTATGGTTGTTTGTTTTGGATACTGGTGGACCATCGTGAAGTTAGCTGTGTAGATTATTCTGTTTGCTTTTGGTGCTATCTAAATTGCATCACCCAGGCATAAAATAGACTGGTATCACTGATAGCCAGTTAGTGTAGCTGAACTCTGCAGGGGTCCAACCAGTGTAGAATGACCCAAAATAACCAGAATCTGTATGCTATGCTCACAAAAGTGCCAGACTTGTTCCAATATCTTTAATCCCAGAGTATACTACTATAACACAGTGTTTCTCTGTTTATTAATTTGTGTTCATTTTCTCGAAAACAAAAGACCAGTGTGATGACCCATGATGCTCAGTCTATCGCTAGCCTTTCAATAATTATTGTGATTATTGTAAGATATTCACTGGCTTAGGGGCTTACATGGGAGCTGTTGTACTCAGTCCAGTTGTTTCTTTTTTTTATTTAAAGGTTTTTTTAAAAGATTTCATGAAACCTGTAAAATTGGGTAACTGATCACGGTGTTCTTTCAACATGTTATTTCCTAATGGTCTTTTTGTTGCTGCCCATGTGAAACATTATATTTTATGTACACTCAGGTGCCAGTTTATTTGGTACACCTAGCTAAACTACAGTAATACAGTATAATGTTCCAATTTTGATGACACTGTTTTAGAGATGAGACTTGGATTTGTGGCCATTTTGGATGCTGTAGATTGTGGTTATATTGAATAGGTTGTACAGAGTTTCTAATATTTTGCCCATCCCATTTATATCAACGAGGGTAATTAAAAAGTGGCAAGTGAGTGTTTTATGTAAAGTAGGAAACAAGAAACAAATCTGACCGTGTCATTTGAAGTCTTCATCTTCTGATAAAGGGGAAACTGTCAGATTTCATTTCTAGCTTTATTTTTGATGTTATTCATGATGTTTTCACTAACAGCCCATTACATCCATTGTGATGTTTTCTCTGTTGACAGTCCCATTGCCTGAGACAGTTGGCAACTGTCTTCTTGTTGCATGGGTAACATTACCTAAAATGAATGTTACCACAAATTTGACGTCCATTTCCACAAATACACACAGCTGAGGGCTGAGACGCATAGGCTGCACTATATCAACCCAAAAAAGAACACCCTTTCAGCCCAGCAAGTGTAGGTGTATGAACACTTAAATTATAAGCTTATCTAAACTCTCCTCAAGTGTGAAGACAATAGCATAAAAATATCAAAGAACCTCAAAAGACAACAGTCAAATACCAACACTGAATGGATTAGCCTCATGTTAAAACACCCCAAAGACTCTGCCGGGGTTCCATTAAACAACAGACCATGTAATAAGATCAGAGGGATTGTTAAAGGGCTGTAAAAATGGTACCTTGAAAATGTACTATGCAGTATCTAAAATACTAATTATATATTCTTTACCTGTCCCATTTTTAAGCATTTTCAGGACACCTATTGGTGCAAGAGGAAAGAAGACTTTTCTTCTGCAGGAATGTGAAGACTGAGCTATTGCTTTGGGTAAGTCAAGAAATCACCAAAACTGTTCAAATAGCATAACTCAGGAAATTGTGCTTTACAAACACACATAAAATAAAATAGTATACATTATATTGCTATAATATGATAATAATGATACTGTAATACTTCATCCATGTAAGTGTGCTGAAGTGTGCTTTTCCAGGGGCAGTGCACTCTTCGGCAGAATGTGTTCTTCCCTTAGAGCAAAGGAATTTGATTCAAATGTTTGCTAAAATACTCATGTCAATGTCAAATAAGAGCTAAATTGATTTAAAGGCAACAATGCAAATGATTGCACTAAAAGTAATGAAGTTAGTGGCCGCGGACTGGAGTGTTCAGATGGATTTTTCAATAACAGAGAGAGACAACAGAGAGCCACTGACGTCACACGGGAGGAAGGGAAGATTTAGTTCCAAGTCACAGGTCAGCGTTAAAGATATGCCTTCTTCTCAATTTATTTTCAGGGAAGAAATGAGAAAGAAAAAAAAGTCAATACATAAAAGACAAGTCTTTGGCAGTTTTGTCTGAGAAGATATGCCAGAACAAACAGCCCTAGTTGGATTCTATAGGCTTTTAGCCGGTGCTGGTCAGACTTACTGGCAACAGAGAACAGACTGAAGGTAACATTGAGAATATTATTAACCACGTCATACATAATAATGTAACATAAATGCAATAACAACTGGTTTCGGAGCAGGCAGTGAGATGACAACCAGATGTCATTAACGATTTTTACCATACTGTTGATCTACAAAAAATTACACACTCAAGTAATGATTTCAGGAATTACAAAGCCACATAGCCAAATACACCAAATTATATTTTATGATGTATACTGATTCAGATTTTTCAAGGTAAGAGATATTACCCTTTATGGATTTATGTGTAAAAAAAAAAGGAGAAGATTTTTGTAATGTTTCAAACGAGTGACATAGATTGTGCAAAAGCATCTCAACATCAAGACTCTGTGCTTTTTATATTCAGTGAACGGCATCTCTCACCAGCTTCACAGAGCCAAATACATTTTACTTTCTCTGAGATTGTCTACTTCAACTTCTCAGTCACCATTTCAGAGCTCCACACCCCAAGGGCTATAAGCTGTTAGTCTCTGGGTTTTTGAGAGAAAGTAGTGAAGGAAAGGCAAAAATACAAAGAAAGACATAGAGGAAGAGATAAACTGTGTCTAGGTGAGAGAAAAAACAATAATAGGGATGAGATGAAATTAGATGAATCAATGTATCCTCTAGTCTGTCTTATATGGAACTTTACCTCCCAGTTCCACATTGAAATATTTTATTGATCAAAGACTTTTTTCTTCCCAAGAGAGACAAAGAAAGCGTGTTTACATACACGTAAAGGTGCAGTTCACCCAGTGAGATATCTGCTGCCTCCCCTATACAATAAAGGTGAATGTAATTTCGTAACGAGGTTAGTAAAAAATACTGGTATTATAGTAACCAGGTTATTTCAGAGCATGTCCTACACATTCTCCGATGTCCTGTGTTAACCTAATTTCTCCCAGTCACCTTGTTTCTTGAGTGCATTCAAACATAGCGATAGATTAAAGTACTCGACCTGGAACTTTGTGACAAAATACATTTAGAAGATATATGTCCTCCTCTGGCAAAAGCAGCACAGTGCTGTCTTTAAAAGTGTCCTTTTAAAATTCCTGCAAGGCTTTTCTGCAGTACACCTCTTGGGTTATGCTGGTTTTCTGCATGAGCGAACAAGAGTGGAAGAGAGAGCAGGAGAGAAAGACAAGGTGAAGCTGGTCAATAACTGTGCCTGTGTGTGTGTGTGTGTGTGTGTGTGTGTGTGTGTGTGTGTGTGTGAGCGAGTGTGTGAGCGAGTGTGTGTGTGCTTCTCTTAAAAAGATTGAAGGGAGGAGAAAAATAATTGTCGAATTGTTTTTTATAGGGCTTTCCCTAGGAGATTTGGATGCAGATTCATTAATCTAAAAGCAAGATGTGTGCCCTCTCTCAGGATTTTCTGGGGAAAACAATACAGCACAGGAAAGAGAGCAGCTACACTTGACTTTTTCCTCTCCCTCTTTCCTCTCATTTGCTATCCATTTCTTTTTGTCTTTGATTCTTGCTCTTCGCTACTCTCCCCTCTCAGACTGTTCTTCCCTGCAATAAAACAGTGGATATGAACACTTGACAGAAAATAGGGTGCATAAAAAATACAGTGAGTTGAATTGTTTTGACTAGTTCATTTTGAGGTTTATGGAGCAATTTCTTACAAGCGCAATCTAATTGAAATTATATCTTTGAAATACCAATGATACATTTTGACATGTATTACCTATTATTGGACTTATTGTTATGACAGCTGTTGACTTCAGGTGCGATCACACCATCGCTTTTGGTCTGTACCAGACTAAATTTTATATTTGATTAATTTAGTTTCACGAGGTTAGCCAGGGGTTGGCAACCTTTGGTACCCGTTTGTGAGGGACTGTAAAATATTATAGCAGAGAAGAGAGTCAGCATTGTTTATACCAGGTAAAACCAAGAAAAAGGAACACAAATTGAAATTGCAGCCCTCAGGTGGATCCCAGATTGAGCTGAGTTCACTTTATTAAGGACTGAGACTCACATTTTCATGTGGCCTCTGCAGTTGGTGTACAGTATTCCTATGCATTTTTTCTCACCTTCCAATTGAACCAAAGTAAATGAGAAAATACTGAGGCGCTTGACTAAACTGTTCCAAACATAAACAGTGTGAACGCACTTTTTGTGTTGCTTTGCAGAAGAACTGGATGCCTACACACACACACACACCCACAACTTCCTCAGATTACATCATGCTTCTGGTACACTAAAAGCACACACACACATACAAATTCAATCACAAGCATATTTTTCTCAGCTTTTGCTTTTAGCTTTACTTGACCAGAAAGGTCACTTAAATTTCTATTCACATGAATTGCCTGCCAGACAGCTTCACATGTATCTCCCATCAAATTTAGGACTTCAAAACACACAAAAACATGGATTACACAGCTATAAGTTATTTTTACCTGTCCAATTGAACCCTAAAGGGAAATACTCTTTTCATTGCAATAACTGTGGCAACTGGAAGGAATTCAGAGTCGGGCTCGTGGATACTTCAGCAGATTGGTCATTTGATCTTTGTTTGAGGGGACACTCCTGTAAAAGAGATTTTTTTATTTCAGTGAGGCAGTTTCCTGGTTAATGGGAAACTCCGCCAATTTTACACATGATGTTTAGTTTACTTGTCATGAGGAGTACTTCTCAGCCTGTGAAAACAGCGGTATAATGTCTTGTGTGGCTCTGGAGGGAGCTGTCTAAACTAGGGAATGTGGGATTTGAAATAAATTAGCATTTAATAGAGGGCCTAAAGAAAGACACTATCGAGATGCATTACTGGAAAAACGACCCTAAAGCTTGGTACATGCTAGTGACGAAAAGTTGGGATATCTCAGCCTCTACTGCTTTGATTTTTAAAATCTGTTGCTTGTAAGTCACCCACCTTAAAGGAAGTGCACATTTCAATTAAATAAAACAACAAAAGTTACAATGGTTTCTGGTAATATAATCCAAACACATAAACTGTCATGGTTTTGGGTTTGTGTTTAGTTATTTCCTGTTTTATTTTGGTAAGAAGCTTTACTTCCTGCCTTTGTTTGCTTTTCCCTCTAGTTTTGATTGTCTTTCCGGTCCTGATTAGGTTCACCTGTGTCTTGTTTTCCCTCTCTAGAGTGTTTAGTCCGCGTGTTTTTCTCCCAGTGTGCTGTAGCTTAGTTGTATTTATGTGGATTCTGGTACAAGTTGTGTTTTCTTTGGTTTGGTTTTCTGTACACGATGTTTCCCTCCTGTGTTCGTGTGCTCCTCCTCAGCCTGCTTTTCCCTCCACACCTGCCCTTTGTCAGTGTCGTCAGCCCTGCCTGCTCCCTGTGTGTCCCCCAGCCAGTTGGCTCCCTTTCTGTTATCCCCACCTGCAACTCAGACCCCTCGTTAGTTCAGTTAGTGTATGAGTCCTGTTTCAGTTCAGTCTCTGTTGGATCCTTGTCTGAGTTTTGGCTTGTTCTTTTCCGTACAGTTTTGTCTCTTCCTTCACTTAGTCCTAAATAAAAGATTTTCTTAAGTAACTGTTGCCTTGCATTTGGGTCCACCTGCTCTGCTTATCCTGATATAAACAAAGTCAGGTGTATTTAGGACAAAATGACATGATCATGGATGTATACTGTGTTTATGAATCCAAAGCTATAGATGTTTGACAAAAATCCCCCCCAAGAAGCGCACCCTGTGCCTTTTTTGCCCCTTGGATTGATTTTATAGGGGCATTTACTAAACTTGTACTTTACATTGTCAAATAAACACAAAGATTTGTTTTATTTGAAAAATAACAAGTGAGAACAACAACAAAAAGTCTAAGCATTCCAGGGCATTTTTGTTCCAAGCTCTGTTAATTTCTGACCCGGCCTCTGCCATGCTGCTGACGTATTTTCTCTGTTCCCCTGTCTGCTGTAGAGAATATCAATTAATTGTTGATATTCAGTTTTGACAGAGTGTTTCTATTTTAACAGCTTTTCTAGCCTTGATGGCACTGGTTTAGCGGCATGCGAGTCGAGTCCGTGAGTGAGGTAGCCTACACACAGAGAGACAGTACTCTCCAGGGAGAGCAAAGACGAGAGATGAGTAAGAGAAATAATTTCACAAGGTGTGCTCTAAAAGAGAGAAGTAGACAGCGGAACTTCTAATCAAGAATGGACAGACTCTTGTTCAATCTTCCCACTGGCAGTTCAAAACCAGTATGTCTCATGTGATCCGAGACCGTGGTGATTATTAAAAGCGGCAATGTGAAGTGCCACTACGAGACAAAGCACAGAGCATCTTTTGAGCAGGTTAACAAGGGGGAGCCCTAATATTTTTAATGAAACCGACAGAGAGACAGTGGATGAATTGTTGAACTAGCTATTGAGACCCTGATGTACTTACTTTGATTGTCAGGGGAAAAGTTGTTGAGTTTTGATGGAGCCAGCCTCTAGTGACCATGACAGGATTTGCAGATTAAGACACTTCACACATTGGGGCAAACAGTGGGTTACACCGGCGAAAATCCACCATACCATGCCAGGTGGATGTAATTGTTCTCCAGTTACTGTTTGCATTGTGGTGTGTGTTTGTTTCAGAATGAGCATGGTGTGTGTTGATTAAACAATGTCTGACTTGTGACCTGCTCTTCTCCCAAACCTGCTAAATCGAATAGACTGCACCTGCAGGTGCCCTGTTGGCTTAAGCACGCACACACAAACACACAATCATGTGGACAAATACATACAAACACATACACACACCTGTGAAAAATTATGACAAGCCGATATGCTTGAAGGCACAAGGAAAAATGCTACATGTTAGCATGGGCACACACACATACATCCTCACACACAGAAATATATATACACACACTCATACACCTGTGGGGAAATAGGGAGAAGCTCTGATACGGTTGGATGCACAAGGTCAAACCCTGCATGTGAGTATGCAAACCACAAACGCACACACTCTGTATCTGTGTACAGATACAGACACAAATTAGGTCATACAAATGCATACTAGGACTTGCATTTAGCTACAGGGGGTGACTGAGGAGAGAGAGAAAACAGGAGTGAACAATAATAAGAGAGAGAAAGGAGGGAAGAGATGAAGAGAAGAAACAGTGAGTTAATTGGATGAACGGCAGAACAGGAAAGACAAAAAAGGAGAAGGGTGTGCTACAGTAAGGGTCAGAGAAATAATGGGGTTGAAGAAAGGATACGAAAAAAAGTCATTAACTTTGTTTATTAATTGCTTGACTTTTTCCCCGTTTCTGTCGTCGATCCAGAGTTTATCTTTGTTATTACATCATATCGTTACAAAGACTTCAATCCATATTCAATATGTTGTAAAAAATATAGATGCTTGAAAAAGGTGAAAGTTGTGACACATACAAAATAGGTGCAATAAAGTAAAAGGGAACAACCTTGAGCATGTTTTGAAATGTGTGCAAATTCAGTGTAATATCCATCCATCCATCTTCTTCCGCTTATCTAAGCAGAGACGCCCAGACTTCCCTCTCCCTAGACGCATCCACTAGCTCTTCCGGGGGAATACCGAGGCGTTCCCAGGCCAGCCGAGAGACATAGTCCCTTCACATGTCCTAGGTCGTCCCCAGGGCCTCCTCCCAGTTGGACATGCCCGGAACACCTCCCCAGGGAGGTGTCCAGAAGGCAGGACAGGTGCCTCAGCTCCTCACCCTATCTCTAAGGGAGCGCCCAGCCACCCTACGGAGGAAACTCATTTCAGCCGCCTGTATCCGGGATCTTGTCCTTTCGGTCATGACCCAAAGCTCGTGACCATAGGTGAGAGTAGGAACGTAGATCGACTGGTAAATAGAGAGCTTCGACTCACAGCTCAGCTCTTTCTTCACCACAACGGACCAGTACATCGACCGCATCACTGCGGAAGATGCACCGATCTGCCTGACGATCTCCCGTTCCATCCTTCCCTCACTCGTGAACAAGACCCCAGTGTAGTAAACAACTGTAAAATTAAAGTTTCCTATATCCCAACACACTGTAAAATTAAAAAGTTAACTTATCATATTTAGTTTGTATAATGGGTGTGTTTAAGTGAACTCAAAGACAAAAATAAAAGTTATTAAAGAATGTTATCATTTTGATATCATTTGTTTTTTATGCAGATTTTCTGTTATTATTTTTTGTAGTTTCATTGTTTGCTAAAAAGTTTCTCTACTCTTTGCTCATGCATAATTTTATTTTGGTAGTGTGGGAAAAGGCAAAAGTAGAAATTTCGAGGGAGAAAAATGAGAAAGAGACACTATGAAACTTTGGTTTTATGTTTTTTGTTTTGTTTTAGGCCCAACTCTTCATTAAGCATAGAGTCAAATCACAGCAGGATATTATATGTCCAACACTAAAACCCAAAAGAAACAGTGAAAACATGCACACACTACAAATTCCACACACATATTTGCACATACAGTACATACAGTTGTGTTCATAAGTTTACATACCCTGGAAAAATGTGTGAATGTTTGGCCATTTTTCAGAGAATATGAATGATAACAGAAAAACTTTTCTTTCACTCATAGTTAGTGGTTGGGCGAAGCCATTTGTTGTCAAACTACTGTGGTGTGGCTGTTTCAAGATGCACAATAAGGAGGCACTTGAAGAAGAATGGGCTGCATGGTCTAGTCGCCAGAAGAAAGCCATTACTACACCAAACAGCACAGAGACAAGCCTCAAAACTTCTGGAACAAAGTCATTTGGAGTGATGCGACTCAAATTGAACTTTTTGGCCACAATCATAAACGTTACATTTGGAGAGGAGTCAACAAGGCCTATGATGAAAGGTACACCATTCCTACTGTGAAACTTGGAGGTGAATCGCTGATGTTTTGGGGATGTGTGAGCTAAAATTTAATGGCAAGATGAATGCAGCATGTTATCAGAAAATACTGGAGGAAACTTTGCACTCATCAGCCCAGAAGCTGTGCATGAGATGTACTTGGATGTTCCAACAATGACAACACAAAGGTAAGTCGGCCTGTCAATGGCTACAGCAGCATAAAGTGAAGGTTCTGGACCGGCCATCTCAGTCTCCTGACCTCAATATCAGAGCCACTCTGGGGAGATCTCAAACGTGTAGTTCATGCAAGAGAGCCCAAGAATTTACAGGAACTGGAGGCTTTTTGCTAAGAAGCATGGGCATCTGGGAAAATAAAGAGCCTCAACTACCACAAAAGACTTAAAGCTGTCATTGATGTTAATGGTGGCAATACACGGTATTAAGAACTGGGATATGTAAACTTTTGGGTTTCATGGTCATTTGGGTAGTTTCTGTTGTCATTATGATTTTTAAACGAGTAAACTCAATTGTTTGACAACAAATGGCTTCACCCAACCACTATCTATGAGTGAAAGAGAAGTTTTTGTGTTATCATTCATATTCTCTGAAAAATGGCCAATCGATCACAAATTCTGCCAGGGTATGTAAACCTATGAGTTCAACTGTATATGCAGAGCTTTTGATGCCCCCTCCGTTCAAACACTGAATCTGTCTGAGCCACTTTTCTCCATCAGTGTGAATCGTATGTTTGAGGGTTGCAGTGGTTTGTTAGTTAGGTTACTCAACAGAGAATAATGGTTGGCAAGAACAAGAGACAGAAGGGAGGGGGGGGGAGGAAGTGGAAAGGCGATGAAAGACCTTAATAATTCAGCTTCTGGCATAAATTGCTGAAACTGAAAGTATTGCAAATTACTTTTGAAATAAACTTCCAGTGAACTTTCCAGTGTTGTCAAATGTTTGCTGTAGAATTGGGGAAGTATGTCAAAGGCAAATATTTGCTGCAAAGAATTTTATTAAAAGGAGAAGTGGTTTTGTTGATGATGAAAAATAAATATAAAATATTCTTGATTGGGGAAAAAATGCCATTCATTAATACAAGCCAAACATTGTGTTGGTATCAGAATGACTCAAAGTTCAAATTCATTCTTTTAAGTTCTATTATGTTCGTTATTTGAATTCTAATTAAGCTCAGCATAATTTACAGTTGTCCTCAAAGATGATAGCCATTTACCATCAGACTAATGTCACTCTGCAAAATGACCCCGGCCAAGAACATGGTTAAATAGCCTGAATCAGTTCAGTTTTGCTTGTTCTCTCATACTAAACAATATCTATAATATATGAGTGCCATGCCTGTCGCGGCGCTGATGAAAGGGAGGACTCAAATAGCAGGTGAAAGAACAACAGTTTATTCAGGCCCACCAGAGACACCAAAAAATAAACAAAAGAAAACTGTGTGGTGGCTCCCGCTGTGCCAGTGCACACCACAGCTGACACACTGGCTGGAAAAACCACCGAGAATACAGGAGGCAGGGTGACCCAGCAACAAGCGAGACCAAGCCAGCCAGGTAACCCATGCTTGCTGCAACTCCTCATCTAAGGGTCCTGAATACAGAGTCACAAACATAGGTAAGACACAAGGCAGAACGTAGTGCAGACATCCAACATCAACATGACAAGAAGTGATCCACTGACAAACAAGAGATAGACACAGCTGGGTATATAAAGGGTAGAGGGAACGAGCGACAGGTGTGGGAGATCAGCTCATGATCAGGCTAATTACTCCAATCACGAGCTGCAAGAAAATGACAGGACAGGACAACAGGAAGAGCCAGTGTCCCACCCTGAACCTGTGACAATGCCCTCTTTAAAATGAAAGTTGCAAATCTACAAAGATCGCAATTTGCACCAACATCGTATTTGTAAATATGTTTTTTCTTCCATTTAATAAGCAATACCTGATATTGTACAGTACTGGCCACACTTTTGTCTTCATTGCTTTCTGTTTGCAACTGACAGCAGACCCTCATTAAAAGGTTTTCAGAATCAGGTTTATTAGTATATTGGTGCATAACAAAAAACATAGTAAGATTAACTAGTTAAAGAAAAATATTAAAAAGTTGCTTTAGTGTTATTCATTTATCACCTGAACGGGTCATTCTTCCATCATTCAACTGTAAGAGGTAGTTCTTCATTGATGTCAGGGCATTAATAGCAGATTAAATACTGTATGCTTCATCCCAAGGTTTGGCTGAAAGCAGACGTTACCATGGCAACGTAACAGGTGTTCTTCCAGAGTTGCTTCATGAAATTGACATAAAAAGAACTTATCAAGCTAAATCTATCTAAATGAAATATCTCGTATTTGACTGGAGTAAGATGCTACAAATGTTTTCTACATTTGGTGTTTATCCTTTAGGTTTTGGTTTAGTGATACTGCAAGTTGTAAAAATTTGTCCTGACTGTGCCTATGACGAAATTATATCAAATGTACCTGCATGGGCACAATGAGTGAGTGTGAGCATTCATGATTTTGGTTTCACATCGACCCTGGGCTGACTGTATGAGTCTGAACACTAACCGTGAACTGGCACAAGACTCTTAACACTGGAGTTTCCCTAGGGATCAATAAAGTGTGATTTTAAGTAACAAAGGCTTCCTGTTCAAGGACAGTAGGCCTTACAGCTAAAATGGGGTTTTACCAGTACAGTGGGGTGCTGACAATACAATCACTCCCACTGGCCAGCACAGTCGCTCAAACAGTGGAGAGCACCACAGAAAGGCAGGGATCCTGAATCAGTGGAGGTTGTTACCAAAAATTATTTCAGGGTTCTTGTCAGCTCACGGACTCGTTCATTTCCACTAAATTGACACATACTTTCACAACTAAAAGACTGTGAAGGAAAAAAAGAGGGGATTATTGACGTGTGGAGGATACAAGTGTGATGACAGTAATGCTGTACGAAGAAAAGAATGGAGCAAAATGAGTTTTGAAGTTCTATATAACAAGGCAGTTGTCATTTATTTTTGTTCATTTCTTTTATGTTGTTAATTATTTTTGTTATTGATCTAATCGTTTCACATGGATCAATGAGATGATGTGCATTGTTTTGAATGTCCGCCAAAGGGAGTTACTGGGAGAGCAATGTGTAAAAGGTTATTAAATGTCCACGTGTGCCAATTGTATTTGACATGTTTTCATGGTTATGGTGCATGAACCTTTTAATGGCAGATATCAGATCACTAGAGTGATAAGCGCAAAAATGTGTATTCACATTTCTGATGCTTCTGAATTTTTCTAGATACACTGACCTTTCCTCACTGTCAAAACAACCTACACAGCCTGACATCAGACTTTCACAATCTGCCATCCATAAGACAGAGATAGTTGTGTGGTCACTAGGCTGCAAGTTTTACACACAATATTACTGTATGCGTTAGTGACAATCAGCTGCGTAGGACTTATAGCGACAGTGCAGACAGGCAGGGAGATGGAATAAGGAGCCCTCAGATTTGATAAGTCCACGATAATGGTCCTTTTCTTTTAAAGGTGTCACTGTGATATAGCAGCAATACAACTGATTGAAGTTTATTTTAAATGTCTATTTATGTCTTATTAAATGTCACTTTTTTGTGATGAGCTGTGATCTTTATATCTGCCAAGAGTCGTTTCCAGACTTGTTTACTACAAATAAAACTAATAAATAACTTAAAATAGTCGCCAACTTACAACCACTCCTCTACGTGCACACCACACATTTTATAGTCTGCTGTCCGTTGCTATTACAATGGTACTGTGAGGCAGAGAAAAGAAAAGAAAGGGGAGAGGAGGTAAGAAGAGAAGATGAGAGGAATAAATGAAGGACAGAGCAGTACTAAAAAAAAAAGTACAGTGGAGGACAGGAGATGATAGAAGAAGCGAGTGCAGGAAAAAAAGAAGACTGAGGATGACAGAAAGGACAAAAAAGAGAGAGAAGAAAGATAACGAGAGCAAGAGGGACACTGGGGGTGGACACGGGGAATAGATAGCCAGGGGCCTGTAGAGAGAGGAGACAGTTGGTAACACTTTGACATAACAAAGGCCAGATGCACACTACTGCTAAACAAAAACTGAGCTGCTGCCAGAGGGATGGCTGGGTGAGAGGGAAGGAGAGAGAAGGAGAGATAGAGACATATTGATGTGTGCGAGTGAGACCGAGACAGACACCAGAGAGACTGTGCGTTGGGAATGTGTTGGAAGGGCGGCACACTTTCCAGAGGACAGGCAGAACATAACTGTAAGCAAAACTAAGATCCAAGTTCACCAGAAGGGGAAGAAAAGAAGAGAAAACAGGGAAGGCAATATGGATGCAATATGACAACATTTTAAGTCAATCAAATAAAATGTATACGTCTTATGTGCATTACCATTTAAATATACAAGTAGTGACATTGTAGTATTCCTTCAATTAGTTACAAACCAATTAAACATCTTTTTAAAGGAATAGTTCACCCAAAAGTGGACATTTTTGTAACTAACAGGTCAGTCACCGGTGAAATGCAAATGTTGAACCTGCATTATTTGATATATGTGGCCCCTTGGGGGAGGAAGACCATGCTGTAAACACAACATTAAGATAATACCACCTTATAAAGTTCATATGGTGAATTTATTAGTTAAATAAATCCTATGACACATCCAGCGGAAAAAGAGCAACATTCGCATTTATTTGGAGCCATATTTTTGGCCGTCTGACAAATATAAGTGCAACATTTCACTTTTATTTTAGCTCTGTTCTGGTCTCCACCAACTCCTAAGGGAAATGATTTTCTGCTAAATGCTTCACTATTTCTGTGTGCCGCTGCTGGTCTGGTAGCGTACAGTGGGAACTGCAGAGCTGGATGATCATTTTCTGTGGGATCTTCACTATGAATGACCCTTTACATATTACAGTCATTGTTACTATAAAAGGTTTTATTAGTGCAGCTTTAACAAATGTGTCATCAATATCGTTAATATTTTGTTATTTTTTGCACAATACCTGCAGGTAATTTTAATTTCTGCGGAGAAGGAGGAAGGCATTTTTATCAAATATGTAGACAAATATCACATTCTAACATTGCTAACACATTATGGATATGTAATAGATACTATATATAAACCAAATATTAGCACCGAAGTCACCATTTGCTGGCAACCTTGTGAAATGGCAGGCCTGTTGACAGATCTCTAGACAGTTTATATGAGAAACAGAAATTGTTGTGCAAAAGCTTTCACAGCCAAGTATTAGAGAAACAGCAACTGGAAAGTTGTGGCTGCAGCTCTAAATTTGACCTCATCTCATTCACCTTTTGCCACAAGGAAAGTCCAGCATTTAGAGTTTCATCAAGAGCAAAACACTTTCGGGACTGCATTTATCAACATTCGCATTGGCTCACAAGGGTAAAGAGTGCTGCTGTCAGTTTATGTTTAAGCAGTAAAGGAGACAATGTTGCCCAAGAAGGCTGACAGTGCTGTGAGTGTGACTTAGCCATAGAGACAGTTGCTAATCAATAAATGTTTGTGCTGCATATATAAAATCAGAATGACTATCGAGTGTTAAGTGTGGGGATATGGACGGGTATGTGCTAAGTGTTTTCTAGAGCCCAGAGGGATTCCTCCCAGGCACAGCAATTACACACGGTGGCCCTGCAGACTAATGTCATGAATTCTCATGATCTCACTACTCCACAATTTATCAAGATTGATTTTTTTTTCTCGAGCTCGTTGCAGGTACTCGAAAAAAATTACACAAACTGCTCATTCAAAGACAGTATATGAAGAAGTCCCAGAAGTATCCGTGAGAATACGGTGTGTGTGCAAACCATGAAGTGCACCACTTCAAGAGCGCCATGGCTTGGCGGAAATACGTAAGTATCTCTTTTAGTGAGCGTGACTATGGATGAGCCTGGCAGCAAACTGTGTAACTGTCTGTTTTATTTAGGCCTATATGGCTGTCTTTTTTTTTTGTCATTTTGTCTGCTTAGCTAACTGCCTGTGTGGGGAAAAGAGTTAAATATGTATTCATCAGGAGATGGAAAATATAATGAAGAAACCAAGCCAGTCCTCCAGTTTAATACCACCACACTTACGTTGAGTGAAGTATCCTGTCAGCGTGCGCTTACATTGTGCTGAAATAAAGCTTCCCCCACCTTCTAAGGGGTGTCTGGCCCTGGCAATGATAAAATGTTTCATTGAAGCGCTGACACGCATTCTTCATAATTTATATAGCATGGCGTGATGCAGGAAACAACTAACTCTAACATTTCAGGATTCAATGTTATTGTTTCTTCCTGATTTTTTGCTTTAAAATCCCTTAAATCCCTTAAAGTCATATTGCCCTGACAAAATGTTCCTTTACTTCCTCTGTTTCCCTTTTATCTCCTCTGCCCCTTGCTCTCTGCGCTTTCCATATACCTTCTCGCCTCTCTATTTTGTCTATAATCTTTGTGGATATTCATCAGATAAAATTAGGTGGAGAGACAACTCTCCATTAATATCCTGTGCTCTCCTGAACATCTGCAGTGACAAGTTGAAACATTAGCAATGACAGAGGAGTTTGCTGATCTGCAGCAAGATGGACACGCTCCTCACTACCTTCTCAGTATTCTCCACTAAACACCAACCATTTCACAGACAAGCAGAAGAACCAGTGGTAAAAAAAAAAACACCCAAACAAGGAGATATATACAAACAGAGTGTTCATTACCAACCATGGGAGGACTGTGGAGGATATGTGTGTTTGTGTAGCGTTAACTTGCAGGTGTGTGTGTTACCAATCAGATTTCAAAGAAACATATACAGAGCAAGAAAGTAGAAGACAACGTACTGAGGTAAAAAGATTTGTCAGTGTTATTGATAAATCCAAAAGCAGAAACATCTTATTAAAACGTCATCAGCAAAACAAAAATGTTTGACTGGGAGGCTGACTTTCATGGAGCACTCCTGTTGTCATAATCAGTGATGAGGAATAAAGAACTGCTGTCCCCAGTGAATCCCTAATCCTAATTGACTTTGATGATCCTCTGACTGTTCTTTTTAATGCCACCATAAGGTTGATATTTGTGGTCCAGAGAGAAGTACAGTATCTTGACAACTATTGGAAGGATTGCTATGACATTTGCTAGATATTCAGGTTCTTAAGGTCCCTATAGAGGATAAATGCTAATCACTTTGGCAAACCACTGACTTTTCATCTAGCTTCACCATCAGGCCCAACTGGTGATGTATCCAATACTTTTGATCAAATACCTACAAAAGTTATGACATTTCCATCAACCTCAGCTATACTTTCTGTGTACGTAACTATGGTTTTGATAGCTATAAAATACAAACCAATTTATAAACATAGTTATAAATATAGACCTTTTTGATTGAAGTTTTGATTTTGAGCAGATGCTTGATTTAAAATATCTGGCTAAAATGATTTGTAAATTCTAATCTACTGGCTCTGTATGGTTCCTTTGTACCATAGCATGACACATTTTCACAACAGCAGTACAAAATGGGCTGAAATCTTTTAATATTTATCTGCTTTTTTTCTTCATCGGGAGTCTCATTAAGCAGGATTAATGAGTTAGTGAGCTAACTTTGGGCTTAACCAGCAATGACAGCCTCCCGATGCTAGTTCTTTTTTAAGATGGTGCATCGCCATGGCAACTGCACTGATTATAATTGTCTTTAAATACATAAAAAGCCTTCCTTAATCTCCCCAGTCAACTCGGGAAAAATGGCATCGCCCACCACTCCTTGAAGACACTGTTGATTTGGGTGCATAAATAGCAAGGAGGAGGATGCATTTTCTTACTCTGATGAGATATACTGTAGTTTTTATGAAAATTGTACCCACTGTGTCTTACTGTTGGGACAGTAATGTTTATGCACCACCTTCAATTTTCTTCCAGGAATCCTCTTTGAGCCTTGACAGCAGAAACTGTTTAGTATTTTTTGCCATTTTATTATGTTGTGCAGTATATTGATCATCCTAGATTTTTCCAGATTTTGTGTATTAGTCATGTTGAGCTTCCCAGCAGCATATGTTTACATAACCTCACAATTTTTCATGGTCTAGTTTATTGAAATTGTTTTGTATTAGTTGCAAATTCCAATGCGTATTTTGTAGTATTCTTTGTTAAAATATTTTATTTAGTTTTTCCATTGCAGTGACATAATTTTCTCCCACATGTCATTAGTGTCGTCTTGCTGCTTTGGATCTGACCTTATTACATGTGATTAGAAAACCTGCCCTTGAGGCTTTTTTTCTTCATATCCAAATTGGTTTAAGAAAAGTATTTCTCATCTCCCCATCTTCAAACTACAGCTTCCTGTTAATACAAATTGTGGCACTAACATACTGAATTTGTGGTCTAACAATGTTAGTTTAGAAGTTTCACTTAAAGTGTGTATGCTACTGTGTGTATAGTATATTCCTAAATATTTAACCAAAATATCCACGGACATCGTACAAGTGACATCAATAATATTGTCATTGTGACCTTTTTATTTATTTTCACCTCAGTAATACTTTGTTATAGAATATACTATGGAATCAATCCAACTTTTACTGTAAGTGCTCTTATTTTCACTTTGTGGTGATCTAAGATTTATTACAGCATGTTTATGTTGATTTATTTCGAGACACCTTTTCTGCAACTGACATTGAGAGATGGAAAGATTCCACTGATGGAATAATTTAATATATAGTGAAAAGTGATGGTTATACTTGAAAGAACCCATTTAGTATTGAATGCTTATAACATTGTCAGAGGCACAAAAAAGTATCACAATCGATGCAGCAGAACCAGAGATATCGTCTTTTTTATTGCACGCATTCTTCTTCCTTGTCAAAACCTGGCACTTAAATTACCCACAATGCATAATGCAGAGTTACGGTGGTATGTGAAGGAGTAAAGAGCAATCGCTGAAGATCTGAATGGGTGTGATGTGGAGCGGGACTTCTAATACACTATACCTACTTTCCATGTCAGGATTAATTTGAATTCACTACTGGGGCTGAATTAGTATTATCATGCTACCCTAGTTCCCAAACCTCAAAACTTGATGGTTCAACCACTGTATGCTTACATAGTTTATAACCCGCAGTGTGTATGTTAGCATGTCATTCTGTGGTTGCTCTGTCAACATGTATTAAAGTCTACTACTGGGGCTCTGTGAACTCTGTGAAAGTGGTCGGAAACAGAACCAACAAGTTGCCTTCCACAAGAGCACATTTGTTTCTAGTGCCACCAATCTTACAGATTTTTACAAATCTTGCTTTTTTTCATTTCTTGCCAGAAAGAAACCTTTTAAGTCACTTCAAAGCATCATTCATAGTTTGCTGTGTAGTGTGAATCTCAGGGAGAGGGAAGGACCCAAATGTAGACAATTTAATGGAGGATGAAGACGTGACTGTTTATTAATAAACGTACAGGCAGGCAGACAGGCATAAATCCAAAACTGAACAGGCAGACAGGACCAACACAGATATCATGTAAAACCGACCAAGAACAAAAGAAAACCTCAAAATAAAATAATACACAGAGGTAGGGCAGAATAACAAGACACAGGTGAACCAAATTAACACAGGTGGAAACAAACACTCAAAGGCAGGAAGCAAAACTAGAACACATCAGAGTAGGAGGACGTTTCAAAATAAAACAGGAAATCATAGAACACAAACCAAAAACCACGATAGAGAAGTAGTGCTGGGCCCAGGCTATAGAAGCACAGGGTTGTATGTCAATATTTTCATTATACTATATTTTGCTGCTGTATATGGTGTTGTGGTTGATTTTGTTTTCCTTGTTCAGCCTTCAACAACTTTACATAAATACCCACTATCAGTTTTCTATCTACCAAACACTGAGACGCAGAAGGATGAAATTCTCTACTTCATTTTGTACAGAGTAGTTTATTCTTCAGATTGCAGAAAGTACAATACAAATCTGGACTACGAAGGGTCTAGATTCAGAATGCAGGACAACATTTCTCCTGGCATCGATTTTTTAACCTTTCATACTGAGCTCTTCCGGATGGGATATAATGTTTCTGGTTGGTCAATGATCAAAAAACTGAAGTCACTGAAAGTCTCTGATTGGTTATAAATTAAAGGTGGGATCGTATGCCATTACACTTTTACCCATTGGGAGGCACTGTTACACAAGGAAAGATGGGTAAGATTTTAGAGGTACAGGTCATGTGCCGTTGCTGAGCGACACACCTGTCTGCCTGAACTTTATCCTAGACTCCTGTGGAACAGGAGGATCTGGCCACATAGATATGATTCCTGGCAAAAGAACATTCAATGTCTCTCCCCTGTGATAACAGTGCTAATCAGCAACTTCCCAGGCTCAACATAACAAAACGACCTGGGTTCTCACGATGTTCGTGTGTTGCTTTCTGATCATAAATTCAGTGCTTTCTTTGACTAAATTGAAACGCATCTAGGAAATGCAAAAGATATTGTAAAATAAACACATCTAGGTTATAAATTGATTATGCACTAAACACAATTTCCTTCAACAATGGTTTGTGTTTATTATATGTTGCTTGTGGGGATTTTGAATTGTACCTATGTCTGTGAAATTCCATATATTACATTTAAACATTTCATGGACTAAACGCATTCTGCAGTGTCTTTCTACATTGCCAGGAACAATTTTTCTACAAAATTCTGACTGAAGAATTCAATTCTTCCCACTCTGTAGTCAGTACAGCAGCTCACCATCTTTAGTTGCAGGTTGAAAACTCATCTCAGAACTACAGCACGTCCAGTCTTCCCACTGCATCATGTCCCTGCTTCCACAATGATTTTTATCTCAAAAAAAAAAATGCCCCTACCGTTTGAGCACTTTCCTAGTGTGTTTTATAACGTTTCCCTTCCCACATGATCATTCAAGATTCACAGGAGTATTGTCTGGGCACTGTGCCTCGTGTAATCTTTCCGCTGGATAATTTGTGATTTCAACCATCTAGAAATTAAAATATATTTTACTGTTGCACCCACAAGTTGCTTTAGACAGCAGCACTTTCAAAAAGTCCAATATAAGGTCTTTTTTTTTTTTTTACTGTTACTGCATCCTTAAAATTTACCATATAGATGTTCTTTGTTGGCAGGTTTTGTGTCTCTTTGGTGACCTTTATGGTCCTTCCTTGCATTCATTGTCTTACCTTTCTTACCTTATGACGTCGTTCCTGTTCACATGTATCACAATAACATTATCATGGGCTTTATGTGAATATTTCAGACATGGTAGAAACAATGGGAAAAACTTGAATCATCAACGATCAATGAGACAATCAAAGTACAGAACGGCAGCAGAAAGGATTAAAGGGGAATATAAAGGTAAGATGATGCAAGTATAAGAGATGGTGCTACAGTACATCAGTATCAGCATTCACAATGGCAACACAGCAGGAGTGTAAAAGAGGATCAGACTTCGGTCAGCACCTATTGTGCTCTGTGCCGTAAGGGCAGCACTCTCATCGACTGCCAGTTAGAGGACGGTGTGATGATGTGATTCTTCCAGCAGTTTATGCAGAAACAGGCAGCTAGATTAGATTAACAAAATATGCTATTGGACCTGTGGTTTAAGCTTTCACATGCACATTTCACATTTTTAGTGGAGCTTAACCTTTATCTATTGTTGGAAACTCCTACCATAGCTGGATGTCTGCCACAATGGTTAAATCACTCTGAATTAATTTCTGTAGCCCTTTGTTCTGCCACCTGTGCTTGGATTTTTTAATACTGCTGCATTACAGATGATTTACATCACCCAAGCTCTATGTCGAAGATAATTTATACATATACATTTTTGTGTGAGATCTCTGAACCACGCTAGACTCCCCATCTGATTCTAAATTATACGATGCAGCAGAACTAATTTAGAACCACAACAACTTTGTTTGAATATTATGTCCTTGCCTATGGGCAGCAGACCAATATAAACACAGAAAAAAAATTTGGTTTTACTGTATTACTATATTTTTGGGGCTGGCTAGTCACCATATCTGTGCTGGCTTATCATATCCAATATTTGACTAGGGCAGTGAATTGTGGGAAAACAGCTGCTCAATTAAGCACACTGATTCTTTAATCAGTGGTTGCTATGGTTTCCCTGGAGTTCAGTGGACCATGTTCCATATGGTCTGTATCAGCAGCATGTGTTATGTGGATTATATGCCAATATGTGTTTGGGAGTTTCAGTGTATGGACTTTCATGCGTTCCTCCCTCTGCATGTGCTCATGTGTGCCAAGCTGAATGTGTGGCTGTTTGTGTTACTAATCCAGAGGTTCTGAGTCTGTCCCTCTAGGGAGGAACTTCAAATGCAAGATTCCTCCTCTTGCCCACATGTCTATTGAAATAAGAATGTTGTGTGAGTGTCTGTCAAATTCCAGCTGTACCGTCCAGTGCAGCGTAAGATGACTGCTGCACAGCTCTCTAAAGAACAGCCACATTCCAAAGATGTATACATCAATAATATTGACACACATAGACACATTTTTTCTGTATGTTTGTGGTAATGTTGACCTTGAAACCCCCGCCAAGGAGCCAACAGTGACAGGCCTGTGATCTAACAAACTGATACAGTTTCCTTGGTGTCCTTAGCTGTACATTTACAGCTATACTCACGCTACATCCGAATTCAAGGAACGCATTCTTCAAAGTATATTTCTGAGGACCTGAAGGCCAGGCCGACCTGATGCTTTCCCACCAAATGCGACATCGCAGAGAAAACCAAAACCAATGCTGTGTTTTTGTGGCCCTTGTCAACTCTCCACAGATTATCAGCAGGTATCTGCCTTTAAATTGTAGACAAAGTTGGAAACATCAGCGCAAAACTTGATAAAGTACAAGACTCTTGTAGATTACAGAATGCGGTGTGACATTTTTCTTCACACATGGAAGACAACTGGCAAACATTAGCTGGGGACTGATGACCAATTGAAGGTATTTCACAGTCACTGACATTTTCCAACAACAAATAACAAGGATTGGCTGACTACATCATTAATTAATTGACGTGCACACACATTTGTTTGATACTTAGAGGATAGACACGTTTCATCCTCCAAATTCAGCTAAAAGGTTGTATTTTTCTGCTACACTTTAAGGAGCATTTGGAGTGGGACAGCCTTGCCAAGCCTTTGTGAAACATTCATTCTTTAAATGTGGACTCCAAAGGATGAAGCCCCGTGAATTAGGATGCAGTAATAGACCCCGAGGTTCACTGCCACACAAAATTTAATGACCTTGCATGAGCAATCATTTTGTTATGATAATGCATGTCATAGTGCACATGGCTGGGGCAGCATTACCATTAATATCAACAGTTTAATGGGCCTGTTAACTTGTGGCATGGGGTGCGTGTCACAGTAGGACAGCAAAAGGCCAAGGCCCTGTCACGTAAGTGTTTATAAGAGACAAAAAAGAATCAAACAAAAGAAACAGAGGAGTATGTTTGGGTTGCAGACTGAGGCTTCCTCCAGCTGGTGGGAAAGCCAAGGGGCAGACAAGAGAGAGGACAAGCATATATGGGGGAAGACACACAAAAAAAAAGGTTGAATGAAGCATCAGGGATGTGGATCACTCACCACTGGAATCTGCAGAATGTTTTCTTACACTGGGCTGTGTCGATGACTGGAGCTGTCCATGGTCCTGATATCTCCACTGAGAATAGAAGTAGCTCTGCGCTCAGAATTACAGTAATGTGTAACTGCAGAAGTACATACATGACACAAGGACGAGAAAATGTGTGGGGCACATTAAATAAAAAAAAAAATCTAATACCTAATTGAGTCACTTAATGGAAATGTTTTTCATACCTACTTCAACAGCAAGATGGGAGTGCTGAGTGACCTGAAGAACAGCGCCTCTGGAGCTGACCCAGTTCCAACATGTTGATTAAACATGTGAAAACCGCACTGTACATTTCATATCACTAAAATGACTAAATTAAAAGCCACAACGTTCACCTCTTGTAAAGAAAGTGCAAAGATTTTTAGGTCTGGTCAGAAACTATAGTTGCTTTGTGCCTCTCATGTTTTAAATATAGTTGTCTGTGAATAAAGATTATACACTACATAAAAGTTACAAATGATTTTGTTCCTTCCAATACCTCCAGAGTATTTGAGATTAGAGAATACTTAAGTTAAAAAAAGACAGCAGTAGAGTAAATTAGAGGGATACCTACCTTCTTACCAAAGTATACTGTAGATTTCTGTTTTAAAGAATCTATATTTCTTTCAAAATTAAATTGCTAAGGAACAGTTGTCAAAACAATTCTTGCTCTCAATTTGATTACAAAGCAATGCAAATGTAACTTTAAAAAAATACTTGTTGTTTTCTCTGATGGATAATCAAATAAGTGTCAAGTCTTTTCAAGCTGATTTTCATCCCATAATAAGAACAGATATCAGTGGCTGTCTGGAGGGAATATGATTTCACCAGTTTTAAAACTTATTGTTAACATTAGCTGTCCAGCATGAGGTGATTTGTTCGAATCATACACTTTTAAGAACTTTTCTGAGATAATTTGCCTATTTCTGACTAAAGTTGTTTTTCTTTGCAGCCTTAAATTCTGCATAAAATGATGTGGAGCAAATGATGATTTAACGCGGAGGCAGCTGTATTATTTGTGGAGCAGGAAAGGGTGAAGCTTTGCCAGATATGGCAGATTTTATGGGTCTCTTTAATCTATTTGAAGTATTATAAATATTAATGACTAAGGGTTTCACCATAAAGTTGACATGGACTGTGATGGATTTAACCCAACAACCAAACATAACCAAAAACAATGCAAAAGTTTCTAATTCACTGGGATTCTTTCTTGTTCTTTAGCTTACTTACCGGTCTACCTCCCCGCTGCTTGTCTAACTCACAGTAAGACAAAATAAATAATTGACTGCACTTGTCTTCCTGAGCTGTCTGAGTTTGGGTCCTCTCCCTGTGCCAGCACAACCTCAAGTCGGACAATGACGATGTGGATAGGTTTGGAAACTGCTTGGCTGAGTAAATTAATATATATTTCATATGTCAGTTCATTGTTAATGTTTGTTTCTATGTAAGCTTTGGAAACAATATATAAATCACTAAACAATTTGTGGTAAGGGTAATGATCAGCTACACTCTTAGCATGTTGATGCAACACACAACAGGCTATGAAGAAGTATTTCTGAATAAACTTAAACATTTAACGAGATTCAGTGGGGATTGCATTTGTTGATTTTGCTGCTGTGCTGAAGATGACTGTTGTGACTGTTTAAAGTGTCAAACAAAATGGGAAAAGTAGAATTGCCTTTAATAGTATTTGAAAGATGTTTCTGTTCCATGGCATTGTGGTTCCATCAGACAGTGTTTTGGGGAAAGTTGATATGGATTCTAGAAAGGCCGCAGTCTGTTTGTTTCACTCTGCAGTTCGCTGCAGGGGCCATTGCGAGGATTTAAAACTAGTCACGATTTACTGTATAACCTGACAGCAGCCACAGAGTGCCCAGGGGAGAGGCTGAGCGAGCCCAATGAAGATAAATAGCAAACTCAAGCTTAAGTAGCTTCAGTTAAAGGCAAATACCACCAAATTCATCCAGCTAGGAGCAAAACAGTTTGTCATAATTAATTATATCCCCTATAGCAGGAAATAAGAGATTATCCTGTCCCAAATGTGCTAGGCCACAGCGATGCACTGTACATCTCCATTGAGAAATAATTTAGAAAAGTTTCTTTTGAGTGTGAAAACTAAATTTTTGTAATACATTTCTCAGTTATTGGTAATAGAGACCCAGGTTGCACATTTGCATAACATCAGAGAATAAAGTCTTGCTCCTTCGGTTTCTTTTGAGAAAGAGTTGTTTATATCCATTAATATTGGGTCCAAGGCTATGTTTGAAATGAAAACCAACATGACCAGAGAAGAAAAATGTACTGATGACCAAAGTTAATACTGGTCAAGACCAACCCAGAATAGGTTTGATTTACACTGCAATGACTTGTGAGCTCTTAACATGATGGATATTTCCCTGCATCCTGGCTTTGACATAAAAATAAAAATCTGTCGATACCCAACATGCCTTAAACACACTATATTTTGGGCTGTTATCCTGCGTAATACCAAAAAGATAAATATTTTTTTAAAGTACATTTCATCTCAGTATTGCAGGATTGTTACAGCAGTTCCTGACTATATCTTGACAAATAAATGTAATTATTTCTTAATTACAATAATGATGTGAATATGTTTCCAATTGTAATGGACTCGAACCACTAGAATCCTACTGTAGAAATACTGATTTCATGCTGAGATGAAATAGGTTTTCCATGAAGCAACCCCACCACCTCAGGGTTACAAGATTTTCATCACTATTAAGTTAGTCATAACTTGGTCAAGATGGAAATTATCTTTTTGTCATGCTGAGACCCAAGCATGACCACCTCCCTGTGCCTAAGAGGTCTGATCTGAAGCTGGTGGTCAGGCAGAGCTCACATGACCAACTTGATAGGCAGCTTTTTCTGTAGCCTGCTCAGCTACAACATAACAAGAACCTGTTATCTGTTATCAAAATCCATAATGTTTTTGCCGCCCGGCCCTCTCTGTGTGTCATTCAGGACGCATGTTCCAGGACTGTGCTCACTGGCCAATCACAACCAAGTTATTTAAACGTGTGCTTATGTCACGGGCTCCACCGTAGCCTACTCTGTCGCTGCTGTTGCACATGCTGTTGCGGCTGTAAAACAAAGACTAAATTGTTTTGTCACAACCCCTGCAAAATTACTAATTTTATCCATTTGGGCTGAAAACATTTGGAAAGTCAAATAACAATTCAGTTATGTTATTCCCATTCAAATTTGCATAGTATTAAACCCGAAGCAGTGTTGCCACATTGGATTGATGTTTTCCAGCCCAACAATTGCTCAAAATCTGCCCAAATTGCTAAAAAACACATAAATATGATACAACTTAATTCGTTAACAATAGCAACAGTATTGTGGTTAATAACAATTTTTCAATGACATAATAAAACAATTTAAGTGTTCACATTGTACAGTACAACTATAAAACCATATTCCATTTCTGTCCTCTGCCTTAAAAATACAGAAGAAATAAAGGGACAGCTCAAATAACAAATAATAGGTTTTATCTCACTTGGTAAACTGCAGCAAGCTTGAAAGCCAATTTAAAGGGTACTCCACAGACACGCATGAAGTATGGAATCCCATGCTGTCAAAAAGCCAACAAATAATGAGGTTGCAAGCATAGAGATTTCTGTTACAATGAAAATACAGATTTGCAAAACTACTACAGCTTGTGAGTGTTTAAAACGGTAAGCCGCGAGTTGCTGGTAATGATGGTAACTGACATCTCCTCTCAGCAGAATTAATAAAAATGTTGTGCTCAGTGGATGTGTTTACACAACTATGGAATATAATTTATGAATATATTTTTCATATAGGCTACTATAATTTTTTTTAGAATTTAAAAACCAGCCCAAATTATGTCCACCCACTCAATCCCATTTTACCCTGTACAATGCAAACCAAAATCACTTGATCTGGCAACACTGACCGGAGGTTAGTCGGCTTGGCTGGTGGAAGTCTCTGGTGCGCATGCTCTGTGGGTAGTGCTTGTGCATCAGCATTGTTAGCATTCTGCAGCATGCAGCAGTGAGATGGTGAACACATTTCAGAACGTGGCGGTAATGCACCAAAACGTTTGCAAACTGCCATTAAACATCAGAAGAGATGGCCAACAAGAAGGATAAGAAAATGTCAAAGTAAACGAGTAAAACTTAAGGCTTCCAAAAAAAAGACCTACCTTTTGGCCATCAGCATCCTCAAGCAGCCAGCAGCAGCAACACTATCTTCAAGGAGCAGACTGAATTGGTAAGATGGATGTTCAATTGTTTATCACATTTTGTGTCATATTTTATGGTAATACCACTTCAAAATGTTTTACCCAGTACACCCCTGACGTCAGCAGGATCTGAAGCCATAAGGACAATTTGAAATGTGGGTACATTTTCCAAATTGAATTGGAGTGGAGCAGCTTCATATGAAAGTGCACAAAAGGGGACTAGAAACAACAGAGACGGACCCTTTGAACCATCAGACTGGCCTTTAAGTGTTAACTGTACCTGTTCTGTATCTAGTTGTGCTCTGTTTGATATGCGACCTGTACCGTTTGCTAGCTGTGACCCAAAAGCAGAAACAGACAGGGCAGGTGGCTTTTTTCCTTGTTGATCTAAAACGCATAATGAGGCACACCTCTAACAAGGAGAACATTGGCAAAACGATTTCAGGCCGGTAGCACAGGAGTGGCTGGACTACTAAAACATAAAGGCAAAATAGACAATCTGTCAAGACGAGCTGCCCTCTATAAATACTAGGACTAATTGCTAATCAAGAGGAGCTGGCAGGTGACACAGAGTCCCTTCATTCATTTGAATGGGACCACTGTGCTGATGCTGCACAATACAGAGAGCTGTTACTGTCAGGTCTCAAATGTTAGACACTAAGATAATGATCAGGACCATTTTTAAACGTCATGAGACTTATTTTCACTGTAGCAGGAACGTTCTTACATTTTAACAGACTTCAGTTGACGTTGGTAAGCCCAACAAATAATTTAGCTTGATCTTGATTTCAAAACCAATGCCATTTGTTGCTTGTATTTGATTGCTCATTATTTAAAATTATTTTTGCATGGTTGTGCCCTTCACAATCACTGAAGTAGGCACGCAAGCTCCTTGGCAGCAGGGGGGCATCACACAACAGCTCATGAGGCAGGCTGCAGGAAGTGTTCTGTCTTTGCTGCGGTGTTTCTTTGTTCATGCATGGCACTCTGACATGTGGTGCAGTGGAAGATATGTTTCTCTGGAAAATCGGGTGGGTCATAAATTGTAGAGTTGATGCAATTTAATTGTATGTGTGTTCGGATTTATTGAAAGGTGTGTGCGGGGCAGGTTATGTAGATTTGTTTAGTAGTGTGGATGAGGAAAATGTGAGGACTGGCATGTTCAAAATGCATTAATGCATGTTGTAATTCTGGAGAGCAGGAAAGATGGGAGGGAGAGACAGACAATAAAAAAAGAGAGATCCCTTGTAATCACTGTAGATACAGTGTCAGTGTCCAGTTGGACAACTTACTGTAGGTACACTTATAAAGAATTCAGAGTTGCTGGTGCTGCATGTAATATCTTAATTACCTAAATGACACATTCAAGAAAAGGAAGGAGGAAGAGATTGTGTGCTGAAAGGGGGAGGCTTCATTTACAGAGAGACAAGAAGGAGTGTAGTGTGTCAGCAGGGCGTGTCCAAGGTCAGGGGGAGAATGAACTGTCTGAAGGAAGCTGGCAGACGGAGCACAGCGCAGGGCAAAGAGGGAGACAGGAACCAGAAAAAGTGTGTGTGTGTGTGTGTGTGTGTGTGTGTGTGTGTTTGTGTGCGCGTGTGTTTGTGTGACATAGGATAGAAATGAAAAGTAGATGGAGAAAGAGGAGAGGGATACACAGGAGAGAAGAAGAACAGACTGCAGGGAATTGTCATGAGGGCAAAGAAGGCGAATCAAAGAACTGAAAGAGGGGAGGTAGAAGGAAGGAAGAATGAGTGAAGACAAATATGACATTAGAAGGGAGAGTAAAGGATAGAGAGAGGGAGAAGGAAAATAGAAAAAGCTGGAGTGGAAAGGATGAGAGAAGTGGAAGAAATATATGTAGAGTGGGCATAACGGAGAGGAGGAGGAGCGAAAGATGAGAAGAAATGCACTGTGAAATGTTAAATTGCTTCACACTCCCTACAGTATATTATTTTCCTACATTTGGAAGTCAGGGTGGAGAACCTGAGAGTGAAAGGAAAGAAATGTCAGTCTAAGGTAGAAAGCGCGAGTGAATGCAGTGGAGGAGTTCTTAAGGCTGTCTGAATTCTTTGTCTTTCATTCTCGCTTGTCTTCTTTCTTGCACTCCTTCTGTCATCGTCCTTGAAGCAGAGAGGGAACATTCAGTGCCAGTGAGAACAGACAAAAGACAAAACAACACACACACACACACACACACACACTCTCTCTCTGTCTCTCTCTCTCTCACACACTTACTTACTTATGCTTACCGACACATGCACACAGAAAGCCACATGTACACCATGTTAGGAAAAACATTCCTGTATTACATAAGTAAATTGACACGTGTTGCTCGAGATGCTCCCACACAAACCCATGTACTTTCTTTATTTGTTGTTCTTTTTATGTTTTTCCCCCGTGCGTTCACTAACTTGACCCGCTCTGTTTCAACCTCAGGTTGCCTCCCTCCCCTCTCTACTTTATCTTCTCATTTGGATTTTTTCCCAAATTTTGAAGCCATTTCTCTTCTTAATAGAGCTTTTCTTTGGTTCTCTCTGTCCCTCTATCCATCAACATATGGCTTTTGTTCTGCTGCACAGATCCATTCATTTTATGTCTATGAAAAACCCACACCAGGACAGTCGTCAAAGCAGATTACTCATTTACAGCACATTCTGCGGATAGCTATTCTTTTCCCTTTTATTTTTTGCTTCTTATAGTGCCAACCACCCACAGATATGGTGAGTTACAAGCATAACTATCACCGATGAAATACAGGAAAACATTTAAATAGAGAGGAATACAATGCAAACCCTAGGAGATGTGTTAATTATTTATTTTAGCCTCATTTAGCCCAGCAAGTGAATCATTTCTACTTTCATAGAAATATTGGAAAGACTATGTCTTTGCCATGTTAAAGGGAAATACCACAGATTCAAAGAATTCAAGTGTAACTCCTGGGGCCAGTTACTAATATGTATTTCTCAAGGAGTATAAGAGTAAGTGTTATTAATTTACAGATTCTTAGTAGGAGTAAAAGTGCTACTTTAAAAAAACTACTTGTTAAAAAGTAACAAGACTAGACTAAAACAAGAATATACAGCCTAGCTGTACTGAGGCACCGCTGTGCTTTAAACTAAATGCTATTATCAGCATACTGCAGTAATATGCTCGACAATGACAATGTTGCTGATGATAAGCAGGTATAATGTTTGTTCGCCACCTTAGTTTAGCATGCTAGAAGGATAACTTTTGCCACTTAGCACTAAATACAAGGTACAGCTGAGGCTGATTGGGAATTTGTTCCATTTGTGCAGTACGTCATATTTAATTGGTCATAAACCAAAGTATTAAACTTTTGACTGGATTTTATAAACTGCCTCACTAAAAATGTTGTTATTATTGATTTCTGTCATCATTCTAATAATTAACTCTTGAGAAAACATGTGTGGGGCTGTGTGTTCACATTATGCTGCTCTGCACCATCCAGACTACGCGATTCCTTGGAGAGGCGTCTCTTCACCTGTTTGGCTGTTGTCATCATGCGACACTGTGATTGGCACAGTTGTGTCAGAGTGATGAGACCAGTGATGTGACTGGCTCAGATTGTACTTGTTGAGTTGTACTTGAGTCACTACACCCTCTGATCTATATTGTACTTCACCTAGCCGTTTTGCACTTTGCACGTTTGTGCTGCTGCATCTACTTGAACAAAAATAGCAGGTGCTCATGGAGACGCCCCCACAATCCGTGCAGCTAACCTTCCTCTCTGCCCTTGTCGTTGCGCTTGCACGATTAAAACAGGGCCCATAAACTCTGAGCCCATAAACACTGAGCCTGAAGGGATGAGGCTGTCTTACCCCCTTGGGCACCATGGAAGAGGGGCAGCAGCATACTGGAACTACAAAACACAATGTGCCAGTGTAGTCGACCTGCTAAAGCCCTATCCCCACACACATATTAGCCTGCAAACACCTCAATCAAATAGAAAAATAAAATGGGCTGCTCCGCTCTGGCAGGATTTTCAAATGTTAGAATGTAAGCACATCTGGCTGGTGAGTTGTGTTTTCTGTCGAACTTCTTGTTGAAAACTTTGTAGGTAAGTTTTGAAAGGGATAAAGTTGTAAGGAAGAAATGGCAAAACCAGCAGTCATAGTTCACTAGTTAGATGAGATGAGATGACAGCAACAGATTTAACCTTATTTTTATGATAACGATTGGTTGTGGTTATTGCACATTGTCAGTTAATACTGTGTAGATTCTTGATCAGTCGAGCTAATATTCGCTTAATCATAACATCGCTGAGGGATATTCAGGATGTTGCAGCTGAAAATGGTGAGAAAGGTTTCCTACAACTTCTGAGTAACAGCATACATCTTCATTTCAGCCAGAAATGTGCATCTAAAATAGAAGTTGGTGTGTGTGTGTGTGTGTGTGTGTAAGCTATTACTAGATGACTTGATAGGCGTAATAGTTCTGCCAGTACATCAGAATGATTGAAGTGGAAATAGATGGAAGCTGTCAGAAAGGTTGAAAGTCAGAGAGTTGGATAAATCCCTGCTGTCGTAAGAAAAAACGTGTAACTTAATTCTTTAACCTTTACCTTATTTTACTTTAACCTTTCCTTTTTTTTTAAAATTAATTTGATGAGCGAGTTCCATAGTCATGGTAAGCCATCTGAGTGTTTCACATTTTATATTAAAAAAAGTGCACATAGAAAATAAGTGTGTGAGTCCTGACAGTGTCCATGTGTGTCTTTTGGATGAGGGTGCTCCCATATAATTCGAAAATGTATCAGTGTCACACACGCACACACATAGAGCTATGTAACTAGAACTCAGAACACAGAAACTTTACACGCTACTGTCCATGTCAATAGGTAAATGGAGTAGATCTGCCGCAAAGGGAAACTCATGTTGCGTGGGAAGTGGAGACTCACCATGACTGAGAAGGAGTTAACACATTTGGTTAACGTGTTGCTTCAGTCTGACACTCGTGTCATGACACACACTGACAGTTGAATCTTAGACAGTTATTCACAGCATAGCCAGAAGTCTATATGGTTAAGACCTCAGTTTTTGTTAAACAAAGTGCTGTTTAAATCATCTAGCAGTCTGAAACCTCCTTTGTGAAAGCAGATTCTGGCAGGACTGCACCCGACAATTTATGTAACTTTGTGCATCACCATGAATGCCTTCGAGGGGGGTCTGTCTGAAAGTGTGACACGCAAAAGGCTCAGAGTATTTGGAGAGAGATCAGGTAGGCAATATGATGCAGCCAGGAGGAAGCTATGAAAGGCTTTTCATCCTGCCTTTGAATATGGCCATTCAGAAAAGGTATAAACACTTTTGTCTTTGGACATGGTTTGATGACTCACCGTATGCCTAGTTCATTTAAAGCATACTAACCTTTTACAATGAGGAATATTTTACTTTTTAAAGATGGGCGATACCAATAATTTTATTCTCCATTCAGGGTGCAGTAATAAGGATAGCGGTCATACTGTTCTGATGCTGACACTATAAGCCATGTTTCCCCCACCAAACACTTTCGGTATAATCTGCAATCTGTACCTAACCCGTACCGACATGTACCTAAACCCTAGATCTGTTTTGCATATCCACTGCAGACAGTGCTCTTAAATGTAGGCATAGGCAGGGTTGTTACCGGGGCTTCCAGGCTAACCCCCTTCACTTTTCCAGCAGTTTGGAAACAACAGAGACTTTAACTGGTCTTGAGAAGCTGCAGCATTTATTAACTGGCACACCGTAACGTTTACATTGTACATTTACTGCCAGATTGACAATTTACTGCTAACCTTTTCCTCGACTCACACTCAGCTCACCTTCACCGTCACTTCGATCGCTCTCTCTCTCAATCGCTCCACCACACACTCGTTACGCACACAAGTTCTGTGGTTGTTTATTACAACAAGTAGACAAGCTGTGTTTGAGAAAAGAGTGCAGAGAGCAAGTAAAAAGACAATCAAGAGAGATTGGGTTGTTCATGCTCTCATTCACCAATCAGTGATCAACAGTGTTTTAACTCCACCTTTTTAGTTTCGGCTTAGCTCGCTTGGACCCTCAACAGAGGAGTAACAAAAAACAGGATGGTGTGGAGTGGTTCTTTTGGTAACATCCACAATTTCCACATTGGAAATGTGAAAATAACCGTTCTAATGTGTAACAAACTGAGCGGAACTGGACTGCTTGGTGGAAATATATATATAGTTAATGTGTCCAGAAACGTGAGTCAAGTATTTACATTATATTAAGTTTAATGTGTCCGGAGACATTTTAATGGTTTATTTTCCTGCAATTAAAACTTGTCTGTATTTGAATACATTATAATGGATTTGAATTCAAGCTATGCACAGCTCCTTTCTCTGTAAAGAGGGAAACAGAGGGTACTTAGATCCACCATTCTGCAAAGAAGTTGATTTGTTGACGCAGAAGTTTTGATATTGATATTTGGCTTCCTAACAGTGGTAATGACATGAAGGATTTCACGCAAAAAAGAACAGCAGCATTATTTACATGCAAACATTGTTTTGATTTGATTATTTCTGGTGGAACAACCCCTGAAGACACATTACTGATGACTGATTTGACTACACTATCTTTGTGTATATGATAATATACCTGAACAATATACCTGAATTATATCTCAGTATTGTATGTGTGTGTGTGCGTAATGTATACCAGCGTGTGGTCTTTATATATTTCTAGCATCTGATGTCATCTAAGCCAAGGGTCAGCTTGCCTCCCACATAAACACAGACACACTCACACGCATTTTCTCACAGTCTTTGACAGAGAGCCTGGAGGGTCAATCGTCCCATCAGCCTTTTTGCTGTAGAGATGAATGATCAGCAAGGTTTAATCACCTGTTGTGAAGCTGGAGGTTTAACAGAGCAAGCAGTGTAGCATTAACGCAACACAGGTCTGAGCACTGACAGCAGATGTGAGGCCATTTGGCTGATAATGTATCTCTAGAAAACCCCTAGTTTATCAGATTTGTTTCACAGCTCCATTCCCCTTAACAAGGTTTAACTGAGTGCATATTGCCAGTAGACTGCTATAACCATACACATTTTATTCGTGTCATTGCATCCAGCACATCTTCTAGCCATTGTCCAGTTTTATAGCTTCAAGGCTCAATCAGCTGCATCATTGGCAAACCTCAACTGGACACAACCCCCGGCATTGCATTACATGTCACACCGTGTTAAAGCAATGAACAAGTGTCAGCCTCATTTATTGCTACTTCAGAGCTTTGGATGGATGTTACAGTGTGGGATTATAGGCTGGTAATGTCCTGCGGATGTTTTATACTTTACAACATGCTGTAAAAACTTTTGCTTGTTTTTCCCTTTTAAAGCCTGTAAATGTAACTTAGATTTATAAGCAACTTTTTAAAGTTTAAAGAGTGTAAATTCCTAAAAAACCTTGTCGTGGGAGGGGAAGACGGGGGAATGACAGAGGGGGGAGGGATATATAGAGAGAGAGTGGGAGTGGCAGATAGACAGACAGGAGAAGAGAGTAGGAGATCAGATAAAACAGCCAGTGGAGAATTGAAGTTAATCTGTTTCTTTGATGACAGCAGGACACCCTGAAAATGATTTTAAAATATTAGCAGAACACTTTCAAATCTGATATCTCGTCTATCGCTGCCCTCACAATACAGATCTGCTCTTGTCTCTGTCCACATCCATTTCTCTCCCAATCGGTCTTCTTTTTTCAAACTCTTAATCTCCTTTCCCTTGCGCCCCACACAGATAGTTGTCTCTTACCCACCCCTTACTGTGTCTCTGATGTACTTTCCTTCTTCCATATCTTTGCTTTTTACACACTTTCCCTCCATCTCTTTTATGTCCACATTTTATTTTCAGTTTCTCCATGCCTTTGCCTTCCTTATTCCTCTCCCCTCATTCCTTTCCTTCTGCCTCACTGTCCCTTTCTCCCCTCCTTTCGTCCCTTGCTCTCCCTTTCCTACCCTCTCCTTCCCCTTTTTATTGCTTGCTGCCTCTCCCTCCCTTTTTTTCCTTCTCTGAATGTATTACTGTCATCTAGTGTTTAAAAAATGAAACACAGGAACAATGTCTTTGATCAATGGAACAGGCAAGCCTGATCCTCCTCTCCTCTCCATCAACAATTACAGTAAAGATTCCTTAATGATGACATTACCAGAATTTTGCTTTGGTCTGTGAAGGTCTTGTATAAAGAGAAAACACCGCAAAGGAAATAATTAACATTCTTTTGGGCGTGTCCAAAAAGCCTTATGTAAATGTATTTGCTCAAACACTAACTAAATCCCCATAATATGCAGGTCTCACTCTAGTTATCTCCAGTTTAAAAATAAATAGTTATGAAGCATGAAACTACTACACTTACTAAGCACTAACATTGTGTGTGCTTTATATCTTGCATACATGAAGCAGTACAGGCCAGTTTTACCAAGTTATTATATTAACGATCAATCTGCAAACACCACTAAATATCAAAATATGCACAAGTCCTTTTTTAAGAAAATTCTCACTTTTAATCACACATTGTACCTTGGAGGATGCATTCCACAATGTTTAGCCATTTACTCTACATTGTAGATGTCTACTAAATGTACCTTTTTGGTCCCCTTATAGACTCATTTTGACAACCATTTACGCATCCTTGTTATTAGGTGTAAAATAACTGAGTGAAAATCCTTGAACAAATTTAGGAAAAACAGCCATGACGTATTTAGTTTGTCAACCATGTTGGAACTGGTCTGTATTGACATATATAGTTCCTAAATTATAGCTAATGATATTGAACAGAAAGCATCCAGCATGTGTATAAGGACGTCCAGGTAGAAAAAGGTTCGGTTTTATGCAGACGGTTTTCCCATTTAAAAACATGCGAAGTTTGAGCTCTGGGGCAGAAAACACATTACCACAATAGTTTATATACAGACATTACTAGCATTTAGAAATAAAACAATGTGATGGAAACCTGTAAAATTACTTTTTACAGGTACGTTCCATTCATTCCCAGGTAATTTCCAAAACTTTTTTATAACACAGCACATTTTGACATCTGACATCTGTTGACTCTAAATTGGTAATATGACAGATGAATTCAAATGAGAAATTCCAGCTACTAGCAATAATAAGCCTAACACAGACTACGCAAAGTGAACTGTTTGTACAGGAAGGAAGGCATGACAGTTAAGAGCACTGAAGCCCCATCCAGCTGGATATAAACAATATTAGCATTTGTGAAATTCCTATTATTCCTGCCATCAGATTATACCTGACAGTAGACTTATGCAAATTGCAGTTATATCTTCTCTGAATATTAGATGCTTGCAATGCATATTGGCAAAACTTCACATATAAAAACAACAGATTTATCAGCTGCATCAGTCTTCTTTCTGAAAAATGTGTTGCATTTTCCAGGCAAAGCTATTGATTAATCTAGTGTGTTATCTGCCCTGGGCATCTCATGATGATGTTGACTGGAAATGTATGATTTATGTGTACATAGCAATTGTACATTTTGTGACACATCACATCTGGTTTGGGTAGAGGGCATTGCCCAACATCTCGCTGACAGGGAGAAAATACTTGTGGAAACAACATGATGAGAAGCTCATGACCATTTTATGGAGAAGAATTTCTGGGTGAAAGGTTTCAGGTTTTGACAAACAGGCTGTGTTTGTATCTGTTTGGCTTGCCTGGTCTTGTTTGAAAAGAAAATCTTACAGCTATAATCACTGAGATTTTATTAAACTTAAAGCGATTTGACTGACATCTGTAATTGAACTCGTTAAAATGTAAAGATCATTGTGAAATCTCAATGCTAGTCTTAACAGCATAGATGAAAATTATTGTCTTTAACAAATACAAATGCAAGCTGTTGTGTCTCCATACGCCTACGCCACAGGATGCCCTAGCAACAGTCTGGCTTTCCAGCTGTGTCACTCTAAGGAATGCGAAGGTTAATGCTACTTTTGTTGGGTGAACTATTCATTTGAGGTGAGCGATAATTGCATTAGCCAAAGTTTCACTTCACTGATTTCTCAAGCAAAAGCCCTTCTATGAATAAACGTAGTGAAGTGCATGTTCAGTGGAGGATGATAGAATATATGGAGTGACTGTTAATCTGACTTGAGCAGGAAGATTATTCCCCCACAAGATTTGGGAGCGGGTGTGGTGATGACCAGCCTGATGCAGGGAAATTGGAGCCAAGCAGCCGATCGTGACAGAAAGCAAAGACTTGTGTGCCTAAGGCCTGGAGGTATGGAGCTGCAGATCCCGTCACAGCCATGTGTGCCAACATCAGAGATTGTAACGTAGTATGAGCAGCAGCAGGGAGCCAGAGGAGGGAGGGGAGGATAGAGCTAGCATGCAGGAATTTGGGGAGGTTAAAGACAAGACAGTCTACAGTGCTTGGGATGAGTTGTGGGGGCTCAAGGAAGTGTTTTAGGAGATTGAATTCAAGCAAATTGAGTGCCTGCAGAGGACACATCTGGTTTGATGGATGTTGTAGAGTGTAAACCTGCAGGATCAGTTGGTAGATGTAATAGTATGACTTTTAAGAGTTACGCTAAAATTCTAGGGAGTCAGAGCAGAACTGTGGTTTGATCCATATTAACTATATGTTTATGTACATGAATCATCTATTCCGTTTGCTTGAGCTGAGTTTGAGCTGTTTTTGTTGGACTTCTTTCCATGTATTTCAAAGTGAGGAGAAGAAAAACACAGCATATCAACATAAAATTTGTCTTCAAGACAAACATCTATTTTCTGCCAAACTCAGTTATGACCTTATGCAGGTTTGTTACTCCAGCCAACCTTTTGCATTGGATTGTTGGATATGTTGGATTATTGTTGGATTGCACCATCAGGAGTTTTATAGTTTAAAGGTGTCATTATATTCTGTACAACCTTGCACAGAGCTAACACTATATACAAGCCTCTGAAATTCCTTCCACATATCACCAAAGTCCAGTAATACAAATCTCGATCTCACAGCTGAGGTGTGAGGAACACTGCTGTGACAATCCGCAGCAATGATTGCCTTCTTGTCTGTAGATTGATAGAACAAGTGAGCATTTTACACAACAGTGTGCTATTCTCAGTACTTTTTTTTTCCACAGCATTAGCATCTGATATTTGATCTGATGTCCATTTTTATTACAATTCATTTATTCAATGTTATTTGCTCTGTTGGAGCTTAGTTTACAAGAGTTTAGAACACACCAACAATATTTCACACCCACACACATCAGCACCCAGGCACATACATAAACCAGCTGAACTATGTACAGCAGATACCTGCTTTCCATGATACACCCATGGACACGCCCCCCCATTCCCCGATGTACAGACCCTTTTACAACTGAATTTATTTAACCCTGGCTTCGCTAAAACTTTGCTCTGCGCATCGGACACATACCAATATTTCATTTTAAAGTCTTTTTTGTCTGATACTGATTACATGCCGATATTATAGTGCATCCCTAGTAGCCAGAAAAAATTGTACATGTGATCTCCTTTAACATTGGGGGAGGGGGAATACTTTTTCCAATACAAACTTTTTTCCATGCCCTGTTGCTTATGAAACGGCAGAGCAAGAGAGTGGGAAGACAGATATAAAAACAAAAACCACAATCAGCTACAGGAAGTAATCTGCCAGGGCTCCGAGAAGCTCAGTTGTATCCTCTGACAGCATCCAGCTGATGATGAATGGGGTGTACTTGTGTGTGTGTGTGTGTGTGTGTGTGTGTGCGTGTGTGTAGTGACCCAGTCAATGGATTGCTAGCAGTGCAGAGGATAAGGAGGCTAACACAGTGACCCAACTGTAAACCTCTCAGCTAAGGGACTATGGGCTTCCATGGATCACTAGCTGTATGGGAGTATTGGCACAATGGTTTAGCCACAGAGAGTCTAACACAACATTTTTCTACTTTGACATCACAAAGTAGCATCTATGTGAATGTATGTATAGGCCCTTACCAGAACTAGTTTCATGATATTCTAGGGTTACAACTAACGATTATTTTCGTCATCGATTAATCTATTAATCTATTTTCTGAATGAATTGATTAATAACTTTGTCTATAAAATGTCAGAATTTAAAACATTATAGTTTCCCAGAGCCCAGCCCAAAGATATCTTCGTTTGCAACATGTGTTTGTGAGAGCATCCTCTTACAAACACACAGACCTAAACAAACTAAAGGAAAGAAGCATACAAGCAAACACACTCACACATACCTCCTCAAATGTGAGTGGCTGCCTACCTACACGCATGGACACGCACATTTGTACATGCACAGTAGTGAAGTGTATGAAGTCGGATTTACGCATACGTGGAAGCAGAATTACAAACACACAACACAAACACAAAGCTCTGAGCTTGGATGAGATAAACATATATTGAGATTCTGGCTGATAAAGCTGAAGATAACAGTGGAAAATGGACCAGCTCCCTAGACACACACACACAAAAGTAGGGTAGATAATGACATGTGAGGCACAGATTTTGGGTATGCATCTGAAGTAAAACAATGTAGTAAGCTGCCTTGCTGCAGAGCCACTCCACTGACAACTTTACCAGCATGTTCTGCATTTTATATTTCCATGTTAGTGGCCTCCCTATGGCATGTGCTCCCAGCCAATGGTCTATTTAAGCCACTTTCACTAAAAACTCAAAATAATGAAGCCACATTCAACCTGCATTTGCACCTGCACCTGTTTATCAGAACGATGTCACAGGTTGATGCTTCATTTTTGCCATTCACACAAGAGCTGGGCTTGCAACTACAGCTTCATACCTTCCATTTCCAAACAAAAGCACTTCCCCAGACCTAATATAATTATATTTACTGAACAACTTGTCAACTTGTCGACTTTCAGTTCATTAAAAGTAGTTGCTGCAGTGTTTACCCTGAAGAAACAACATGTCAAACAGTGCTGACGAACTGGTGTAATTTTATAGTTTAATTTCTTTGTAGGGTCTCCTTATGGAACCCGGGAAGAAGAGAATTTATGCTTGACAGGCCTAGAGCTAGTATTCCTGTAACTGTGTATTAATCCAACATAGTTATTATCCGACACATGTTCATACTAAAGTTAAGCAGTGTGAGCTCTGGGCGAATGGTCGATATTGGGTAATTCCAATTCGGCTAATGTGTGTTGTACGCCTCAGATTGACCGCAAACATAGATTAAACCTATCAGTCACACATCAAAGGTGATGCCCAGGGGGATCAGTATTACATTTTTGGAAACGTTACAAATATGTGGGAAAAAAACAGTAAGCCCAAATGCAAAATTAAGTGTTAGAGCCAGAAACTAAACATGAGAAAATGAAAGCAAAATAATATGTAGGAGTTAATGGCCATATATGTAGTTACAGATTCACAATTTTGACTTCCCATATAGCTTTAAAGAACATTCTTGGTAGATATTATGTGATGATGGTGCTGTTTTTTGCTGATGCTAGTGCACTGTGAGCCACTAGTTGCACTTTTTCAATGAGCAGGAAAAGGCCCGTTGTCCCTCGGGTCTCCCACATGCTAGCATAGATGAGTAAAAGCCCTGAAGGAAGGGTTTCAGGGGGTTGATGCTGGCATCATTTCAGTAAGGAGAGAGGATGGAGAAGTAAGGCTGATGCTGGTACAAAGTCTTGAGGTTGAGGGTGGATGGCAAGAAACAAAGCCCTAGACAGTTTCCCCCTAGACAGTTTCTTAAAGCACCAGCTGTGCAGACTGACTCCCATGCAAACTGCAAAAGATTGGCAAGCACTTACCCTAACAAAAGCAATATCTTAATAAGATACAAGCTTATACTCAAATAGTGTTTACTACTTCTTAGTATGAAACAATAGCTGTGCTTTTATTGCACAGTAAACTACCTCTTTTGTCACCATCTACTGTAACGTACAGATATAGAGGCTGAGGTCAATTACAAGTGTGTCTTGACCAGCTGAACTACTCCAAGCTCTGATCACTGGCAGAGCAAATGTGTTCATTTATTTTCAAGAGTATGTTGAGAAAGTAAGATCAGAGAGTTGAGAGACTTTGAGCATACTTTGATCACATCACATGATGAGAAATTGGATTATTTTCCAGTATTTTGCTTTATCTTGTTGACGATGTCCTTGCTTTTGTGTTGCATCACAATCTAGGTTGGGACTGTCAGAGCATGGTAAGCATTCAAGGGAATCATTACAGGAAGTTTAAAATGGTCAGATTTATGAGTTACAGAAGAAAAGATGAAACATTCTGGGAGATGTTATGCTGCCAAAACTTCTTGTAACCTTTGCAGTCTTAATACAACATGGGCTTCAGGCTGCTAGCGGTATAGCCTAAAACAATAGTATAAAGGTCATTTTTTGTCATGTTTAATACATTTAACTTCTGTCTGTTATAGTAATATTATTACGTTGCTTTATATTTTACTTTACAGAAAGTCATTACGGCTGGTAAATGTTTGATAGTGCAAGGTACATTTTAGAATCCAACCACCACTGAGTCCAATCAGACTTTCTGGTGCATCTTGGTCATTCATCAGGTTGACACCCATGCCATGTAGTCGTGTGTGTTCGAGGGGTCAAACCAGTTCATAACCTTTGACACCAGTCATTCCTTCTCACTTTTCCCACCTACATGTACACACTCGCCCTCTTCTGCCTGGCTGTCTGATAAAAACAGCTCTGGGATTTTTCCAGCTCCTGGATGTTTACAGAGGACACTTGTGAAATTGTATAATGGTTCAAATGTGAATGTGTGGTGAGGAGGTTACATAAGCGCATCTCTCACGTCTGATTCATGCGTTCTCAGATCTGGATGAGTGTGTTTGTGTGTTTGTTCAGGAAGGGGTGGTACTCTGAAAATTGTGGAGTTGAGACACCTTTCTATGCCCCCTAGCATATAAGCACATATCACCAACAATCAAAGTCTTGGAGAGACACTAGCAAGGCCAAGCGAGTGGGTAGAATATAAGATTGAAAATTGCACACCCACAGAGACACATGCACATAAACACCTGCAAAACTGCCTGAGCAATTTCAGTTTCACTAAGAAGGTCAGAAAACAGACGTGTGTGTTGTAGCAATGATTCAGTTCCCCAATGTGGGGAAACACATTTGCCTTTTAAAACCTTTATATGGGGGAGCTAATTGCAAATCCAAACATGAACTCTCGGGCTGCTCTCAGTCCAGTCGTGTTTGTTTACGCAGTCATTTGCTTTTCTACACTTTTTTCTTCTAAATAACTTCACATCTAAATTGCTACTTATTTCAATGAGAAAAGAATAAAGAGGAGTCAGAATCACTTCTCGTCTGAAACCTAAATTGAATAATAAGGTAAAAGAGGTGATTTGCTGGGTGTTGATTAGCTTGATTCCCGTGACCAGCTAGTCTGGCTGCCCCTGGCCCTGCTGGCTAAAAGAACTATTCCAAGTTAGGTTTTTTTGGAGTTTCAGAACTTTGATATTTGTATGACAGTATTTGGGATTTAGAAATGAGCCAAATGTGTTTTTTTCCAAGGAGGAATCTGACCAGGCAGTTGATTGGTTACCTTATGGAAACCCCTCAGTGTATAAGAGTAGATGCCTTGTCCGCATTGCCTGGTAAAGGTCTTTGTGACAAAATATTGTAAAGAATATTTGTAGCCACACGAGCGGCATGGCTCCAGGGATGGCAATGTCAGTCTGCCAGTTGGTTGATCGGTTCACCACTTTGTTCCAGACTGAAATATAAGTTTTAGATTGGATAGAAATCTGGTTCAGACCTTCATACCCCCCTGGGGATGATTGTCAGAACTTAAGTGATTATCTGGCTTTACATGTAGTGCCATTGCCATCATCAGGTCAAAATTGTAATTTACTACTAGACTGGTTTATGACTAAATACCTGCAAAACTAGTGACATACTTTGTGATAGTGCTAATTAGCTAATGTTAATCAAGCTAATCTAAGATTGTGAACATGGTAAAAATCACACCTGCTAAGCATTAGCATGTTAGCCTTGTCATTGGGAGCATGTTAGTGAGCATTGCGCTTAAAGCCCTGCTGTGCCAGAGCTTCACAGAGTCGCTAGCATGGGCTGTAGACTCTTAGGGCGGCATCACGCACAAAGGTCCAGTCCCTGACTCGAACCAATGAGAGGAAGATACATTGTTTACATTTTCGAACTCGTCCTGTTTTCGTTCACAAAGACAAAACACAAATGGTCCAGAAATTGTAAACAACCATGTACTTGAAATGTCGATCGACAGTCTGTGGGTAAAACGACAACAAACCGGTCCAAATGTCTACCCGCATAAATACGTAAATACGCTACTTGTTCACCAATCACCAAGACAGAAAGAGAAAACGTGCTTTAACCAATAAAATGACACATACAATGGCAAGCTTCCTGTGATTGGTTCGAATGGTGTTCACACCAGAAATGAACCGCTCCAGAGTTCACTTAACAGTGGTCTGTGACCACCCAGGTTGTCTGGTCTGCTCCAGAGGTCGAGTCTGGTGTTCGACCAGTCTTGTTCCACTATTTCACATTAAGAGGACAGAACAGAGCCAAAAGATTTTCATCTAGTTTTCTACGTGTACAACTATTTGTTATAGTCTTGTTTAAGCTATTATTGAGAGTGGGGAAAAGACTTGTTTCAGTATTGTGTCAGAATCCAAGCTTTTTTATATGAAACTGTTGTGATGCAGCTTTTTAAATCACAACTGGCAGCTGTTGGTTTGCAATGATAGATTACCTTTGCCAACTGAATTAGAAGTGGGTTTGCTGCCTAATGATGTTTGAAATTATATAGGAGTGAGTAAGCTTATGATGTACAGCAATGCTGATTCAAAATATCGTACTGTAAATTGTGCCTCTCTGTTTGAATGGCAGAGGTGTTCTGATGGTCCTGCCAGCCAGCCTAGGCAAGACATTAACCATTCTTGTCCCAGTGGTTGTTCCCCAAGTTGCTCACTGTGTGTGTGTGATGGTTCCACTGACCTGAACACTACCACCAGTTTGCAGTAAGCTGGTGGTAGTGTTGGTTTCACAGTGTATGTATTCCTGGATATTGGCGAATATCACAGTGTGAGCATACTGCCTAACATGTCCTTTAGTGTAAAAGTCTTTAATCTTGTGTGTGTGTGTGTGTGTGTGTGTGTGAGAGAGAGAGAGAGAGAATGTGAAAGCAGGCACTCTGCTGCTGAAAAAGGCTCAGTCACAAAGGAAATAAGATGGCTTGATTTCCCAAAATGGGCCTGAGTAATAATGATACCTTTGTCCACTGACTTCCCACCTCAAGTAGAGAATAGAGCAGGACATAATGACATATGAGTTGTGTAATGGGGACATAGTTTGGTTCACTGAACAAAGTACAAAGACCTAAAGCTCATTAACATTTATTAGAAAAAAACTCAAGTTGTAGTTTATTCAGCTTCATACATAATCATGTGTAGACGATGAGAAGCCATAAATGAGGTATGAGGCTTGTTGTCATGTCATTGGCCCAGATGGCCTCAAGATGTCACTACAAGTCATTTGTATTTACTGACTCTGAACAATGAGCTGTGAAAAACCAAATGGAGAAAATCTTTGCCACGTTATGTGTAGCAAGGAGCAGCTGTTTGAAACCAGGTTTTGATATGATGGATACCCTGTTGAGTAAATTTGGAACTGATGTGTGTTAAAATCAGACACAATTAGATATTGTTGGATCTGTTTGAACTACATTTAAAATCAGGATGCATGTTTGAAGCCAGTGGATCACCATGCCCGTGACAAGTAGGCTAATATCACGCACATAACATTGAATAGATTACATGAAAAAACAAAAAAAGACCAATGGAGAGTAAGTATTTTATTTACGTTTTTTCATCAAACAGCAGGAAACATGGTCTGATTTTACATTTTTTTCTTGACAGTTCTGGAAAAGCAGAGCCTAAACAAACACAAGATCGGACAAAGTGACCTTCATCTGCAACTCAAACACATACTACAATCCAAAGTGCACTTCAGTGAAAACAGTTCACTCCCACTAGTACACGGTGAATCTTAGCTGACTGAATTTCGATCTCAGGTGCAGCTTTTTTGTCTTGTGGTGTTTAAAACAGTTAGACTCCAGTACTGTTAATTTCTGCATTTTCATTTTAGCTTCAATGTTATAAAATTAGTAAAGTTAGGGTCTCAACAGAGACAATGGGCATCATTTAGAAAAGAAAAAGCATTTCTGATTTTCTGTTTTGTATTAGTGTGGTGTGTGTACTGTGACCAGTGAGCAATCGTGTGCAATCAAACAGTGTGACTCACTGTACAGACAGTACAGACAGTACTAGTACTAGACTGTATTAGTACATTTGATCTAGACTCTGAAACTGAGTCTGGATCTGTTCTATTGACTTTGAGCAGCAGGTGGCAGCACCATATCAGTAAAACTGACATTAATAGAAAGGATGGATGCTGGAAAATTTAAAGTGCACACCTTTCCAAAACATGAAAGCTATTAATGTTATTAATATTAATAACCACTTCTGTTGGCAGCTTATGGGCTCACTGGTCATGTTTTTAAATATTTCGTTCACATGGTGCTGCTGAAAATGTTGTCTTTACTGAATACAGGCAAAAAAAATTACTCAATATAAAAGATGCTAGAAACAGGTTATGGGTTTAGTCAGTTGATAGGGAACACCTGTTACAGTACATTTGACTGTCTGCTGCCTCCAAATCACAACCAGAAATCTGTTTTCATTGCATGAAAAATGTTCTGGGTTGAGCTAAGTCTGAGCAGTTTTGTTTTTGAAGCAGAGCTCCGCCTCAGACAGACAGGAAATGGAAAGGCTTTCTGAAACGGAAGTGAGGCCCCTCTGTACGTAAGAGAGGAAGGTTCCAGTGGGGGGAAAGAATGCTATTCAAATCAAAAGCCTTCTTGGTACATAATGTACTGTACATAATCACGCTTGGGCTCACACGCCCTCTTCTCTCTTTCTCTCTGTACCAGTGAGCACATAAATAGTTACTCCTGTTCAGCACCTTATTGCTTAACCATTGGCCCTGGTAGCAGCAGCTGCTGCTTGTTGTTGCAATGACTCCACAAGAGATCACTAACATCCAGGTGTTACAGCTGACCATGCAGACATTTGTGCTTCGCACAGTTGATGGATGGACAATCTTTTCTATGGCTTTTGAGAGACTGACATCAGAGGATTGAAGTTAATGACCTATTAACTTCATTTATTCTAAATGTTCTTTGAACCATACCAGGATGATACCTGCACTATAAAAGGAAGTGTCATTGCTTTGGAGGTACATATTGGTCATGGAAGGACAGTCTTCCTGTCTCACTATTAAAGAAAAAATGTAATTATGCAAATTTACTTTTTTATAGAGTTAGATCAGAAGATACCACTCTCATGTCGGTATTCCAAATATGAAGCTACAGTATAAGCTACATAGCCAGCAGTCGGCTAACTTAGCACGAAAACTGGAAACAGGAGGAAACAGCTAGCCAGGCTCTGTCCAAAAGTAAAAAAAAAAAAAACAGCACCTCTAAATCTAACTAATTAACACACTGTATCTTGTTATTTTTTTAATCCTGTTACAATGCTGGCCAATTCCTAGTCTCGCATTCTCATGTCTGCTTTGCTTCCCTGCCACACACAAACTCTCTTGACATTTCAGAGTCTGTAACTCCTTTTCCCCATGACCTAACCTCCCCCTACCTACATACAACCCTGTTCCCACTATCCCCATCAGCCTTGTAGTATGCAATATACTGGCCCATTTCCATTGATTCTGCTTCTGCCTTAGCGCACCAGCATTCTGTTACTGCCTGCCTTTATTCTGCTTGCATGACCCTGAAAGCAGGGTTCATCAGAATGGACAAACCTTTTTAACTTTCCAGTCATCAACATTTCAATGTTTGTTTCTCAGCCCGCTACAAACTCCCTAATCTGTTCATTATGGACAGGAGAGGTATCGTGTCATGGCTTTTGGCAAATGTTTTGATACAGTAACTTGTGGTCCAATAGCTCTTCACTTTTAGCAATGCTCCTCCCACGACAACCTCTATCAAACCCTTTTTTAGAGTCTGTTATATCACTCTTTAAGCTTACTCTTGGTATACAGTTTACATGCACAGTTAGTCGAAATGGCTAATAGAAAGTATCTGTATTCTTTTTCCATTCCAGCATGTATACAGGCTGTAAACTGTGGAAAACCACCTACAACTCCCTGACACAATCCTAGAGTCACACGTGGCGGCTTCTGTCAAACCACAGGGTTTCTAAGTAGATGGATGAATGTGTATGTAATGTCTAACTGATGGATTCAAAGAGGTTGTTTAGGGGTTTACCTTGAGTAAATGAGCCCACACTAAGCTATCAATGAAAGTTATACAGTGTTACTCTTATACGTATAACTGAATTGGCTGCCTTGTTATATTCTGTATGTGAGTGGATGCATTCACATGTGTCTCTATGTGAATCAGTACATGTATTGGAGTCTCCCCTTAAACCCTATAAACTCAGTAAAAGCCAAAAATACATCTGACTCCCTGACAGAGTGACAGAATGACTATACAGTACAGCATGGTACAGACAGATGGGGTGTGCATTCAGACTTTGTTCAGGCAGCTTATATTTCCTACATTTTATATCAAGCAGTTTTTCATTTAGCACTGTGTGATCCATTGCACATTATGTGACCTATCAGGTGTTTGTTGATGTTCTGCTTAACAGATTGAGAACCTGTCTTCACCTTTTGTATTCTCTCTGGACCCGTTTGTTGTGTAATGTGTAACGTATCATCCACCCTATTGCCATGGTGAAAATAATATTTGGTAGGGAAAATAACAGCAGTTATTGATTGCCTGAATCACAAATAACTGAAAAGCTTTCTCAATATTACATTCTTCTTTAAACAGCAGGGGATTTGTGGCGTTACAGCACAAGGAAGACGTTCCATTGAAGAAATGAAAAACTTGTTTTTGAGGTGTGTTTTCTGCAGGTAAAAAAATATAAATCATAAGCTAAAACAAGGCAAAAAAGTATTTTAACAGTTAAAGACAGAATACGTAACAAGCACTGTCACTCACACAAAATGATTTACTATATGTACTTGACTTGAGCAAGTCATTACACGTGTAAGAAACGTGAAGTCAACGGATGGCTTTAAATACTAGACTATTCAGAGCAAGCAGCCAAGTCACAATGTATCTGCACTCTGTTAAAATTCTGACTACAAATATGACTGTACACTTTCAATATGACATCTCACATCACACATAAAAAGAGCTAACAGACGTCTACAAAGTCATGAAAAAACTCAAACTTTACACTTGAAAATGAGTCTTCCAGTCAACCGATGAAATGGTCCCCGAGTGGACTGCTTAAACATTGTCAAACTGGAATTCATTCAATAGTGCAGGCCTTTTAGTGTTATATATTCAAATATGTATATTTAAATTTATTTGCTGGTTTTTGCAGGTTGCAGGTCTGGATTATTGTCAAAACTCATCAAATTTGTCATTTTTGTGTTGCCAAGGCAGCAATGCACATGTATGATGCCTTACATCAGCCAGCAAGCTTCACTCAGAGTCAATAACTTTATACTTTTTACTTTAATATCCACTGATCCATCCTTCCATCTCCTCCGAGGGCAGCAGTCTTAGCAGAGACACCCAGACTTCCCTCTCCCCTGACACTTCCTCCAGCTCATCCGGGGGAATACCAAGGAGTTCCCAGGCCAGCTGAGAGACATAGTCCCTCCAGCGTGTCCTAGGTCTTCCCCGGGGCATCCTCCCGGTTGGACATGCCCGGAACACCTCCCCAGGGAGGCGTCCAGGAGGCAACCGGGACAGATGCCCGAGCCACCTCAGCTGACTCCTCTCGATGTGGAGGAGCAGCGGCTCTACTCCGAGCTCCTCCCGAGTGACCGAGCTCCTCACCCTATCTCTAAGGGAGCGCAAGACACTTAAACTCCTCTTCTTGAGGTAGGAGCTCTCCACCAAACTTTAATATTTATTAAAAATTACCAGATATTAAGCTTTTGTCCTTACAAGTATTTTAATATGAATTTAAGAATTACAATGTGGCTACAATGTGAAATTACAGAAATAAATGCAACTGTTGTACTTTGTGTTTCTTACTAGTTGTGCAACAAATACTAAGAGTCACTAACACACCCTCATCCTTAACACAACTACATATGTTTCAAAACAAGAGTACAAAACAGTACAAAAAGGTGCATTTCATTGTGCCCCAAAATTAATTGGGGTAAAAAGGGAGTGATTAGCAGAATTGTACTTTGGCTTCTTGCCACACATTAAGTCAGAGGGGACAACATTGCATATGTGTATAAGTATATACCTCAGCCAGGTAAATAATCAACACCCATCAGTGCTTCAAGGATATAATTAAGTTTAAATGGTTTTAACAGATTCAATCTGATCATCACCTGGTGTTCGAAAACATGCATACTACTCATTCTCATACTACTGTGTTTCCAAACATTTCCCTATTTGCTGCAACATACAGTGGGATTACTCAAAACCAATGATACAAACTAAACTTTTGATTATTTTTGGTAGATTTCTGTTGACACAATAGCCTGTAAGACTATGGGTAAAAAAGACATGATGAAACTTTGAACACAATCTTGATAGACTCTCAAGACTTATTGTCATAAATTATGAGGTGATTCAGGTTTTTTCAGACATCCGTCTGACCTTTGGGATCATAAAGCATTTCGACATGGACGGAATAAAAAAAATAAAGTTGTGAACTTCACCCACTCATGAGCTTGTGCGTGCATGCACACACACACACACACACACACACACTCACACACACACACACACACACACTGAGCCAGTAGACACTCTGACGTCAGCCTAAATGTACTTTCACATACTCACATGGTGTAATAAAAGACATGCAAACCTTCACAAGAACAGACATACAGTATACACATAAAACCATCTTAGGTAAACAGACATATATACTCAATCAGGCAGGAAAATACAACACGTGTACACTTTTACTTGGTTTAGAAATCATACATGGACTCGCATGAACTTACACACAGACACTAACTCATGCACACTCAGACCAATATATATGGTGAATCAGCTGACATAATAAAACACACAACCATGTGAGACCACATGGCCACATAAGCACCCAGACTTAAAAAGAAAGTGTGACTGTGTCAGCAGGGTCTTTGACCCAAAGAGAAAACATGTTAAAAGGCTTAATTTGTCTTTCTATATTTAGTACCCAGGACCAAGCACCACCGTCTAACCTTAATCATTACATTTTTATTACATTATAATGTTGTATATGTTAATATAACTGTCTCCAATTAATGTCCCTTAAAGGGAAAGAAAAGGTGGGATAAATAATAATAAAATACATAATTGTTACTATAAAATATATAAACATGCACAATATGTGCACACATGTACACTTTCACCTGTTGTTAACAAGCAAATCCACTTATGACCTAAATGTTGTTGACGATCCCTCCAAGATCCAAGATCAGTTTGTTAAAGAGAGCAGGCACACACCCTGTTTTATCATTGTTAGATCAACACACATTCAGTTACACACAAATACATAATCATAAACATATCAAAACATATTAGAACAAAGTCAAATGCAGAGACTGATGTCTATAGTAATGGAATCTCCAAATTAGCTCAAAAGATGTAATCTGATCTGTGTATGTTTATATGTCTTGTGTGTTTTTTCCGCACAGTTTCCTCCTACACATAACACACACACACACAGCGTGACACTGATCAGCAGCTAAAAATGAATAGAACCAAGAGGAAGTTAACCTTTAGTAATGCTTCCAATACAATAGTTCTACAATTTGATTATAAGACAGGGCTTGGCAGAAACAGTACACAAACACGCACTCAAACACTTTTGATGAACTGAGTTATTTATATATATATATATTTGCAAAAATGACATGAGGAAGCTCGTACTTGACAAAATTTCCATAAGCAGTAGCTATTTCCTTAACACATCTCTAACTGCTCACTGTCTGTGGTGGCTGAGGGGCACGTGACTGAACTTTAGACGCAGTGAAGGACATTTAATACACAGCAGTTTTGCTTTATTGGCTTACACTCACTGCTACTGATGGCATACTGTCCTGGTTGTCATAAACATTCAGGGTATCACAACAGGAAAAAAAATAGAAACTGAATATGCAGTATGACAGCATTCCATTGGCATGACTGCAGTTTGTGAATAAAAGATCAAAAAGTTTCATACAGTACTAAACAGTATTAGAGCTTACTTCATTGCACACATTATCACTATAACTTCATAAATATGTCTCAAAATTGTCAAAACAGATACTTATGTCAAAAATACAGTAATAGCTACAGTGCTTTTTTTGTCAGAGTGCAATGCAATTAAATAAGAAACGAAACTAACCCTAAAAAATAGTAGAGGTGTTCAGTCAACAAATCCTTGAAAAAAAGCGACAAAATACGACGTGTCGGCAGGACGACATGACTTGTCTCTGCTTTCCAAAACCGTTACAAATCACTGTTGAAAATATAATCTGTTTTATGATGGGACAATGCTGTGGTTAAGGTTTAAGGTTAGGTTTAAGCACAAAAACGACTTGGTTAGGTTAAGGGAAAGATCACGGTTTAGGTTAAAATAAGTAAGGTTAGAGGAGCACCTTCCACAATAATAAACGTGTGGTTAAGGTTAAGAAATGATTGGGGTCATGCTTTAGAAAAAATAATATTGACTGTCGGATTGAAATATGTTTTGTTGACCGATCCCCCCCACCATGGGCTCCTTCCAACCCACACATTTTCTCTCTAATAGCGTCAACTGACTTCCTTCTTTGCTCAGTAATAATTACTATGGCCACTAGAGGGCTTTGTCACTTGAAACATTTGTCGTTTTAGGGCACTTACTGAAACAACGACTAATGCAGTCTCTGTCCAGTACATGTACGAACAAAACTTTAACACAGAATCTGCAAAGGGAAATGACTATACTGAATCAGCATTGTCACTGACCGAATCAGTAGCTTTTAGGAGTGGAGCTCCCCTCACTGGTGACTGAGAGCGCCGTTGTCAGCTCAGCTGTGATACAAAGTATGTTACTTTCTCATTTAAAGCTCAGTAGCCACAGAAACAATCATAATGTGATGATGATCCTATTAACCTTATAAACAGTGCTTGTATAGGCCAAGTTAAGGTACTGAACTGAGCGTGCCAGCTTGGACTAGCAACAGACTGAATGTACTACTGAACTGAAGACAGAATCAGTTCTCGACATCGTGGCGGTATGTACAGTGATGCATTCACTTACTGTTGTATGTACTAAAGTTTATTTGAACGAAGATGCGATCGCTTAGTTTAGAAAAAAGTGAACAAACTGCATGGTCGTAAACAGGAATCTTCAAAATGAACCAAACACTTCTAGAAAATGTGTGACTATTACCAAAGCCCATTAGAAGGTCAGATAACATCACTGGCTGACAGGAATGATATAAAATAGATGGTTAGATTGCTGTGTAGGAGTCAGGTGTTGAATTAGCCCATTAATTGTTTCCATCATGGAAAAACAGTTCTCCCAACCAGTTTAAACAAGATCACACTGGATCATTATGACTTAACATAACTCTGCATTGTAGTGCTCTAATCTCTAGTAATCCATGTAATAAAAGCTGTCCTGTCAGCTTTTCCATCTCTGTCTAGTCATGTGGGTCAGCTAATGTCATCAGTGTTGTAGGAATCTTAGAGCAGTGATTCATGATACATACATGTACACAAACAACACACCTACTGCGCTATTTTCTCATGTGACACATCAAGGTGCTTTGATTTTGAGGCAAGTCCGTGTGCTTTTTCTCTGCTCTTATACCAGATGGCCTCACTGATAAGTGTCCGCGGTAGGGTGTGTATTCACGAAAGCCAAGCCTGTCCTGTCAGGTGAGCGTCAGCTCTGCTGCACTCACTGTGGCATGCGTGTATGACGTGTAGAGCAGCCCTCAGGGGTAAATCTACAAAGTTCAAAAAATCTTATCTTCTTTGAACTAACTGAGTTATTGCTGCTGCCTTGCTACATGCCAGGCTGGACAGCCTTGGAAATGTCTTTTAAAAGTTAGCTAAACATGCTTACAAAATCAAATTTGAGGTACTTTCACTTGAATGTGGTAGGTGGAGGGTTACACACATACAAGTGTAGTCCAGGTGAGAGGTTTGGAATTGAGTGTTGATCAAAAGATGTTTTCTATGTGTGGTGTACTTCTCAACAATATTTGAGCTCTTCTCTGATTCTGGCGTTAAATATTTTTACTTACTTATTGATTGTGTTTCATTGTCTTTTAAAAGAAGGAGGAATATCTTTTCTATTATAGGATAAAATATACTATGAGGTTGCATCTGCTGTATCAAAATACTATTCTGGACATAAAAAATTTTATATTGAAGCCTAACGATGCCACATATTTGTGCATACACTCCATGGGAAAATAGCTGCTCTTTCCTGTAGGACACAATTTAGGACACATAGCAATACTGTCTAAGGCACAAGATGCATACAAGTAAAGTTTAAGTCTCTAAGGCCTTTCCTGTTATCTAAAACACATTGCTGTTTGTGGCTGTAGCAGCAAAAACTCTGAGCGTATGGAAACACCTAAACCCATTGTTACACACTGTTTAATTGTGGTGTTTAACGAAACAGTGTTCTCGTCTCAGGATGGATTTTTCCCTTAACAAATAGTAGAAATATGACACTGAGCAGTACAGACAAACATACTGCTACAACACATATACAGTAATCGGTACAATACGTGGGAAGCCATACAGTCTCATGTGATGCAGACTCAAATCAAGAAACTGTGGTCATGAGTCACTGTAGTTAGTACTTTGATGGCACCTATGCTCATCATGTGAGCTTGTGTCACTGTGGTTAGACACTGCAGAATATGCACACTTGCTCAAGCATCACAACAAGGGGGTGGGGGTGGGGGGGGGGGGGGGACAGAAATAAAGGGGAAGGGGGGGGAACCAAAGAATATTATAAGGGAGGGAAACTTCTCAGTAATTTCCTGGTTTCTTATACTGACTTCAAACTGAACAAAAAGAGCAAAC
>CM022478.1:16576346-16593753 GCA_011952105.1 Coreoperca whiteheadi
GGTTTTGTGTGCGGGGTGGGGTGGTTGGGGGGGTGGTAGTAGCGGGGGGGAGGGCGAACGGTCGGGGGTGGAGGGGGGGGGAGGGGGGGGGGGGGGGGGGGGGGGCAGGAATGAAGGTGAAGTGGTGGGAAACCAAGTGTATTATCAGGGCTGGAAACTTCTCTGTAATTTCCTGGTTTCTTGTACTGACTTCAAACTGAAACAAAGTGGCTAACAATATACATCTAAGACGGCACACTGTAGTTCTTATACGACAAAACACGGTGAGCAGGCAATCTCGGCTCATGATGTCATAATCACTGAACACGGGCTCAGAGGCCTTGAAAGCAGCCTCTTCTATCCTGCATGTATATGATGTACAAGTCCTCACACATTTAGCAGGCTGCACACATTTCTGGTTTTGACAAACAGTAACAGTAAGTATTGAAAAAATTTAACATTTGCTAGTTTGGTGATTTCACTTTTTTAATTTTGAAAGTATCTGCTCTAACAGTGTATTCCACTTTAGAGAGGATAATCCACAAAACTAGCAATTTCTTTGTCTTCATGTTGCATCAAATACAACTGCTCCATATAAAAGCTGATTATGTTACAGTTTATTGCATCATCATATGCAAAACTCAAGCTATGTCTTCCTTAGAAATTGCTATAAAATAATAAAGCATAAGAAAGGGTTTTAAATATACAATATAGGTAAAATAAATAGAATAAGAATATGTTGTGTTAAATTGTATTTGTGGTTGTAAATCACATGTGTGCCTTTTTCAACCTAGGACTATGACTTATGATCTCTACATTTGCATTAGTATAGTATAGTATAGTAAGGTACAGTTTAGTTTAGTGAGGTATAGTTTAGTATAGTACAGTACCATTTAGTTTAGTTTAATTAAGGTTTAGTTTATTACAGTGCAGTGCGGTTCAGTACAGTACAGTTTAGTTTGGTATTGTTTAGTGTTGAGTTTAGTATAGGATAGAACAGTTTAGTTTAGTGGTAGGGTATAACAATATTACTAGAGTGTTGACGCTAACGCACATTTTCTCTTGTCTCCTATATTATTCCACTGTTTTTCCATATTTCCTCCTCCCTTCCCTTTTTTGCAGTTAGCACTCTTGGACAAACAGCTTTGCATGATCTTTGGATGGAAAGTAGACCAGGTGAGAATGTTATGCATTTCTAAGATTCTTAAGGTAAACTGTGACAACAGTTTCTTGATGTGGTTCTTTCATTGGAGATCAATCATATGCAAATATACATTCCCAAACTTGACTTTCAAATGCTAGAAGGTCAACAGACTCCTAAATTCAATGAAACTCTGAGCTGATTTGAATGTTTCCAATACACTGAGAGGAAATGAAGCATGAACCAGGGAAAGTATCCATACCTGTATGAATCACCCTTGATACAGTTAGAGATAAAGTTATAGCAAAGTGCTGTTCCCACTACTTTAAATCCTAAACACAGGAGTATCATAGTAAATTTAATGAAAATAAAAGCCTATGTCATTAATTATTAATGTTCCAGCTCTGTTTCTGACAACACTGCTACAGTACCAATGGCTGCTGCAATGGAAAAGACAACAAAATCCTCTCTAGCATGTTTGGAACAATTTAAAGTAACGTACGGTCAACATATTTGTCATTCACTATCATACACAAGATGGGTGCACAGCAATTAGTCAACAATTTGTCAACAAATTATATAAAGTGGCTGAGTCATTGACGTTTAAGCTCACAGGAGAGTGATAGGTCACTTAAAAACCTTTACAGTATGGACGCAGTCTTGTATGTTTTACTACTTTCAACACAGATTGTAGTCATTTTAGTCACACACTGTACGTACTCACATACTCGCCCACTTATTCCTGTGAATCATGCAGTTCTAGCATTTGTGTGCTTATGACATCAGGAGAAAGCCTTTATTCCCATCACTGCGGTTTGGGGAGCGACCCTGTGGTCACAATACTAGTTTTTCTTTTCACGTAATAGATTATTGTAATAATATAGGATCCTCATATTAGGCAAACTTTTCCATTTGACAATAAAAATCTCTCCATGTGATTAACATTTATTTTTAGACATTTATGTTGCTAAATATATTGGCCTCCATCCATGATGATGATAAAGATATTTTTAGTGAGTGGAAACAATGTCAGCTGGAAAAAAGAAAATAACAATATAGACTGATCTGCATGGTGACACAGTTGGTAGCCTGATGAACCACAAAAAACACTTTGTTGACTGTTGAACGTCATAGCGTTTTTTCTCCTGTAAGAGCTGACCAGCTGAAAAGGGAGAACAGAATGGAAACATACACTGAAACAATCTCTCAAGGACAAGACTTGGTGGTGATGATAAAAACTTGGGAGAGGGATTGGGGGTGAACTGTAGTAACTTCCCCAAAAAATTCCTTGTTACTTTTTGTCAAACTCTTTCCTGCAATAGTCTCTGTCTCTTATTGTTTGATTATGCTGCTGATACCAGGGTGCCAGTCTTTGACAGGGGCGCTTGAAAAATCATACAAGGAAGATGAAAAAGAATACACGACACAAAAGCTAAGTAACAAGTAGACAAAGCTTGGGTGGCAAAATGTGTGAAAGTCTGTATATATTCTGTTTTTCAATGCCAAAGAAGTAAAGTACCTACATACATTTACTCAAGTACTGTACTTAAGTACAATTTTGGGGAACTTAACTTAAGTATTTCCATTTTTTTTTACTTTATACTTCTACTCCACCACATTTTAGAGGGAAATATTAAACTTTTTACTCCACTATATTTATCTGACAGCTATAGTTTCTAGTAATTTATTGAATAAGATTTTACATTTAAAAAAAACCCCATCAGCTCATAACAAATATATAGCATTGTTTAAGATTAAACCACCCTTTCGGCTTGTGAAACCTTTAATAAATGACAAACCAGTTGGGGCCCCTTGTCATGTTTTAGATATCAGATGTCAGTTTTAGGTAGCAGTTCAACTGGAAACATTTCACCTCTAAACGTCTCAGATAGTTTCATTTTAAATAACTGTCCGAGGCCCAAAGTGGTCAAATTCTGCAAAATTGTACAAAAAAGCAAAGATTAGACAAATGTTAAAAAAACTGACTACAGATTTCTGTATCATTACTATGTTTTATCTTTGTTCCTCTCCTATTAATCATCTGAGGACCCCTCAGATCTATCTTGTGATCCTTTGGAGGGGCCGACCCTAGGATGGGAACTACTGGACTAAACTACGTAACTGTATATAAAGTGCTTGAAACTAGCTCCCCTATGACCCACTACAAAACTCAAACGCTGCCTACACATTGAGCATAGTATTAACAATCAAACAATGTCATATATAATAATATATCACTCACAGGTGAACATTTACGATTGAACATGTACTTTTACTTTACCTGAAGTATGATAACAATACAATACAATCCTGTACTTTTACTTAAGCAGGACTTTAACTTGAGTGTTTTTTTACATTGTTGTTTCGATACTTTTACTTAATTAAAAAACTTTAAAAAAAAAAATCTTCCACCACTGTGTAATCAATACTGGATATTGTAGGAATGCAAAACAAACATACAAACTCAGCTTGATTTTAAGTTGACAAATGGCTTTTTTCCTCTCAGCAATACCTTGAGCATTTAAACAGTTTTTGGCCCTACAAAATCAGCTACGTTCAACATTGACCTTACATTGACAGTTCTGAGAAATAGTGCATTCCTTAAAGCTTGTCAAGCACCAGCATGAAGGGTCCCAGCTGCTGTCCTCATGCTGTGCCGTCAGCTCTGCTCAAACCCACATTGCACACATTCCTCACTGACTCATCAAACTTGCATGTGCGTGCGTGTGTGTGTGTGTGTGGGGGGGTGGTCTTCACCTCTCTACCTCCTTTTGTCTAATCCCTCACTCACTCATACACCATAGGTCCTTTGTGTGTGTGTGTGTGTGTTGGTTGTCTGTCATATAGTCAATGACTCAGAGTCCATTATATAATATTGTCTGCCTAACCACTACTTTAACTGCCAGTCAAAACACTCATACCACTCTGTTGCTGTCTGTTAAGAGGAACTGGCACCTTATCAAGAGCTAAAGTTCATACTGAATCAAGAACCTTTCTTTTTTTCTGGTTGTGTATACCTTTAAACACAACATACAATGAGTGTTTGCTTCATTGTTTTAACACACCAGCCAGCATGGAGATAAAAGGATAGTTTTCTCGCTGTACCCACGTACACAAATGCTAACTCGTGACTGCATCATTTCCTGCCACAAACTGAAAACAGGTTTCACCTGCTGATGTCATAAGACCTCGCCTTTCTCAAACTTAAGCAATGCCAGGCCACACCCTAGAACTTGTCCAGGTTTCACACACAGAAACACACACATACGACAGATGCACGTTAACTCATTTGTGGTATATCAGTATAATGCAGAATGGTGGTTGGTTTAAATGTAATTTCTTCTATACACAGTTATTATGTACTTTTTCATTGTGTATGCATTATGTGTGTAGTTAAACACTCTCCTTGGTTACCATCCTGTAACATATCAATGATCAACAGCACTTTAGCTATTTTCCTGTCACTGTAAAAACAGTGTGTCCTTTTATGTTCCAAATACTTTTCTGAGGCATGTGTATGCATAACAGTGTGTGTGTGCAGGAGTAAAATAATAATAATAATAGATTTTATTTTTAAAGTACTTTTCATTCTGAAGAATCTCAACGAGCTAGAAGGTAAAATGACTAAAAACAAGTAAAACTACAGAATATTAAAAACACATAAAAGCCTTTCTGAATAGAAAGGTCTTCAGTTCTGCTTTAAAAGGGTCCAGGGTCTGTACTGCTCTCAACTCGGTGGGGAGATGGTTCCAGAGAAGCGGTGTGGCCGAGCCAAAAGCAGAAAGAGTGGCAGTTTCATTGTAAATGAGCGCATGCGTGAGGGTGTTGAAGTTATAGCATTTTGACCCAGTTAGCATCACAAAGAAGGTGTTGGCACTTTTAATGCCTTGATGAAAGATTGAAGACAGCTCATAGAAGAGCAATAGATACCTGAATTTAGTCATGGGATTATTAATAAAAAATGTGTTGGCCAGGTTGTGATGTCGGCCACATTTTTCTCCCTTTTCTCGACAAATGCAGTTTGCTTGCACAGCTCTTAGAGCTCCATAACAAAGCCACAAGACCAGATGGAGAATTCAGCACTTGTCATAAACAGCAAAGCTCTTAAGAAGGAACAATCTGATGCCCAAGTGAATGTATTTATGTTAATTGGAAACAAACTGGAAGTCTGAAATCTGTAACTTTCTACAACAGCCAAGATGGCAGCACATCTTGTGCATTTGTGAAGTTGAAATCATGAAGTTAAGCTGCACTGTCACTGTCACCTGACAAACCTGATCAACATTTTTTTTAGGAACATGCCAACTGTCTACTGTTTGAATTCACTGGTGAATTAAATGACAAGGAGAAGAAGAAACTCTGTTTGCTTTCTAATCATTAAAATGCTGATTCACATTGCACTTAATGCCACAATAACTTTCTGCTAGATTTTGATAAATCTATTTAATCCTACCTGACACTGATGTTAAAAAACACACTAGCATTATCTCAGCGCTGACACCGACTGAAATTATTTTATTAAGGAGGAGCCGGTTGAATAACACCAGCATGGTGTTACTTTTAAGCCCTGTTAAGCCACATGAATACTTCAAGACATCACTTCATCTATCTGTGGGCTGTGTTTACTTATAATTTGATGTACCAATGAGTCATTTGATTGTATCAAAGCAACCACTGCCTACCAAAGTTGATATAATTTGAATATGAGTTCTTGAAAATGTAGACACTTTTGTTGGTACACAGTAACCTCCCTAAATGTGCGTTTCCCTCCTTTTTGATTGGCAAAGAGCATCTGGAATCTGACATATGAACATGATCATGTGTTTTTACCATCTATGTGAAAAACACACACACGCGCACAACCTCAGCTGTATATCACACACAATCTCTCCCATGCACACAGTGTCTACTCACTCCTCACTTTTGAAAGACTCTTTTGTAAAGTGTGTGAAACAGTATGAAGATGTAAAGATGTATTGGGAAGGCAATGTTTGTGTGTGTGTGTGTGGGTGTGGGTGTGTGTGTGTGTGTGTGTGTGTGTCAATAGTGGTGTAGTGGGAAATACAAAGTGTACGTGAGAGAGGAGGGACTGGACAGAGGAGTTTCAGTCGCTCTCTGTATTCTCTTTCCCAGGTAGCCCTATGTTAGTGAACTGATTTATTCAAACCTCCTATTCACATTTGATGTTGTCATAATACTAATATGTAAAAAATGTAAATATACATCACAGTGTATATTTACAATTACAATAATGTTATATCGTAATCTTGTACCCGCTCATAATTCTCCCCAAACAGTTCAAGATAGATACAAATTAAGAAAACTTCCATACAAACATATAACATATCATATAGGAGTTCACAGTCAATTCCATCCTCTCGCCAAAAACACGCCTGGACTTTCACTTAATAATTCACTTATACCATGAAAGACACAGAGCTAAATTAGTGTATTTGAAGATACGCCTTTTATTGACCCTCCATCCCAAGGGCACATTTAGGTGTTTCAACAGCACAAGTGGGTTTTCTCCAGGTTCCTCCCACCGTTCAAAGACGTGCATTTGTTGGATAATTGATAACTCTAAAAATTGTCCATAGTGAATGATTGATCAGCCCTGTGACGAGTTGGCCACTGTCCAGGGTGTACCCCGCCCAAGGCCCAAAGTCAAGTACAAGCAGTAGAAAATGATTGACTGACTGACCCATATTATGTGCTACATAGACATAACAGACAAGCTCTATATATGCTACATTTAAGGAATTAAATCTCCATCCCAGAGTGAGTGCAGGGGTTGTTTAGTTGAATATGTTGGTCTAGTGTGCTTGACTAATTGATACTTTATCTTACTGAGCTTTCTACAAATTAGAATCCATGGCTCTGAAATATCAGCAGCCTAATTGTGCTGTGTGTTGATATATCAATGGCTCTGTGCCTGGTGCCGAAGTAGCAGACGGATTTATAATTGCACCTTTTTGTCCCGAGTCCCGCCCTTCTGTCAGTTTTGTCTTGGATTTATAATATTCTTTAAACTATATACAATAAATACTCAATTCTATACTATGTTGTAGCCTATATAGTCTATTGAGCAGTGTCATCTTCATGATCAAAGTGACAAGTAGCAACGTGTGATTGTGGGGTTCTCCCATTGGGCCATCCCACTGTTAAAAAATGAACAAATAACAGAGTGATTACAACTGTAGCCAAGACACATCTGTGAAACTCCCCTCTTCCCTCATTTTGATCTCTCGCTCTTTCTCTGTGTGCGTTGTTCCTGTGGTGCAGCCAGGAACATACTTTTCCTTTTAAAGAAACAGTCAGGGGCAAGAGTTAGAGAGAAAGCACTGGGCAGAATATTTCCATGGCATACAGAAAGAAAGGTAGGGCCAATACAAGTGAATAAGGGTTAGAGGGTTAGAGAGACGTTATCAGCCGAGTCTGGCATGCAGTCAAGCAGAAAGAAGAAATAGTGGCATAACATCAAATAGGCAGACCATGTGATGACGTAGAAGGTGATGATAGTAAAACTCCAAATATTCATACTACTATTAAATGAAACAATATGACAAAGAATCCTAAGGTCGCATTGACATATTTTGATTGACATCTACTTTGGCTTAGGTTATACAGGTTACATTAATAATTGTACTGATGTCACCCCCAGAACTTAGACTGAATAATTTGTTGCATCAGTGTCCGTCATCATCCTTTGGTGTGCTTCTGGGTGAAGAGGATGAGATTTCTGTTACGCTTTTAGTGGGCTCTATTGCAGTGTTTATCAAATGTTTTTTCTAGGCACATAAAGGAACATAACAGTAGAAAAGTCCAACTTTAATCACAGTTTTTTTTTTATTGTACTTTTTAAATTAAATTCAGGAAAGTTTTTACCTTACTTGAGGCTCCTGGATGGTTTCCTAAAACCATATTTATTCTCTTGGCAGATATTACGAGAGTTTGAGTAAGCTCATCTTTTGGACAGGAAGGAAAGACTGGAGTTTCTGGGGAACTTTTCAATTCTATTTAGTTTTTTAAATATATATTTCTAGCATTCTACAAGAAAATGGACTTCTTTCTCAATGTCTTCTGTTTCATTTATCATCCATTAAACCATTAAACAAAAAATAAAATAAAATCTGCCAATTCACTTAGGGAAAACATCGAAAAAATAATAATGTTAATAATTGCTGTAGATGATTTTCAATATGATTCAAAACGTTTGTGTGTTGGTACATTTATTATTCAAATTAATTTAATATATGAGTTGAACTATTGCAAGTAAACTCACAGATTATTCTTTTGCAGCTATGAATTGACATTCTTTAACAGAGCTCTGTTTTGGAATAGCCCTCAGTCTGTGAATTAGCCCGAAATCTTAAATTATACTGGAACCTGTCTGAAAACATTTAATCTCTTTTTTCTCTGCTCTTGTTGTCTCCTTCTCTCCACTGTTCTTTCTCACAGGAAACAAAAATCTTTATCTCAAGGGGGCTTTTTATGCTGCATAGAGTAAATTTAAATATTCATGACAAAATTTCATAAAATTCTTTTTCTAAAACATGAAAAGCCTCCCTCTATAATTTCATAGTTATGACACTGTTGATGTCTAATTTAAATGTTCTTTTTGTTTTTAGCTATGATTTTCACCCCTATAATTTTAAGGGCAGTTTATAAACTTTAGGGGCATTTTCTTCCCAAGCCCCTGCTCATTTCCTGGCAGTTGCTTCAGCCGTCAGTTCAGAACATTTTGTTTCATTTTCCGACTGTGGCTTCCCGTTTATCCCTCCCTCCTCATTCTTCTGCCTCTCTTCAACCTGGCCCCATTTCCGTGTGAGAAGGAAGAGCGCTGGTGCTCTGGAAAAGTGGGGAAGGGAAATGGAGGGAGGAGGAAAACCCCGACGTTTTGAGAAACAGTAGAACTAGTAAAACTAGACAATCTATTAAGGGTCTCAGCGGGAGGTGTCACACACGCTGGATGGCAAAAAAAAGCAAATGAAGCATAGAGTGAAAAGTAAAAGAAAAGTTAGAAACCAACATGTACAGATGTGTCTATTCTACTCTGTTCTATTCTGTAACAACAGTGTTGCTCAATATTGAAGAGTTTGTGATAAGAGGGATGAAAGGTTGGGCTTTTGAAAACTCTCCCAATAGACTGCAGGTCAATGATTTCCTGTAAGTGGGAGAACCTAATGTCTTTCCTGGCACAACACAGACACACACGGTTTACAACTACTGCATCAACTATCTTCTTATTCTGTCACAATGACAAAGTTCGATGTATGACATTTTATTGTACTGCAATACAAATCCTTGTTATTACACTCTATGTAGTGGCCCCACTGGAAACTCTCAGTCTTAGATGGTATACCCATAGTTCTTTTTCTTCCTGGTGGATAAAATTTTGTTTTCTGGGTGTTGTCAACAGCATTGAAATCTGGCCATGTCCTTCCAGCTTTGGCAAAAGAACACCATGATTAAATAGTCCTAAAAATACAACCCCAAAACATCTGCTGAATTCTTGCAGCTTAACGTGGTGCTCAGTGGACACAGGATGAAACCTGGATGGCAGCCACGAAGCCAGTCTGCTTTATTTGTGGTTGAATCACAGTAGATCTGCCACAGGGCTGGCGCAGCGGGAAAACACCTACACACTGAATGAGTCATAATGTAGCGACGGACGCAGATATTTCCTGACAACACACAGGGGTGACCTTGAACAAAGATCAACCTGCAGCAATCACGCCCACACACACACACACACACACACACACACAGAGGGGTAGGTCACTAACTTTGCTGATAAAGCATTTACTGTGCCAGCATGTTGAGGTTTTTAAAGGATAGCTCGGTATTTGAAACATATTTACCCAGAGAAAGTCATACTCAGCGATGGCTTTTTATTACTATTATTACATTTGATGTATTTTTTCACATGGAGGGATAGAAACAGCTAGATTAACTCTGTTGTACTTCTAAGGGATTTGGGAAGAAAAGCCTCTCAAAAGTCAGGAATAGTCCTCCAAACCTCATAGCATTACTTTGTACCTAGTACCTTAGCATTACCAGCAAGCAAAGCTGACATTTAGAAGACATAAATGTATCCACAGATCTGTCTAAATCTTTGTCAGGAGGAAATATAATCATATTAGTCAAAAACCAATGTTTAACCAAACAGACCTCAGCTCACTAAATTAGAACATTAGTACTGGTACACAAAGTGTGCAAAGACAGGCACATACCATTTTAAATGCTTTAATTATGACTCATAGTTTCAGAGTTGTTGCTAAACTTCTCAAGAAGCTCCATTTTGCAACACGAGACAGATCATTTTCTCTTGTCCAAGAAGTTGAATCTCATCAGCCTTTCCTCAGTATTTTTCTCTCTCCCTTTTTGTTTTGCTCTGTCTCCGACTTGACAGGTAAAGTTAGGAACTCAAGGACCTATTGCTAAACGCCTGCTGCTTTACTGGACCTGTAAAGAGGGATCAGAGCTGATGTGTTAACTTGATGCTTCATTTTTTGGACTGACCAACAAGTCAAAAGGTTTGATGTATTTGTCAGAAGCATAAAGCTGGTATTTATTGTTCTCGTTCTTCATCTGTTAAGTGGCTGTTTGTTCCTGAGGGGGAAAAACTTCACACTGAGAAATTTGTTTGGGATGTGGATGAGAAATATATAACTCTGCAGAGAAAACACCCCTTTCAGAATATCAACACACACACGCACACACACATACAAACACACATTCGAAATTTCACTCCGTTATAAGAATCCACCACTTCTGACTCCCCTGAGGCAGAAAGGCTGATCAACAACTTGTAAGTTCCATGCTGGAAACCACAAGCATTAACTGTAGTATTATCCTAAATTGCAGTTTCAGGTTTCACGGTGGGAATTTAGCAAAATCATTGTAATTATGGCTATTTTTATTGGAACATATGTCTTTTGACAGAGTTTGGGCCACAGCAGAAATTCCTCCAAAACTACACGTCTGCACTGATAGAGGAAGCAGGACAGTCATTTCCTCATCATTGATGAGCTTTGCAAAAAAAATAAAAAAAATTTAAATAATTAAAAAAAAATATATATATATATGTATATGTATATATACATATATATATATAATATTCTGGAACCTGTGCCACTTACATTACATTTGTACGCTCTGTACATTTGCAATGATGTATGCCTGCCAATGACTTGTAACACTGTGTAATACTTCCTTTAAAATGTTAGAAAAAGTATAGCATTTCAAGCCCAAATTGGCTTTTCATGAGAGGTAAATCTGTAGGACTATAAATTACTGCAGAGTTTTGGACTAAAAAACTCCAACAAAGACACCTTTCTTGTCTTCCTGGAGAAGAAAGCTGTGTGTGTGTGTGTGTGTTTTGCACACTGATCACGCTTTTACTTTTGCTTTTGAGTGTTTAGCTGCATCACGCCTGATCCCACCTTGGGAAGAAACCCTGCAGAAATAAGTCTAACTAGTCCTGTGTCATGCTGATCTGTGCCAGGCTACATCTTTGTGCTGTGTTCATCTTTAACCCTCTCAGGTCACCGTCTGAATATCCTCAAAAAAGCCTCACTGTGGAAAAGTCTAAGCTAAAACTGAAGCTGACCTATGACAATCCCTCAACATTTCATGCTTGTCTATTCATTAAATATAATATATGTAATCATATATATTTTGTAAAATAATTCTGTAATGTTTTATTCATATATCATATACAATTGAATCATGTGCCAGTTGCTTTTTTTCTTCGCCTTTTTATTTTCTCATTGTGTTATTCCTCTGATGCTAAATGCCTTTCTTCTCCTTTTGAACGAATCTCTCAAAGTTATATTAATTAACCCTGTTTTGAAATGAACTGTAAAAAGATATTATTATAGTTTTAATCTCCACGTAGTAATCACATATTACTTAAAAGAGGGCCCAACAGGTTATTTTCAGTAAAATCATGTAAAATGAGGTCAAAGTACAGAAACAGAATGAAAGAATAGACTTATCAATTTATTCTATTTATCATGCCATGGCTGGTCTCATAACTCCACATGCTTTGTTCAACACCCTACTTTCATAATAATATGACATTATCGATGATTAACAAGAGTCAACCTTGAGAAAACAAGATTACACTACAGAAACTAACTGAGATAAATATGCACAGGAGGAGAGAGGAGACCAAAAAACAGGTTGGGTTTAATGATGTTTGATTTGTGGAAATAAGGGTCAGTACAATGCCTGAGAAAGGAAAACACCAGACTAGGATTGCCAAATGGCTGTTTTGTGTTTCCCTGTTGCTGCTATATGATGACACATACACAAGAAGCTCTGACCAGTCATCATTTGTTTTGACCTCCCAGATTCCTGGTAATGGCGCTGATAATTTACACAGCATATAGACTGATGTAAACACGTTGTTACAACATGTGTGGTTTTCTCAAAGTCACCAACACCCTGCTATAGCACACCGGAAAAGAGGGTGTAACTTTAATATCATGTAAAACCTTTTATTGATTTTTCATGGTTTGTCGTCAATCAGTATGTAATGTAGCTAACTACCATGTGTTACACTGTTTGTTAGTGGATGTGTAATGTAGAATGTTGTGCATATTAATTGTGTTGCATGTATTATTTTAACAAAATATTTTATTTTATGCTATTTTTAGGGTGCTGTCCAGGGACACCAGATGAAAATTAACTTGTATGCTAACTCTGGTTCATTTACAGTATGTTTTTCTGCTGATCAATGACGCATTGATGTCAAAAAACTAAGAAAACAAATAATACAGTCAGGTTGCAGAGGACATCAGAAGTATATCACGCTGTGCATATTGCTTTGGAAATTTAGAGAGGCAAATACATTTTTATTCAGTGCTATCATGATCCATATAAGACTGTTAAGTGAAACAAGATTCAGTTTCATGTCCCATACATCATTCACTGCAACATACCCACTGCTTGAAAATAGTTTTGTTTTCACTGCGACTTTAGCCAGAAATCCCATCCTGTCAGAGTTATTTGTTCCTTTGAATAAGTCAAATGACCCTCATAGTAATGTATGTGTTTGCACATTTGCAGTGCATTGTAGTGCAGTGCATGATTTCTAAAGTCCACAGTGGCTATCCAATTATTCTACACAGAATCATCCTTATCTGTTACATATATAAGATAAATATGGAGATACTGTGTACCAGCCTCTCCAAATGTGTGTATATATATAGACAGTACTAGTCATGTTTGGACACACTTTCCCATTTACTAGAATGAGAAAATGTGTCTAAACCTTTGACTGATACTGTTATATATATATATATATATATATATTTTTTTTTTTTTTTTGGAGAGACAGGTACTTTCCCTGGCCATAAAGTCAACATGGGATTCCAACCGACTTGAACCACTGACTCCCTTTTCCTCCTCCCTCCTCATGCTCCCATCTCTCTTCTTCATTTGCCACTATCCCTTCATGTTTCCCTCTATCATGATGAATCACCTGGTAAATTCGGAGACATGAGCAGCTTGGTCTCATCACATTTCTGTGGCAGCCATGTTAGCTCTACAAACCTGCCCCACAGCTGTTGCTAAGTAGCTGTTGAACCTGTGCCCGCTTATGTGTGCAATGTTTGGCATGTCACCATAGCGATGTTATGGAGGGCATGGTTAAATATTTGCAAAGATATCACTCATTAGAGAGGCACAGGCTGGTCAAACTGAATTTGTCAGGGGCTTTAGGTGAAACTGGGCCTGGGATAGAGGGATAAAGGAAGTGATATAAGAAAAGCAATAGACACTAAAGAGAAAAGAATGGAGGGATTAAGGGCATAATTTTGTTATATGTTTTTAAGCCAGAAACTAAAAAGATCACATATTTCAAAAATTAAACCTCAAAAATGAACAACATTTGATTTATTCAGGTGTAAAATGGAAAAGCAATGATTTTATGAACACCATATCTTTAATGTACTAGTCATCCCTATAATCATCATCAGCAGCAGCAGCAGCAGCAGTATTTATTTTGTTTCAGCATAACGGAAACTTTAGCAGCCTCTGGGCATCTTCTCTGTATTTTGACCGCACCTGGCTGTCATCATGACCTATTCAATGATGACTTGATAGTTTTCAGCCATCCAGGGTGAGTCAGACTCCTAAGTTCCCTTCAGTTTCCCTCCTACTGGGCAGAATAGCCCTTGTTTTGTCTTTAGAAAGGAAACCCTGAGGGATGAAAATATACCAGAGGCAAATACAATTTGCTAATATAATTTCTTTTCAGCATTATTATAAAAGTTGTACATTCAAAATGGCAACTATAGTTCAAGTGTGGAAAAAGAAATGATTAAGTTGTTATCAACAGTAACGTCACATCACAGTCAAACCTGCCTTTAATAAGCTATAATATTGTATATTATAAATTCTTAATTTAAATAGTCTGAGTATTCAGCAGGCAGATTAACGCTTACTTTTGCAATAACATCAGAATCAACGGTAGAATGTAGTACACTCAGTTAAGTACTGTGAATTATTGAGGTACTGTACGTGAGTATTTTCATTTTAAGTTACTCAATACACAGAGAAATATTGTACTTTTAACTCCACTACATTTATTTGGCTGCTAGAGTTTCAAGTGAATTTGCCGATCAAGATTGTACATCAGTAATACTATGGAATCAGGTGTTCAGGTTATATGATGCATTCTTACAGTACCCAAAAATAAATGATGCAGATCAAATTTGCCCCAACATAAATGTAATTTGTATTAAGTTTAATTAGTTTTATCCACTAGTGAGGCATTTTTACTAAAGTTAAAAACTCAATCTGAGTCCACAGGTGTGTAAAAGTAACTGAGGAGAAATTGTACTGCCTTTCTATATGTTTTCAACCATGGTCTGCTGATTGAGATACATGTAAATGCACATGCTAGAAAGCTACATGTACGCGGACATGTCACTTAAGAAAAACCCCGGTGGAAAACTTGGCACTGAGCACTCACTCACTTAGTCACCAAGAGAAAAAAAAGAAACAACACAACAACCTCGAAGCCACCGTCAGCAGGAATGCTCCTATAAGCTTGTGTTTGGCATGTGTGTGTGCGAGTTTGAGAGCTCCTCCCTGACTTTCCATGTAGCTCAGGCAAGAGCAGAACAGAAACAAGTAGAGCACGGTTACCACAACACACACACAAACACCCAAGCTCAAAAACACATACTACAAACACACATGACGCAACAGCCATTCGCTCTCCTTACCTCTGGGCCAATTTACTGGTATGCCGGTGAGAAAAAGTCTGACGAAAAATGAGAAAGATGGGGACATTTTTTCTACGCCCAGTACACAGCCTCATAATCATTTCCCCAAGTATCTAATGCTGTCAGGTTTAAAGTTAGTTATATTATTTATATCAAGCTGTAGTTATTAATAGCTGAACATGAGAGGCCTGTTTGGCTTAGGTCGGCTTGTCAGTCTGTCCATCTGTCTGCATAACTTCTTGCATTTAAAGGAAAATCTTCACATTCACGCATAAGCATGGCATAATTTAAAGAATGAATGCAACATTATATCACAGTAATTTCCAATCACCCTTTTCGATCAGACACTCAAACCATTAGTTTAGAAAAAATGGGCATTTAAATGTATACAAACTTAAGGCTCTGATGTAACCAGTGACACAGCTACACATGTATGGAGAGTTTTCAAGTGGGGGCACACTTAAGAAAGTACAGTGAGAATGAGAAGGACATAGACGTGTTCTGGCAGTAAGTTGTAGTGAAACTATGGTTAATGATTCTTGAAGTAGAAGTGAGAAGTTAGAACTGCATTATTTACTTAGGTCTTGTACTTAATTTAAATGACATATTGGTTCACGTGTACTTCTATTTCGACTTTATACTTTTAATCCAAATACGTGTGATATCTGTAGATACTACTTTTAATATTTTATATTTTAATATAAAAAGACATTGCATTCAAAACAGAAGATGACCTCATGGATTAAGTATACGATGTAGGTAGACTTACAGTGCCACCTGGACCACCTACAACATTAAGATCATTCATCAATACAGAACTCCTAATATTTACGTTTACTAAGTGAAGGATTTGCCTTTTGTGGTATTGTAATGTTCACTGAGTTTGAAATACTTTTTTAACTACTATCATGTAATAATTGGCAGCCCAATCTTTCTGATGGTGTGGAAGTATCAACTAACAAAAAAAAAAAATTAAAACAATCCATAGCACGCAAAATCTTTAAATCCTTAGAAATAGATGACAAATAAAGTCTTGCAACATTGGCCTTATAGTCACGATGATTGGATCACATTTACAGGACCGAAGCGAGATTTAATGCCTACATTTTAAAAGGACAAATAACATTTTATTTAACTTTAAATGATCAAGGAATACTATTCATGAGCTCGCTCCTCAGTATTTTTGTGTCCCACACACAGTTTGAGAATCCTTGTGTTGTGTTTTTTGATGGCACTTCTTCTTACCATTGTCACGCGTTGCCACTTAGTAATCAGTGACTGCAATTGCAGTGACTTTTATACAGTTGCACAACATTCATTAGAACGTATCTGCTGTCATTGCCAGGATTGAATATGACTCATGTGAGTGGGTGACGCAGCAGCAGCAGTGTAGAAAATAATGCAGTCTCTCAATTAGCTGATATCAGCACAACCGTCTCGTAGAAACAAAATGGAAGCTGATAGATATGCTAACATACATCAGCTAATTTATTTATTCATTGGTCATTTATTGGAGCTTCATCACGTCAGGGGACTCCTTTGTTTAATCTTTCTGCTTCACTCTCGCCCCCATTTTCAAACATATCCTGTTAAATCACAATAATTTCAGATCATTCAGTATTCATCAAACACCTGATTTAATTCATTAATCATCAATATACACACCAATGCAGGTTTAGTCAAATAAACCGAGCCAGCTCTGCTCTCACAATAAAGCTATTATGAGCTGTGTAACTGATTTAGTGTGCTATAAGTGTATTTATAGTCTGCAAGAAAAGAGTGTGTCACATCTTTATAGACCTGAAAGTCAGATGACACTGTGTGAAAACAGCCCTTGTAATGTGTGAGTCTAGGAAATAACTTTTAGTGATTATGTATACAGTTGTACCCTACAAAGTAACACACAATCCCATAACACATACTCACTCACTCACACACTCACACACACACACTATGTTAGTGTAATACATTCTTGTATTACATACTTCTTCTTTTCCTTTCGGCTGTTCCCTTTCAGGGGTCGCCACAGGAATCATGTGCCTCCATC
>CM022478.1:16593856-16609992 GCA_011952105.1 Coreoperca whiteheadi
ATATATATATACCTGCTGCAATGCTCACCATAGAAACCAAAAAACAAACTAACAATAATCTTCTGGTACTAACATCCTCAGTTTTGTTTGTGAAGTTTATTTGACATTTGGAGATGAACAATGACAGCCTTATTTCCGTTGTGGGCCATAAAGTCAAAAGTGGGACAAGGGTGTGAATCTTCCATAAAAACATCTTCAAAAAATGTCCTTGCTATGGTTAATGTAAAAATGTAAATAGTGAAATTATATCATGGTTGGAATGGTGCTAAAAGTACACAGTGTGGAGGATAAAGAATTACAGAAAAAATAAAAGTATGTAGATTCTTATGTACATCCAGCAGATGAGTGATGATTACTTGGTCCATTGTGTTTATTTTTACTCACTTCTATCTTGTTTTCAGCCAAAAGGGTTCTAATAATCAATACTTGTATTGGTTGTGTTCTGGTAATTGATGGACTGTTTCAATGCTTTAGTGGAATATTGAGCTATGTTCTAATCATAACAGAAAGCGAAGGAAATAAGGGGAAATGTAGACGAATGTATTCTGGTAAATACATACAGTACATCTACTCTCTGTGGGTAAAAACACTCTACAGTATGTGATCAGGGACAAGATCATTTATAACACTTCCTTAAAACCTACCATTAGTCATAGGAATGTATATGCTGTACATATATGATTATGTGCCTGGGTATGTGTTTAGGCGTTGGCTCACCTTTACTTGTTAATGTGGGATGAAAAAGATCAGTGTACAGATCTAAACAAACAGCCTTCTTTGCCACTTCACATCTGGGTGCTTCAGATCCGGAAAAATTTCACAGAGCTGGAATGATTTATCACTCTGCAGAAAACCTCTCATCAGTCAAGAATAAACACAAGAATAAACACAAGAAAAACAAGTGTACACTAGGCCTAGATGAAGAGCGCGCATGAGAGCCATGTAAAGCCACTTTGCTTTCACATGCCTGCGAAACTGAAACATTTCACACAGCTACCTAAAAATACACAGTTTTCTTTTTCTTTTTTTTGTGTTGTTGTGTTACTACCCGCCCTCTTCTGGGCTCACTGAAACCTGAGGCGGAGGGAGGGTCATCCGGGAACATACCAAGTGGAAACTCCTCCCACACCCTGGGAGGGGTTTCTAAGGCAGCAATAAAAGGCAGGCAACAGAGCACAGTTAACTATACTTAAGTCTAGACACAAGTATCAAACAGTCGACCGTGGATCACAGCGGAATCTTCTTCTCTTGGCCAAAGGGGTACAGCATGTCTGAAATGCGTGACGACATTTTCACGAAGGTGAGTTGAAGTTTATGAATTTTTTATCTTGTAATGGAAAAAAGGGCATCAAAAAGTTGGAGTTGGCTTAGCTCTATAACTCCTTTCCTAAAGTGTTTGTTTATTTGTTTGTTCCTGCTCATTTTATTCCTCTGTGAATCACTGATTTGACATTGAATACCTTCTGAATTGAGTTCAGTCACACAGGATTTCTTCTTTTTATAGAGATACTTCTACAATCAGAATATTCAATAGAAATAGTAAACAGTCAATTGTCTATTTTGAATTTGGGATTTCATGTAAATGGCAGATGTTATGTAACTTCTAGTAGTGAACAGATTGTTCTCTTTTATTATTGGCTTCTTAATGACTTAGTTTGACTTTCTTTTGTATGCAAGCATTCTCATTTCTTTCTTTATGAAATGATAGATCTTGAATAATAACCTGTTCTAGAATAAGTTATTGTTTGCTGAGTACAAGACTACAACTTCAAATAGATTTTTTGTAGAATGCAGGATTAAAAAGGAAAATGATGATGAATATTCAACATACAGTATTTTGCTTTGAAATGACTAGTATCAATGTCTGTATGTTAACTATGTCAACAATCTGTAACAGAACTTACTGAACCAAGTCCTGGATGGAGTCCCAGGGCAGAGTCGGCTGAACCGGTCAGTCTCCTTCTTCTCTCCCCCCTCCCCTCCTGCCTCCTCGAGCCACAGCCTGAGCACAGAGCATGTTAACAATACCGACAACGGCAGCCCTTTCTGGTTATCCAACATCTGGAGCCAGGGCCCTGTCTCCAAACCGAAACAGCTCTCCTTCAGGCCTGACCGCTCCATGAGCCTGACCGAGGCCAGCAGCAGCCTGCTCTCCTCCTTCAGACAGCGGAAGAACTTGGAGGCTTTTCCCTCAAGTCCTGCTACTACTGTGGCTCCACCGCCAGGCTTTCCTCCCACATCTACCCTCCCAGCCCAGGTTCAACCAATGGTGTCCCCCAATCGTTACAAGACTGAGCTGTGCCGTGGCTTCCAGGAGACTGGCAGCTGCAAGTATGGCAGTAAGTGCCAGTTTGCCCATGGCGAGGCAGAGCTGCGAGGACTGTACCGCCACCCAAAGTACAAGACGGAGCCCTGCAGAACCTTCTACAATTTTGGCTACTGCCCTTATGGCTCACGCTGCCACTTCATCCATGAGGACAAAATTAGCGGAAGTCCGATACCATCTGCCAATTTCCAAAATCAGTTGCAACCAACTCCAAGTCGCCACCAGCTCCGCCAGAGTGTCAGCTTTGCCGGGTTCTTGGGCTCTTCACGCAGCTCACCTCCTCCATCATTCCCTTCATCCTTCAATGATCCTAACCTGGGGTTTAGCCGTGCTCCCTCTGTTTCTCCACCTCCTGCTGATCTCCTCTCCCCAGTGTTTAGTGACTCCCTGCAGCAGGAGGGAGCAGCATTCCAGTTTGGTAACCATCAGACCCGTGCCAGCACTGGAGACATCCACAACATTCCTGTCATCCTGGAGCCAAAGTCCTCACGATGTGCGTGTGTCCATGGAAATAATAACTTTAACAGCAACAACAGCAGAGTCTTCGCCAACATGGAGGATGGCCACCACCAGGACAGCAGCAAGCTGTTTCCTGGTCCTGGAGGCCATGGAGGATTCGTGAAACCTCCTGGCATCCAACGTTTCTCCTCTGAGGACTCCCTGGATGACAGCTACAGCAGCAGCAGCGGCGGTTCCAGTGGAACTGAGTCTCCAACGTTTGATGGGTCAGCCACCAAGAGGCTCACTGTGTTTGAACGTCTGTCCCTGTCTGACTAAACGGATCCAAAGGGAAAGAACAGAAGAGAAATGACACCTTGTTAACTGGGTCTGTTTATCTGGACTTTCTTCAGAACCAGAACTGATCAGGACAAGTCAACTTTTGATGACACAATAACACTTAAAGTTCTTAATTTATGTTTTTAAAGATGGAACTCGTCGTGGGTAAACTACACATACCGAGATGATTTTAGTGCCCAAATGTTATCAGACTCTATTTTTATACAAAGATATTGTGTAGCTTATTAGACCTTTGTATGTGGTCTTCCATAAAAATTAACTCTTCTGCAGTTCTTGACAGTACCAGCAAATACTATGGTTTGTACTTACCGTAAATCTGTAGTGATCAAAATGGCTTATCTTAAGTGATAATCGTTAATTCCTGTGCCTTAAAGATTTTCCCTGCCTCATAGGCTATTTACTCTTGGTGCCACGAACAGTATGTTTGATTCAGTAGCCTTAATCAGTGACACCTGACATGTGTCACTGTCGTCATTTTATCTGTGATATGCACTTTACAGCTAATTCAAATGGGAGATACTGTCAAGTCTCCCAGTAGCATTCAAACCAAAGCTTCATACTTCACTCTGCTGTGTGTATGTGTGTGTGTGTGAGAGAGAGTGTGTGTGTCTGTATGTGTGCCTTTGTGTGTGGGTGTATGTGTGTAACCGTGTCATTTTTCTGAGACCTGGGGTGCAAGCATGTGTAAGTTGCAGAACGCTAAAAGATCAAAGTGTGCTGATAGAAAATGTTAGTCAGTAAGTTTAGATCCGAATATCTGCATCCTGGCACATTTTATAAGATATAGTACAGTAAAACATTCTGTTGTCTTTGCTAATTTGTAAATTGCATCCCATCTTTTATTGTCCCCTGTTTGTTTGACAACCTTGTTCGGGTTCGGATTTTAACAGCGCAGTATTCCTTTCGGTCATTGGTTGTGTTGTTTAACTTAAACTAATATATTTATTATGATATTTATTTGTGTTTAAAGAAAAAAAAATGTATTTTGTACGTTATTTATGGAGAAATATTTCAAGGTCTGTGAAATAACAATGTGAGAAAAAGCAGTAAAAAGAGAATCATATATTTTTAATTGCCTGAAAGGGACAACATAAATTTCTAAATAAAGAAATGAATGTATACTGATTCTTTTTGACTCATGTGTTATTCAGTGAGAATTAGATCCTTGCTCGCCTTGCTCACACAAGACGCCTTCTGAGTAAAAGATACAGGCCACTTAAATAACATATAGATTATACATAACTATAACTTGCATCTTCACATGCATGGTTTAGTAACTTATTCACCCATATGCCTTTTAGAGATTTCATGGAAATGTATGGGTAAGAATAAAGGTGCAGGTAGAAGTATACTGTGACTTGAATGTGGGAGGTTATTAATGCTAACATACACTTTAATTTATGTGTTCCTACATTCAACAATATTGGCACTATGTTGTAAACAGTAACTGGTTTCAAGAGAAGGACTAATTTTCAACCTCTAAAGGAATGTGTTTAAGCCACTTTTTAATTAGTGGCTGAAGATCAATTATTTTAATTAAAATGATGTTGCCTGAAATGTGTGAATCATTTCAACGTATCAGGACACCATTCCGTATGCCAGGGTGATATTACCATGAGGCCCAGTTTTACTTCTGAAAGTTCAGAACATTTTTGCAATTTGAAATATGTACAAGACTTGATTTCAGGCTTACCTACTCTATTCTAAAACAGGTTATATACACAGAAATAGAGACAAAGTGATCCTGAGCCTCTGTCCTTTTTCTCTCTCCTACTGTGTTTTATGACATCCAGTATCTGTGTTGTGTACACAGACGACAGCATTTAGATCACCTCACAAACGGGGGCACATATGCATATTATCACTAATTCAATCCCAGGTAAAAGTTGTGATGCTTTGAAACAAGTTGCCATGCCCTTTGCAATGCAATACACCAAATCTGTTTAGCAAAATACTTTTGTATCTCTACAAATAGACTTGCAAATACACATTGAATATCAGGTCCAAACCTAAGACAACAGGTCAAGAGTAGGTACTAGTAATAATGATAATAGTAATAATAGTAATAAACTTTATTTGTATAGCACCCATTCATACAATAAATGCAGCTCAAAGTGCTTTAAAACAAAGAAAATGCATGCACAGAATGCTTCACATAAAAACAAAGATAGAATGCCATAATTATTGTAAAGTACAAATGAGTAATGAATAACAAAAGATTGGGAATAAAACCCACTAAATAATAATTTAAAAAAGATATATATATATAAATATCTATATATATATATATATATAAGTTAAAAAGTAGAATACATAAAAGAAGTGCAGCAGTGCCACAAATCTTCTTTCGGTTGTTCCTGGGTATCAGCATATACCAGCAGCAGATGAGTGTGGTGTTCTTGAAGGTAAGTAGTGAAAAAAGGGATTTTAATTGCACTAAAACAACATTTTCAAGTATGTTACTAATGATTGAAAGGTTGGATATGGAATTTGATGCAGAGAACTGCGTATGGGTGGGGGCAATGTAGAGTCAATAGTGGAGAATAATATTCAAGAGTTTCCAGCATTTTCTATAATCTTGGAAAAGTAATCCTGTCTTGCCAGGCGTTGCTTTGTTATAAACAGTCATGGCTTCTTTGTATATATGACAGTGAACTGTGAGCCTAGTTTTTCTCCATCTTCTTTCAGCTGCTTGACAGATTCTCTTAATCTCATTAACACAGTTATTTAATCATGGGGAGATTCTGTCAATCGACCTCTTTTTAACCTTTAGTGGAGCAGCAGTGTTGGGAGTTCACATACAAGATCTATGATTGAGAAAATTAAAACATTATGGAAATTCCGAGACTTCTTGATCTTTCTGGTCAACCTTAGTAGTTGGGCAAGATGCACTGCGGTCGGACAGGAGTGACAGATGTGGCCACTTTGAGTGACAGGTGGGTGGCTTGCTGCTAGGTGGTTTCATCAACCAGGCTTCATTCAGCCCACCTCAGCTCTACTCTTTTTTTGGATTAGCCAGAGCCACCAGAGTCGCGCACTTTGAGCTTCACAATGACTCTTCCGCAACCTGTCGGTGACGTCATAGACACTACGTCCATTTTTTTACATAGTCTATGGTCATGACAGACAATAATAATCGTAATCCAACTCATCTGGGGAACAACGGGGGAACATTCCAAAATCTAGATATATAAAGTTGACATATCAGCAAAGCATCACAGTGCCAGAAGGGCTTCCACAAAACAGTGACTACATTTGACTCTTAATATTTTAGAAAATACATGTTTTCTCTATGTCATATCTGACATATTTTGTGTATAAATCAATTTAATCAGTTAACAGTTTACTCATATAGAGGTTGTATATTTTTTGGGACCACAACATGTAGAGAAAGTTATGGGGTTACACATAATGTTCTCTTTTCTCTAGAAGTTTTCAGCAGCTGTCATCTCCAGCCTGCAACCGATTTAATTCATCACCTCTGCTTCCTGAGCTGAATTACCTTTATTCAGAGCCTCAATGATAGAAACTCTTATTGACATGGGATTGTGTAAGACACATTTACAAGTTAAGCAGAAGTTCATGAAAATACCCTGTTGCAATTTCCCCTTTATACTCCCAGTGTGTTGAGCAACCCGCCACCGCAGCCACCACCCCTCATACTTTTAAAGCACTGGATTCTGTGTAGCAAGGCTGCAATCTGGAAAAAGTAAAAGAGAACAAAACATTTTTCACAGTAATGGCTCACAGTATCTGAGAACCAGACACAAACAAAAGGCAGACGTTTTATATGAGTTATACTCTGAACTTACAACATTGTAAAACAATGATTAATCCTTTCTGTGCATGACCACGATTCTGCTGTGAATGAAATTTTAATTAAGCAGATGATGATTTGCAACAGACAATTAAAGTAACTTTGCCAGGTCTGGATAGTGCAGGTTGGTGAGATACAGATGAATCAGATTTCCCAGGAACATGAGGGGGCTGACATTTAAGCACTTGTGAGCCTAAGAAATAAGCATGGGAAGTCTTTGTTTACAGTACTACACTCTGGCTGCTTCCCTGTAACTTGTAGTACTCTCTTATTCTATAACATGAACATATTGTGGAGATCTGATTTTATACCTCAGCTGTTTGGCTCAGTTCAGATAAACTCGTGTTTTGCTGGTCTTGTTTATTTGGTCTGGTTTAAACAGTCATTGGTCTCCATCCACTTCCACACAAACTCTGGAGTGGTTTGCCTGTGGTGAAAACATGGTAGCCCAACCATAGGACTGTGTGGTAGTAGATATGTGACACTTGTATGAACCGAAAAGCTAAAATGAGCAAATTTACCCAATGGGTATGTTGTCCAATCCCTTACATACTGCAATTACCCAAGATCATTTGGTAACCATGGTAATGTGTAAGCATGGCAAGATGTGATCCAGGGGATTTTCCATAATATTCAGGGGATGAAAATGAGTTTAAACAAAGATGTGTTGTGCTAGTGTCTTACTAGTTTATTTATTACTATATAATTATAGTGTTTTACCGTATAACTTAAAATAGAATAAAAGGGTCAGTAAAATTCTTCCCCTTGTTTTACTCTGGTATATGGTCATTCCAATGATATGTGCAGACACACAATAACATGTACAATGTGCTGTACAAAATATGTGAAATTCCCACAGCAGTACATTAGAAAGCTATTAGAAAACAAAAATAAATACTTCTAGTTGATCAATAAAGTAGTAGTCTCAACTAACAATGCTCATGATCAATTATTTTTTATCTTTATTCGCTTCGTTTAGTTTCTGACCACCAGAAAGGATGAAAAAACAACAAGAAACTAGGTGCTAAGCTTGAAACTAAAGTCTAATAGAAAAAAGCTAAACATGCTGGTTAAGCTGTATCTGTGTAGCCTTTACATGTACTGTATTTTACCTACTGCTGAAATATGCTTGATTCAAAATATATGTGCAACACACCTGTTAAGACTTCTTAAAGGACTGGATTCTAAACACTCAATAAACCCCAGCTATGGCTACTTCTGTGCATTGTGTTTTTAACCCTTGTTCCCCTTAAACCAATGGCAGGATGTGTTGCTATGGCGATGGACAATGACCACAAAGAGTAAACAGGAAGGACAAAAAGAAGGGATCAGTGTGTGTTTGTGTTCCCAAATATTAACTTCCCAGCCTTTTCTATAAGACCAGACTGGCTAAAGTTCACTAAACTGCACAGCTCTTACCTGACAAAATACTGTAGAAGATAGATTTATTATCCTTCTGTCAAACTAACTTTATGTGAAAATATGTGAAAATCCTCTATGGGACAATGATTGAAGCTCAATCAAAAAAGTTAAAACAAGCCTTTGATGTATCTTACACAAGTTCATGTAGTACTCTTGGAACACAGTTTAGGCTGTTAATTTTCTGGAATGCATTTTAAGTTATAATTTCATTATTACCTATCTTTTGTTCATTTTTGTTTCATATCACCTCAGCCCCCTGATCCAACCACTGCGACAGGTCTTACTTAACACAGGCCTAACATTACCACCACCTTGTGCGGAACTGTTAATGATCAACCTCAAAGCTGCTGCTGTCAAAACTCTCTTTACCCAAGTCACCTGATTCTGAGTACTGTGCATACAACACACTAGCAGACACACGCACGTTAAAGATAAAGTTCAAACCTGGGTGGAGATCTATTAAAGAAATTACATATTATGTATGTATTATTATGTCTAAAGTTGAGAAAGAGACTGAAAGATACGCTTGTCCAAAGAAACAGTTTCAAAGACACAAAACTGCATAACTGTTGTAACTGCACACAACTAAGAACACCAGAGAGTTTGTACTAGAGGGACAAATTAGAGCAAAGTTAGGAGTAGGTAGAACATGATTAGTAGTTAATCTTTTAGACCGTGAATTTAATTGAATTTACTTGAATTGAATGTTAACTGAGCAGGTAAGCGACAAAAACTGAATCATGAGAGAGGGACAAGAGAGATTAAAGGTACAAGAAAAAAAAGGATAATAAAATGTGAAACTTCAGCAACTCATCTGGGAAAATTATTTAAGGTGGTGAAGAGTGTGGATTGGTTCTTATCACTAGGTTAAAAGGTGGAGTTTCTGACAGCCACCTGTGTTTTTAGCTTTGCTGCTGCTCTGGCCAATTCTGTTGGACGTTTTCAACCTGAGGCAATCAGCAACCAAGAATGGATAGATTGTCCAGAAACGACCCACAGTCACATTCCTACCTGCAAAATGTGCTTACGTGTCTGTGAGTGAGTGTGTGCAGGCGCACTTGTGCATGCTTCTGTGTGTATGCTCAAGCACAGTCAGGTTTCAACCTTGATTTTGTTACAGCTCCTATAAACCCCACCCACTCTCCCTCCCTCCCTCTCTTTCTGTCATAACCTGCAGATTAAGCATTATGGTTGAGAAATCTTTCAACCCTAAACCTTCGTCAACCATTCGGGGAATGACGAAGTACATTATGTAACTTCTCTTTCTCCAATGGAAAGCATAACTGTTTTTTTTCTTGGAAAAGATAAAAACCTGAGATGTTAATGCACTTTCAAATACTCCTAAATATGTCATTTGAGCTTTGTCCCAATACTCCCCCTAAAACCCCCTCTTCATTTGGGAGTTTCCTGCAGTTTGGAGTGGCCTCGATAAAGAGCGGTAAACTAACTATACAGCACTATTGAAAGAGTCATGAAACTGGCAGAAATATGCCAGGACTGAAATAAACAATAGACAAGTGACGACGTCTGAAGGGTCATACATTTTATTCTTCTACTTCTTCACATCCACTTTAACGTTGCATTGTTGCCCTCTACTGTTCAAGATGTTATGGGTTTCCCATGATGCTTAGCGTTTCGCTGATGACTAACATTCACTGTGTGAAGTTTTTTGAGTCAACACCACTATGATTCACATTCACGTGCAATCTGAAGGGGGAGGGGCAAGGCGCCAAAAGATGAAATGGGACACAGCATTGGTGTGTGTAGTCATGGATAAAAGTTACTGAATAACTGAGGAAAGTAAAGGTTTGGGAAAGTCACTTTCAAATATATATTTTCCTTTATTTTCTAATCAACTGACTAACTCTAATCCAAAAAGATGATACAAGCTTTACTCATTTTGAATACCAGACGTTGATTGCAACTTAGAGTTCCTGCGCAAATGACTGATTATTAATTTTTTCCCAAATATATGTGTCACACAAGCAATCTTACTCAAAATACAGAGAAGCTATTAACAGAATCTGTTAATTTTCTTAATACAGACCACCAAATCAGTAACAAATACTGATTATGACATAGGCCTACTTTAAATGTCTGGTGAGTATCTGTTAGCTGAATTTGAGTGATGGCTAAACTTCAAATATACTTCTCTGTATTTTAAGTGCACAGCTAATAGACAGAAATGGGCCGGATGCGATTTTAATGTTACTTCTTAGCAACAAAGCACAATGTAGGATAGTTCATGAGAGGCTGATATGTTAAACATTGTAGATGTGATACATGGCCCATGCCAAGCTGTGCATACAGATTAATCTGTTTATCCATCCACGCAACTAAACAAACATCCCTCTCACTGCTAACTTACATAGTTACCTACTTATTAAGCTAGAAAGGGAAGGAGAGACCCAGCAAAATTAATGAGAAATAGCAACGTCTGTAAGTCAGACTTGGAAGGGAAGGAAGGAGGAAATAACTGAGTGGTGACATCACAGCAACGGAGTGGAAGTGCTATCCTTTTATAGCCATGTTCTCTCTCTCTGCCACATTCCTCAGCTACAGAACTTAGTCCACTCCTCCTCCTGCCCTCTTTTTCTCCAACTTGACTTCTGCGCCAACCCAAGTGGTGTGACGCAAACGCAGGGAACAGTGGGAGGAGACAGAGGAGGAGGAGGAGGAAGGGGGAGAGGAGTTGTTAAACTCTAAGAGGGAGAAGGCAAAAAAAATTCCCTGAACTCCCCCCTCCAAGCCCTCCAGACCACTTCTCTTTTCCTTTCACTCCACTCTTCCTCTCTCCACTTTTACTTTCACTGGATGGTGTGATTTGGCATTGGCGTTAGACCTGGAGGAATTCATGAAAAGTGCTCTATTTCCGATTCACAGGAACACCATTAAGTTTCAAATGTGTCTTGAAAACCCCTGCCATACGCCCAGAAAGGCCTCAGGGGAGCTTGTCACATTTTAATACTACAAAATTATTTTGATTTTAATTCAATGATGTTTAAAAAACCCTTTGCTGTGCATTTAAGTCATATGTGAAGAGTTTGTCAAAATACACAATGATCATTACTGAGGTTAACAAATCTTTGCAAATAAAAGTGAGAAGACATGACCGCCAACATGAAAACCATATGATGTACTCATCCACAAAAACATACATTATAATCTAATTGCAGTGACCTTCCTATTTTACAAAACAAGAAGTGAATCTAGATGAGTATGTACAAACTGCTCTGAAAAGCAGAAACAGCACCCATGGGCAGTGGTGCAGATATTAAAAGTAAGATTTGGATGGCAGCCTTCTGTAAAGAATTACACTTGCGTTTGACAGAACTTATTTATCAAGACATGAAAGGTGCACCAATATACTATATTTACACAAATAAATTCAACAGTTATGAATACAAGCAACACAGTAGCTCCGAGATCGAAAAGTGGCTGATGGTATGCCACTAGTGGTTTAGTGGTATCTGCCAATCCCTAGTAGTATGCTGCTTGTGTTCCTACCGGCACACAGCGTTTCCTGACAGCTAGTGCCGCTTGAAAGTAGTAGGCTTTAGTACTTTTCTTTCTTGTCAAAAATCAGTCCATCTTGCACTTTACATATCGTTTTGCTGTCTGAATACATTTTGCTAACCTGAATCTTGATAAATACACTGGAGTGAAAGCACTCTTGCTTGCTTTTTGTTCCCACATGATTAAAATTCATTCAACTTTAAGTCTACTCCACAATTCCCAGTCGGCCGCCCCTGCAATGCCTCAACCCCCACCCCAGGAATGAGATCCAACCTTCAGCTTGAGAACCATTTCGAGGCCCATATTACGACACATATGTGAGTAAGTATAATAGATCAAATTTAGATGTTAGCTTTGTTTCTTATTGCCAGAATTGTCAAACTTGTATAAACTGTAACCATGGTCTGATCAGTTTCATCGGGGTGTTGGGCAGAAGAAGAAAGTCCCTTTAGACAGTTTCACATCTGTTTGTCTTATTAAAGTAGATCTTTCACAACAGGCTGGCCCATACATGTTCACTGCACACTTCCTGTTCATGCTCACACTCAGTACATGCTTCTCTTTTTAGACTTCACACTTCCTGTTTTTATGTCCTTTGCTTAATATGGTATGAAAATAAATTAGCACACTGCGTCAGTGTGTTTATTAACAACAGATGTGTGACCTGCACATGAGAATAAAAACAGCGTTCTGTGTTGAAGGCTAAATACTTTTTCGGCTGAGGAGAGGCCCAGTTTTGGTTTTAAACTGTACCGTACTTAAATTGTACTTCAATTTCTATCACATATCTGAGATCAAAAGGCTTTGAATTAGCATGATTGACAATAGTTAGTGTAATGTAATTTTCACCTGTTATGTAGAACATCATGGGTGCCTTATTTATGCCCCAGAATTCAGTTTTGAGATGCTATAATCAATATTATTGGATCAAAATACTGTGTGTACCATGAAAGGGGTCGCTCAATGTGACGAACCTACAGAGAATTCAGTTTCCTTTTTTTGGTTCACTCTCACTACTCTCTTCACTGTTGTTTTCAGACACAGCAGGAAGCTGTTTTCAGCAAAAGGACTATAAAACCACTGTACACTATCTGCTCAGCAGCACTTAGCAGCTGAAGAGCCAGATATTTTTCTCAGGAGTTGGTGAAGACTCTGAAGGAGAGTGAATATTAAAATTACTTAGATTATACTTGAAAGTACTTAAATTTATCAAGTGGTCAAAAGCATGTCCAAAAAAATGCTGATTTTGCTCTATATCTGCTGGATGTGAAAATAACCAATGGTTTGCTAACACATTTGCCATATCAACTTCAAAAGGTGATATTATGTCAATGTAGTGTTTACATCGTGTTTCCACTGCCCTCAAGTGGCCAAAGAATCAGTTATTGCACGGTTTAAGTTATGCTGAACAGCCTAGCTTTGCTTAATCAGTGGAGGTCAATGTGAAAGCAAATACACCGTACTACGTTAGGTTATGATTTTTAGCTCACCTCACAATTTTAAAACTTTCCAACAGCACAAAGAGAAAAAAAGGCATCTGTGAGTTTGACTCTGGCTAAGTTGGAAATATAGTAAAATTACAATTCTTTTTCAGACCATATACATAAATGAAGAAATGTGGTGTTAGTTTTTTGTTTGTTTGTTTTATTAATTAGATCATTATTGAAATCACTGAAATATAGGCCCAATTTACACAAACATTGTACATCATCAGAGAACATTGATTTGTTGTCTAGCATTATTCTTCCTTATTCTCCTTCTCCTTTTAGATATTCACAATAATCATCTCTTCTCAAATAGTATTCTCATTTTCCACTGCGTGACAACATTTTCTGTGTGTAACAGCTTTCAAGACGTCGTGATTTACGTCCTGATCCTTAGAACACCAAAGCCTCAATGCTGAGGGAGCAGTATAATAGCTCAGCTGCTTCTTGTCAGTGGAACGTGTTATTTTAGGTTCAGTGTTTTAGTTTGAAGCTAAAATCAGCTTTGGGCCTGTGGCTGCTGAGCCAATTCATGACACAGCACACACATCTTAGCCTGGAGGACAATAGGCCTCTCTGTGAGGAAGCACTCACACACACATGCACATATACACACTGCTATGTTTATACAGGTGGGCAGAAAATGAAGTGGTTAGCGAGGTGTGTGTGTGTGTGTGTGTGTGTGTGTGTGTGTATGGTGAGTTTGGTTATTGAAAGGAAAGGAATGGATATGGCGTATGTGTGTTTAGCTTTGGCTTCCCTCCCAGGAATACATACCACAGTGACACTAGCAGTGCAGAGACCAGCAGAATTCCTTCTTATGAAAATAAGCATCACGGAAACGTAGAGGAGAGGAGAGGAGAGGAGACCCTATACCTCTATGCAATACACAATATGTATCTGACTACAAAATATTCTTGATAAAATAATCTCAACTCAAGGTCTTCTTACCGTATTTTCCTGAGCTTTAAACCACATCTCATGGTCTTCATCAGAAATGGCTCAGGTGTCATCATTGTGACCTAAGTGTGGAATGTCAGTCACTGGTCGTATTTGGAGGAGATCGTAGGCATCTTCCCCGTGTACGACCACAGATTGCAGATGAAGTCCATGAGATGTGGATGAAAGCACATAAAAAGATGGTAAATACACCTCGAGGTGAGATTATTTTGTCACACATACTGATCCCCAGGTCAAGAAGGAACTTACATGCTCTACTACAATAATTTTACCTTTAAAGTGTGGAGACAGCATTGAGACCATACACAAACTAAGTGAAACCATATAGAGGTCAATCAACACTAACCTTCCTTCACATTCGCAGTTTTGTTTTAGGAGTTTTATATTGGAATGCACTAGATTGTGCAATTGCTCAATATTTCATCCTGTGTAATGTAGCAAGCTGTACAATTACAGTGTTACACTTAATGTATCCTCCTCCCATCCACCCCCTGTCTCCCACTGGGATTTCTCAAAGAGTAGCACTCTATCATCATCAGAAAGCAGTGGTCAAGAAATCAAGAAATTACAAAACATGCTGGTACAGCAGTCAGCCACATATGAGAAAACAACCTAAAGGGGCTCATACTGGGAAGTTACCAACTGTTGGGTGCATCTACAGTATGCATGCATACAGGCTGAAATTTTTGGGAAGTGACTTCTTGTGTGAGGTGGTTTAGAGGCACTGACGACTGTAAAAAGAGGAAGCAGAGATTCTGATGACGCTGGGCAGACTGTTTGGCTAGCAGCCCAACAAAGTGTTAATGAGCACTTAACAATGGGAAAAAACTGATTGGGGATTTTCATGATGGTTGTTCCCAGAGGTGTGTGTTCTCTCCTCTCCCTTTTGTTCTCAGGAGAATGCCTAGTCTCTGGCTATGCTTTACACACACACGCACGTACCATTCACCATGACATAATGTTAACATTACTCTTGCTAGAATGCTCCTTAGGAGCAAGAGAATCACATCACCTAGAAACACGCCCAAACAACAAAAACTTAATGTGAATGTGTGTGTGGTAATTTCTATTATCATCTTCACCTTGTTAAATGTTTCTTTGCCAAGTTCCTTTTTTGTTTGAAGAACACAACCTAAAGATAAACCTAAAGACGCCAAAAGTAAAATGTACAAACAGACTATCAGGGATAATATGGCACATCATGAATATTTCATAAAAATACTTTGGGAAGCTATACAAGAAAGCTATGCACAGAAATGGCTGCAGGCAAACTCCAAATGGACGACTCCATTTCAGTTGTCAATGACATAAACTGTATGGAGTGTCTGATCTTTAAGACTACAATGTAAGCAATATGTACTGGAATAATAAGTAATACTGGAAAGAACTCATAGATACAGTATATGCCTCTAAGACATAACGAATTACTTGCGCAAGGAAATTTGGTCAACACATTCAATGACAACATAAGGATTCCCATGATTCACAGATAGTAGACACTTCCCACCACACACAGGGTGTGTTCGAAATCGCATACTATCGTACTGCCTACTACATAATTAATCAGTGTGTACTGCATACTGCCTACTAAATGAGCGATTAAGTATGCCATTACCAGCAGACTGTTCACACAGACGTATACTCAAGCAATGCGTCGTCTCCACATCACCTGACAGTATTGATCACAACATTGCCAGTCTAAGCTACCGTTGAATGAAAATTGTTTACCAAAAATGTAAATCAACATTACCTCTTCCACTCAGTGTAATATTTTCCATTGTTAATTGAAGGCATATTGAAGAAAAAAAGGGGG
>CM022478.1:16610017-16649596 GCA_011952105.1 Coreoperca whiteheadi
GTAACGTAACTGTCAAAAAAGAAAGCCAAAATGTGTATATGAGACAGGATAAAAGATTGGTGAAGTTTGGAATGGGGAGAAAAGGAGAGGAGGGGGGGGGGGGGGGGGGGGGTGGCAGTAAAGGCTATTGTTTGTGGATCATGTTTGATTTACAGAAGAATAAAGAATTAAGGTAAAATAACTATCAAGATCGAAGATGGACCAGGAAATGTTAGCAGCCACCGTCGGTATGCTTTACTGAGAAGCAGAAGAGGAGGCTGAGCTGAGGAGGTGACTGCAAGTGAGAAGAGCCAGGATGAGGAGGAGGAGGAGGATGGGACAACATTGTGCTATCTTAGTTTGTCTCTGGCAATGCACATGATCTTGTAAAGTCGACCTAAAGCAGCACTTAACTAAACAGAATAAATATGATGCTAGCTACCCCTGCAAGCACTTGCGGAGCTTCTCAACTCTGAAAACGTTGGACCACATTTTCAATTCGCCATCAATTTTCGAAATCTACACAGATGATGTCTCACCTCAAACATTCTCACTGAAGTGAATTTAGTGATGAAATAGCATATGAAATTTGTAAAAACAAAACCAAAAAAAAAACTACAGTGTGGTTCTAGAACCGCCATTGGACAGTCTGAAGAGACACAATGCATTTTGGAGCAGTTGACTATGTGCAGTAAGCTCACGGTGCATACTCAGAAATTCTTGCTAATCTAGTTTGCATCCTGGCGTTTCTTTTGTTTAAAATATCCACATACTATGCGGCTGAAATGCACTACTCAAGTTGACATCATACTTTGGCTATGAATTGGTTCGTTAGTATGCGATTTCCGAGCACAGCTACAGAAACCCACGTACTGGACTGTCACAAATACACACAGGGATATACAATCAGATGCACATGCATGGGCAAACACACCCCAACTCTTACAATGTTAAATAACAGAGAGGACAGACGAGGAAGTGGAAGAAAGCACATATGAGCATGGACACACACGTACACACACAAAGAACTGTTTTCATTACAAGTTTCCTGGATACCTATATATAAATAAAAGAAAGAGGAAGACGTCGTTTGATATGAGGCTCCAGATCCATCAATATCCCTCTGATCAAACACACTGATCAATATTATGAGCTGTTGCCTGGATACAGTCGGATGAGAACAGTGCGAGAATATACAGACCGGGAATCATCCTTTGGCTCATATTCAGTTGTGTGGAGACACACGCACAAACTAACGCTCACATCAGCTACTATTGTAGCATTACTCTTATTCCACTTGGGTCAAAGTATAAACAGTTTTGTCTTTACAGGACTTTTCATACATACAAACATACACACACACTCCATTACCATTATGTATAAAGAATGCTAAAAAGAATGCTATACCTCACACAGCTGTCACAGCTGACATGAAAAGAGGTTGTAATGTTATAGTAAGTAAAAACATTTGTACACAACTATGCATACATAAGCACATTAACATACACACAAGCTAAATCACTGTTCCTCATGACGACCATACCGCATAAGCGTCACACAGGCATAACACTATTGGCCTATAAACACTTAAACAGTTTTGAAGCATACAATGTGTTAGATAGCAGCTATGCACACAAATACACACATTAGGGCCTGTCAATGCACTTTCTTACACATTAGGATGTAAATAATAATAACGTTGGCCAATATTATAGAAGGCTGGGGAATGTGATTGTTTAAATGTTGACGCACACCACCTTTCTCCCCTCTTGTCCTGATATGAGCCACTCTCTTAAAGTAATTTCTTGCAATCGCATGATCACTAAATATCTTCTGATTTATGTTAGCGACCCATAAGGAATGTATAGGATTCAGGGTCTGCGATTCCATTGTAGATTTAAGAGAAAATTGCACCTGTGTGCATACTTGATTGATTGGGAATGCAAGTAGGCCTAAGATGAAATCTCCATCTCTGAACCGACTCATAAATGACATTCAGGAATTAAAAACCCACAGGATCTCACCCACTTAGGGCGAGACAACATATAAAACAAACAGTAAAATCTAAAAATTCTCTCTGACATGAGAAACCTACTGTCGGTCGCCACACGAGCAGTGCCCCCTACGAAAAAGATACTTTGAACTTTGTATCTCAAACATTTAACAATCCTGTTCTCTTTCAGTCGTCACAAAAACTACAAATTGGATGATGTCATACGTTTGTGTTTTCCTTTTCTTCAGCAGCCCTGACGCAAAAACACTAAACCAAGAGCAAGATATCTTGGGGAATTTTAAAATGTCTGACACTGCAGAGTCGCAGACGAATGGTATTTTGTCTTTGTTCCCCTTTAATCTGCTTCAATAAATAAATACATCGCAACGCAGCTCCATATGACGCTGGTTCTACGCTGGCTGCACTTCTATATCCAAACACCTGACATCACTCTAGCGTCTGTCAGTTTCTGTTAATGATCTTGTTCCTCTCTAAACATGAGGTACGGAAAAAAAAAACCCTCTCTAAGATTTTACTAAAGTAGATTTGTAGTAATTACTTCCAAATATGTTTACATCTCACTTAAGTAAAGTCTCTTTTGGGCAGGACTTTCCAACAAAAATCTGCCAGGATAACACCGAAACAAACTGTTTACATTTTATCATCTCTCACATTTATTTCAAAGAATAGTATTTGAAATGCACACAGCCTACTCTCTCTCTCTCTGTCTCTCTCTTTCACATGTGGGCACTCACACTCACACATGCACTTTTGTTTGTTTGGTCTTCTTGAATTTGAAAGCATACTCAAACAATTAAATTATCTACCGTAACACCCTCATTCCCTCCCTTCCTCACCCTATTTCTCCCTCTCTCTCCGGCTCAGCATGTTTCTGCTATTGCTTTAATAAAACACAAAGACTCTGTTTTCCCTCTCTTTAAAATTAATTTCTCTTGAATTCTAGCCTTTGCGTAGATCTGATCACAGACAGTAAAACTGGCGCTTGAGATAACTGATATTTCAGTGGAAATCTATGATCACATTCCTTGAGTATGTTTTTTTTTTTCCTGTTTCATGAATGAAATATATTTAAGGCTTTGCTGTTCCTTCTGGGCACACATGAGGCTGACAGAAACACAAAGTGATAAACCATGTCTGTGTTATTGGAACAATGATTTGGCTGTTTGTTTTGTTTTGGGTTCAGGAGGATCTCCAGGAACTGTTGCTTAACGCACATGCTGTTGTGCGGCTCGCTTCCAGGGACTAGGGTTGTGTACGTTCCCCTGCCTACCAGTCTCTGTGATCACTCAGCACCTTTGGCCAGTGCCTTGGCCTCTTCCGCTCAAAAAAACGCATTTGGTTCATGTGTATAGCAGTATGCACAGACAGACAAAAAAGACACGTATAGAGCCTAAGGTAACAGATGCAGATGGGGTTTGTCATTTCTTTATACAGGAACTGAATTAGCCAAATTAATCTAATCCATTCAGTGAAGTCCAACAAAACTAACATGGCAATGGTACAACAGCGCCCCTTGCTGGTGGATAAGACGTACACAAGAATTGTAAAATGCAGTATGGTGTTTTACATGCATATCTTTTTCATTAAATTAATTCTAATACACAATAGTGTCATAACCCTGTTACATATCCTTGAATCACCCATCACAATTCTAATGTGAAATGTTTAGCACCGCAACGTTTCTGTGTGGGAATTAAATCATGTTTGATAAGTTGGATGGGTTACTGTAATACCTTTAAACAATCTGTCACAAGTGTGTTTAAATTACACACCTACTTATGTCCTGTATTCCTTCCTTCTCTCCTTGATTTATTTCATTACTCTTTTTTAGCAAAAATAAATCACAACACAGTAGCCATCTTGTGATTAAAACTTGCAAAAGCAGTCCTGTGACAGATTTGCGTGCTAACCCTTATAATCCGTTTTTACGATCTGAGCTCACCATGTGAGGGTGGAGGACGGCACAAACAATGGTTATAGTGCTGATTTGTAATCACACTTTAATTCAGCAGAGGGCAGTAGAATGCAGCAAATACCAGTAAGAACCCAGGGTAATCATACAAGATGAAAATGTTCAGTTCCTCTTCTGCCTCTGCCTCTATGTCGCTCCCCAACAGTGTGAGCTCAACACACACTTTTAAAGAAACTGCATTCTGTAACAATTTCTGTCTCATCATTAGACCCACAACTTAAACTTTACTGAGTTTTTGATATAAAAGAGTATTAATTTGCGGTGAATATGGCCAACTACAGTCAACTGTACTCATACGTAATTGTTGAGCATCTCATTACCAAACCATTAAGCATTAATATGCTACAATAACAGCCTTCACCGGAAACTGGAAAGTCTCTAATGTTTTGCAATACAGTCTGGTCTGAAGTCAATGTTCTAGTTCATCCCAAATATGTTGAATAGGTATGAGGTCAGCACTCTGTAGGCCAGTAAAACTCATCCTCCCCAATATCTGAAAACCATTCCTTTGTGCGCCTTACTTTGTGTTCGGGGACATTGTCATTTTGAAAAAGAAAAGGGTCCTTCCCAAACTCTGTAGAGTTTGGGAATAGACAATAGTGTGTAGAGTCTACACACTACTGTCTAAAATATCAAGGTACAGTTACGGAAAGGCTAAACTATTTTTTTAGTACCTTTCAACAACAACCGTACAAAAAAGACAAATAAATAGATTTTAAAACGAAATAGAAGATAAGAATAAGCCAAAATAGAATAAATAATTACAGTGCAGCTACAGTTTAGTGCAAGATATGAATATTAATGAAATGTGACATGAAATATCACTGTACGTTGTAGCCTTAAGAGTTCCTTCAACTTGACTAAACCATGAAAAACTGCCCCAGAGCAAAATTACAAAAAAATATGGGGTCCACATACTTTTGGCCATATAGTGTACCCCAGTATGTCTGTTGTGGGACCCCAGATGTCCAGTGTACACAGTTGACTCATTTTTTGCCACTTTCCCCCAAAACAAATAAGTTAAAAGAACTAACTCCCATCACTCTCTTTCCGCTCTCTCCACCATTAACTGTCTCCTTTTCCAGTCTAGACCGTCTGCAGACATTTGTCACTTTTATCTTATTTTTAAACCTTCTATCTTCACTCTAGTTTTTTAATTGAATCCACAGGAATGAATTCCAGTGCGCAGGAGAGGAGGAGAAAGGGGGGTGATGTCAAAGGTTAGGTTATGACCTTTGACTTGTGCATAGAATCCCTACTGTGTGTCATTTCGGGATGTGTGGGCATGTGTGTGTGTGTGTGTGTGTGTGTGTGTGTGTGTAACAAGAGAGAGTCATAGTTGTTATGTATTTATGCATTTATGAACATTATGCAGTCACTCTGGTTATCATGTCTATTCAGGAGATAGCTGCCATGCATTTATGAAAATGTCTTGATGTAATGTGCCTTACTTCAATTGACAGTTTTACCTCATAGTCTGTGTTATCTTTTCTGTGTTGGTCAAGTGTTCTTGATCATAAAATGAAAAAGTAATTTCAGGAAGCTACTGTATTTGTTCCTATCAATGACAAAGAGTTAATATAAATGATGAAATACAGTAGAAGCAAAGATTGAATGAAAAGGCCACTGTCAGGCAAATTCTCTTCTTAAATCCCAAACTTTCTCTGTGAATTCCAAAGGCTCTCTGTAAGCACAAACACACACACACACACACACACACACACACACACGCAAGTGAATGGTGCAGGGGATACATTGTGCAAGAAGGAAGGTGGTGGAGGGGGGGTTGAAGAAAAGGGAGAAAAAGAGGAGCAGATGTTCAACCCCTCCTCCCGTCTCTTTAATATGTCACTGGTAATAGTAGCCTCTTATCTGAAGAAGCCTGTGTAGGGCTGTAGAGGAATAACTTCACTTAATCATGAGAGTTTCAATAGGCAGAGTGTGTAAGTGTGTGTGTACTGCTCTCTGTAACACACACACACACAAACACACACAACAAATCGTGATACAATACAATTGTTTCACTCTGTAAATTGTCTATATTTACACACACACACTGTTGACAGTGTTGTGATTGGGATTAGTTAGCTCTCTAATCCTGCCTACTCACCCCTCCATTCTTTTCTTATATCCCCAAACTAGCTCTCAGGCAGCCTTCCCATTCTTCCTGTTAATGTAAACAGACTGCAGTGTTTCTTCATCAAGAGTTCTGTAAAATGTTTAGTGTTTCATTCCATTTCTTCAAAAACATCTTGTTTGATTATTGGTGTACACCCAACAGCCAGCCGCAATGTCACCTCTATGACTCTCTCCTAATATCAAAGGGATGTTCAATCAGCAAATGCTTTCCTAATGACTTGGCTAATTATTTCCCTGCAGCAAGACGTTGAGCAATATTGTGTGACAAAGCAAGGGAATGTGTCCCACGACACATCTGTTAACATCCGCTTGATTAATCCCAAATCTGCAGATGAGCCTTTTTGCAGATCCAGTCTTAAAGAATGATTCCTCCCTCCCTACAGTTTCTTCTAAATAGCCCCCAATCTTGCCCCTTCATCCCTTTCCTCCCCCTCATCTCCTTCCTCCCTACAAGCCCTTCTATCCCACCCATTCACCACCCTGTGTTATTTCCACCGTGTGTGTGTGTGTGTGTGTGTGTGTGTGTGTGTGTTTCTGTGTGCGCACACAGGGGTAGAGTCGCAGAGGGCGGGCCATTAGTTTGTTAGTTGGTTCTGCAGCTCATTGAGCTCATTGTGCTCCAAAGGCCCTCTAGCCCAGCTGGACTCAACAAGAAGCAAGAATTCTCTTTCAGATCTCTCTCCTCCTTTCTCCTCCCTCCTCCCCTCCCCCTTTCCTTTAGAACCCCCCTCCGCCTCCCCTCCTCTGTGTAATCCTCAACTCACCCAAAAGGGATTTGTTTATAGAAGTAAACTCTACTCACAGACCAAATAGCTTGTTTATAGATAACACTTGTTTACCTAACCAAATTAACAGAAGGGCCAGCTTACCTCACGGCACTCGTGTTGTTCACATCTTGCTAATGGCTTGTTGTTCACAGTGGTGGTCTTCATCTCAGGGTAAAAAACAAACACACAAAGCCAACCTCTTAAGACGATGAACTAATTAGGGCAGTGTCTAATGTCTGGGTTAGCACCCAAAGGCCAGTCGCAATACAATTAGGCCTTGTTCACACTTGGCATTTAATGCACCTTGGGTCATATGAACAGAAGCGGGCAACTGGAAATTTGTCAACATATGTGGGGTGTCATGGTGGCCTTGTGGTTAAGATAGCTTTCACAGTTCAATTTCTGACCGGGTGACCTTTGACAACATTTTAATGTGCGTAATCTATCTCTAACAAAACCCCCCCGGAAAACTGTTTATTTACGTGCAGAATAAAATTTAACTGTTTTTTTTTTCATTTGTAACACAAAGAAGATAAGAAATAGCAACTGCAATGCTCAACTGTGTCGTTTTTCCTGATCAGATGTGGTCAGTTTCCTAATGATGAAATGAAATGTGATTGAGGAAGTGCAAGATGCATTTAGGATGCATTCTGATGCCAGGTGAGAACTGCAGTCCATCTTAATTGGATCTCGACACAGTCTGATATATGTGGACGATACTGCATCTGAACTTAACATTAGAAAATAGATGAGCTGGTTTCAGAGGCAGACACAAGAACACTAAGATACCACTTGGTCGCCTTTATCCGCAAATATGTGAGGTAGGACACCAATCAGCTTCATAGGCACACCACAAGTCAAAACATGTCTGGCTGAGACAACCTTCAGGTTGTATAGAGTGCACCTATACCATTACATCTTCACAATACGGGCGGGGGGCGGTAAGACCCTCTGCCAAACACACACAAGCATGTATACACACACAAACACACATACTTAATGGTGACCATTTGGCTGGACCAAAAAAAAGCTTTTGGGCAGGCTTTGTTCTCAGCTGAAACTCACCTTTCTAAAGCAGCTCGGAGCTATGAGGCAGTTTTAAGAACTTTCAGACTTGTTCTCAGAGCGTTTCAAAAACTTTTATCTATGTACACCTTTTTGACCAATTTCGGACATTTCTTTTCTTTCTTCTCTTGTGGGGGCTGTACACTTTTTCAGACAACTAACTTACTTATCAGTTATATTTAATGAACAGGAACAATTAGAGAGAGAAAAAAACAACTACTTTCTGAATTAACTTTAATGCATTTCAATAGGTTGAGAGCTCATTAAAATGTTTTACCCATCCAACTAACTCAAGAACGTACAATGATTACATCTGCAGTTGCTCTTCAAAGCTACAAAAATCCACTTGGTTCTGATGTTCAAAAAGCGCACATTCTCGTCATTAATTTAAGCTACTTGGTGCTTTTATTCTGACCATGCTGCTTCTACCCTCCTGGCCCAGTGGGAATCAAACCCCTATATCCGGCCACTAGAAGCACTGAACCGTACAGAACAAACTGAAAACTGTTTCTTTCCCTGTATTTGCAGCCAACTGTTTGCCAACTTGTCAGGCAACTGGGCGCTGTCGCAATCCTCTTTACAATCCCAGAGGTGTGACTACTTCACTCCTGGCCTACCTGTGTGCGTGTCTGATTGCGTGCTCTTGAAATTGTATCTTTATGAGGACCAAATGTCTTACCAGTGATGGTAGGAGATCCCCACTTTTTTAACGCTTTTTTGTCCAGGCTAGGGTTTAGGATTAGGTTGGGTTGTGATTAGTCTAAGGTGTGAGTTTAGGAAAATAAAATCTTACTTTGACATTTTCAGTCCTTGCAAACAGAGGAGCAAACCAGTGTGCTTTTCTGTGAGTGTGTGTGTGTTTGTGTGTGTGTGTGTGTGTGGGGGGGGGGGGCTGTCAGAATTTCTCATGTCTCTGCCTTTTTTTTACACACCTACCTTTTCACACATTTATCTTTGAATCAAAGACTTCACCCCTCCTTGTCTGTCTCATATGGCAAGGCTGTTTTTTTCATGCTGTCTTCTCTACCCATGTGTTCAGTCCTCCTGTTTTCTTCCTGTGCTCCATTTTTTGTCCTTGTGGTTGCCTTTTCTTGCGGGTGTCTGCTTTCTGTCTATTTCTTGTGGCTCCCTTTGTTTTATAACCTGTCTTTATTTAGTTTTAGCTACTACCAGTGGCACCCCCTCTGATAAAAAACATATATTTCATGCAGATTCAGACCAGATCAGGTGATGAACCAATGAAGACTTTCTACAAATGCTGCAATGTCCAGTGTGGACACAGATGGAGAGACTGAAACCTTTGGCGGAGTCATTATGTAGCTTAAAATAAAAACAAGCATATTCATGCTGGAGCTTTAACTCAAGAAGGAGTTTTACGACATATAATCAGGAATCAAGATTATGTGCAAATTGCATTAGGTCTAATTATTCTGATTACCAGGATGAAATTATTTCAGCTACTTCTGGTGATATCGGTGACTAGGCCTGCGCTTCTCAGAAGCATTAGCTGAGACCGCTGTGTGACAAAATGGTATGTACATTATAACTTCACATAAATAAATCTTATGGTTATTATTTTTCAGACAACTAAAACACCCTAATATTACATACCTGAGTACTGATATGTATGACATGGACCTGTGTTGGCATGTGTAAGCTAACATACACAGTGATATATCCCCCAAGAGAAGAAAAATGCACGTATGTTGTCACTAAGCTAACTTTATAGCCACACTCTCCAAAAGACAGGAACCCTCCGATGAAAACATGGGCTTTTTAATGTTTAAGGAATTAAAAAATGGTCAGATGGTCATCATGGAGCTGGGCAGGCACCCTCGTGCAGTTTTGGCAGTGCTGGGTCTGAGAGCACCTTTGGGCTGCCTCGCAGGGGCGTGGGCGTGGCTAACAGCAGTGTCAGGTTTTAAATCCACACGTGGTCCGGGTCTCGGGCTTGTTTCGCACCACATACACAACCAGAAACTTCTGACCAACTCATGCCAGCGAGTTGCCCACGTCTATCACTGCGGGGGCAGACGGGATCGGACGAAGCTTTGGATAACTCCGCGACATGCCATCTTACCCCCTTAGCCAGTTTTCTGACCTGGAAGAGATGATGTGCAAGGTAAACGGAACGCGCAAAGAAAGTTGAGCGGAGAGTGGAGCAAAAGTTGGCCAGGTCGTTAATTACGTTAGCTAGCTAGCCACGCTGCTAACTTTGCGCTGTTTGCTCTCATCATCTTTTCAAGTGTTGTTTGGCGGAGGCCGCCGCTGTGCTGGTTTAACAGTTTATCCAGTGGCTTTATCGAGCTCGTGTTTATTTTATTTGATCTCAAAGTTAGCCTGGATCTGAAGCTAACTTTTTATAAAGTGGGAGCGTAACTGTTAACCTTAGTTGAATTTGGTGTTTCGATTCATCGCAACAAGGGCCCGTTAAACTGCCCCCTAACTAGCCAACTTAGTCATTTAGTTAGTCTAAAGTTAGTTAGGGAAGTTGGTTCCGCTAGCTTTTCGCCACCACCAGTCACAGGAAGATTACAACGTTAGTAACGTAATCTCGGTGGTTGATTAACGGAAGACAACGGCAACAAGTTGAACCAAAACATCCCCGTAAACAACCATGGCTAACTTTCTATGCTTGATACTACTAACGTTAACAATCGCCGAGCTGCGTTGATAGCATGGAGAGGCGTTAACTCGCTGGATGCTAGTAAGGAAAAGCACGTTGTGTAATACGGTTTGTTTATATATTTTTTAGCTTCACGAGGCTCTTACTGTGCTAACTTAACACATGTGCTGCATGGCAACATACTTCAGCTTGTCTTTGCTCATTGGCATCACAGTAGGAAAAGACGTGGGAAAGATTGTTGCTGGATTTTGATGCCGTTTATGCGAAAAATACGGTCGTTAACTGTTAATTTAACCTGCCAATCCACCTGACGTGGGCACGTTTGCGAAGAATCACTGCTGTGTCCCGCAGCTCAATTTGCTCATTCTCAAATGGCAGCAAGGGAATTGTTTTCAGTTTAGCATATTGTTGTGGCCAGTCTCTGAAGAACAGCACGATAATCGGTCCTTTAGGTTAGCACGTGTGGGTTTTAACGACTCTACAAATACTGCACAGTAAAGGTTTATACTGAAACAGGTCTAAAAGCAGACTACTCTGCCTTGAATATTGCATCAGAATGGATTCTTATCTTCCTCTGAATTTTCATGTTAACTTTCATTTTCTGTCTTGTAGCTGTTTTTATACAAGACAAAATGTGCCTGTTATTCCCTGTGAGGGAATTTGTATTAGACAAAGTTAAGATGGACTGATCAAAATACAAACCTAAAAGTGTGTGTGTGTGTGTGTCACATTAGAAATATTGTTGACTGAAGTTCCATATGGCTAACTTCGTAGTGTCCATATTACATATGATGCAAAACACAAACCTGTAGGGCTGGACGGAAGTTGACAACAAAAGTAAAAATTTGAGTTTTTCATGTTTACTTGCATGCTAGTATTTAGTACCCATCACCCATGAATACAGTTCTTCATACGTGGATTGATTCAGTCTGCCAGACACACACATGACAGCATTTGTCCAGTAACTCTAAAGGCTGGAAAATCAAGAGACTTAATATTTGAAGAAGAAAAAAAAAGATTTATAAAGGCTAATAAAAATAATCGATAAACATGTTAGATAGGTTAACATTGCCTGCTATAGCTGGCGGGGGGGGGGGAAACAGCATTTTGCATTTGCATGTAGGCTGACTTCTGTAGTGTTCGGTGTGGAAATCGAAAACAATTGCATCCTTCTAACTGTTAATCAAAAGCACAACTGTTCTTTAATTGTTCAGTAGTTTCCAAATGATGTCAATATATTGAAATGTATAATTATTGACTGACAAAGAAACATGTCACAGGGCTTATTATGTTTTAACTTTATCACTTGATTTTAATTGTAAAATGTGTCGGCTAATGCTGTGTTGTTGTCCGTTGTTTTTGTAGCAGTTGTTGAATCTCGACTTGAGGGAGCAGAGCAGACCGCTACCATCCCTCAGTCTGGCAATGAGAACACCAGGTTACATCGGTCAGGCGCATGGCAACACATCGTTTTCCCTCTCGTCTCTCTCTTGCCTCCCTACTGATCCTTCAGACAGCATATTTCTGACCTCCAGCCAATGGGGGCAGCAGTCAGAAAGCCCTCTGCCCTCCCAGCTTGCCAATTCCACCCAATGGGGAAAGTCAGGCTTCCTTGCCCAGCGTTCCATCAGCATGGTAGAGACCAGCAGCGCCACAGCAGCAAGTCTAGGCTGGCCCAGGACTGACATACAGCATTTCCAAAGTGACATCAGCCCCACTGCACTGAACACGAGCTCCTCCTCGTCCACCTCGTCTGTTTCCGCCTCTTCCTCATCACGGTATAAAACTGAACTGTGTCGCTCTTTCACGGAGAGCGGCTTGTGCAAGTATGGCGGGAAGTGCCAGTTTGCCCATGGGCCAGACGAGCTGCGGGACCTTAGCAGACATCCAAAATACAAAACTGAGCCGTGTCGTACGTTTCACACCATTGGCTTCTGCCCGTACGGTATCCGCTGCCACTTTGTCCACAACAACGAGGAAGAAAAGAATCACTCCTCCTCTCGTTCCTCCTCTTCCTCCTCCTCAAGGATTCCCCAGCAGTCACCTTGCTCCACCCGCTCGCACAAGCCTCCTCTTGTCAGACAGAGCTTCAGCTTTGCTGGGTTTCCCTCTGCTCCCCAGCAAGTCCTTCAGCCAGCCCTCACTGCTCACCCTCTTCCTGCCACTGCTTCTTTCACTCGTGCTCCATCGGCCTCTCCTCCCTCCTGCGCCGACATTACTGACCTCCTTTCTCACGCCTTCTTGGAGATGGACTCTGCCTTCGAAGCCTCCCCTGCCCCCCAGTACCAGACCCCCATGGGCCAGGCCACTGTGGCAGATTCCCAGTCTCCATTTCTGCCTTCCCCAGACTCCGGCTGTTCTCCATGTGGGCTGTCTCCCACTGCCTCCCCCTCCCTGAGGCAGAGTCCCAGTGCTACTGGGGTCTTTTCAGGGCCACTGGGTGCCCGATCCCTTTCCTACACCTCTCTGTCAGACCAGGACCAGGATGGAAGCAGCTCTGCAAGCTCGCTCAGTGGGTCGGAGTCCTGTGGTGGCATTAACGAAGCCAACGGCAGACGTCTGGCGGTATTCAGTCAACTCTCTGTTCCTGAGGATGCTACTGGGTTCTGCAGCGTGCTGGAACACAAACGTTAACATTTGCATACATTCAGACACAGACATGCAGACCCTGGATATGGACTGTTGAGACACAATATATGCAGTACACGCAATGCTCACACACGACCCCTAGAAATGCGCGCACACACACACACACACACACACACACACACACACACACACACACACAGCCGCTGAACTGACACCTCAGACGTTCTTGGCACCCGTGTGGTGTCAAAGGGAGCAAAGACTTTGTGACTGACAGATCGCTCAGAGATTTATGTGGTTAAAATTTCACTGTCATGTATGACAGTATAAGAGAAGCCACATTGATGCTGACAATAAGATGTGTGTTGCCTCCAAAACAGTACATATCAAGATAGAAGTTTAATAGTGTTGGAAGTATTCGATGCCCTATCAAAATAGTATGCGGAGATGGCAAATTGCGACAAAGAAATTGTAATCACAGTATGATTGGCCTCAGTGCCGCCTGTTGTTGAGTCCAATCGCTCCATTTATATTACAGTTTACCAATGTTTTCTGAGGGATCTAAAGAATGTGCCAAAGACATCTGTTTGTAGCTCAAACATTTTGATAATGGTGGTACAAACACACAATGTGACCTATGTTTAGGAATGGTTGTTTTTCCATTAACTGTACACAGTATTGTGTTTATAAGCTGGTGAAACTGTTTTTTTTTTGGCTCTCTGTACAGTCTGAGGTCATGTTTAGATCACTGGCCTTGTATCTGAATGTTAAGTTTTTAAACAACTGAAGTGCCTGTGGTGTTATTTAACAGGTCATGTTACAGTGTTGAAACAATATTTGCTGGTTTGTGAGGAGAGATGTGAGGAGGGGTGAGTATTTTTCTTTTTTAAGTCTAAGCTAGTGTGAGTTCAGGTCTTTCTGTTGGTAAGATTACTACTTAAATCAAGTCATGTGAATGTTTCATGAAAGTCCTGTTTTACCTCTGGCACTAAAACCTTTGTGGCGCTAATCTGTATTTTAGATTATCTTAAACTAAACACAAACATTCCCAGGAGTGTGATTTATTTCCTCCCTTGTCCACAGGCAGCATATTTGAATATTGATGTTTTTGTTACTCTCACCCCACCACATTTCATCTCCACTTCTCATTCAGTATTAATTCTTCCTGTTACAGCTTTGTACTGTTATGAATATGTCGCTTCCTGGTCACACGTCTGTGAACTGTGCACCCAGGTCGGTTGCCTTACTGAGCTAGACCCAGCATTCTGTAGAGTTAGGGTATGCATGCTTAGTGTTACAGAAATTTTACTTGGCTGTTTTGTGTGTTTATGATGTAGTTGGTTAGAAGAACAGACACTGTGCTGTTACTGGTCTATTTAAAACTGCCTTTTCATCAACATGTTTGTGGCCTGTTTAGTGTTAAAGGTGATCATCTTTAGTAAATTAATTTCTTTAATTTATTTTAATGTATTTATAGAGGACTTTGAGTTGTTAATGCTTGTATCAAGTTTAATATATTTGGGTTTTGTTTTTTGTACTGGAAATAAAGTTTTTTTTTTTTTTTTTTAAACAGTTATTTAGTTAGTTTTGCTTTAAACACCTCAAGAGGTTTCACTAAATCCTCTACAGGTAAAATCTATACAGGCGTGTTTGACACATTTGCCCGGAAACCTTGTATTGAGGTGCTGATGCAACAATGCAGAGGTTACCAGACCCGTGTATGTTTGCTTGAGCTTTCTGCCTAGTCGTATGTGTCATGCTGGCTGTAGCATATTTGCAGCAATGTTCTCCCATTTGTGACGTTTTAGATGCAAGGTGCAGGAAGGAAGCAAGCAGGAAACCAGTGAACTGTCATTTATGATTTTCATTGTACATCACATTCCCCCAGTGGTCCTGTTTAGTGTAGAGGTTAACTGTACGCACAGTCATAAGCGAAAAGAGCTATGAATTCACTTCACTCTGAAGTTAATCTCTCAGACTAGGGGTGTAGACTGAGTGACAATAACACAGTGATGTTTTCCTGGACAGCAACACCGAAACTAGAAGAGGATGACAATAATTGCTGTCCAATGTAAACAGTTTGTCTCCAAAATTTGAACTTTTCATGAAATAATAGGCTATGATGTAGGCGAAAAAAATGTAGAAATGAAAAAATACAGTATACAAAGCGTTCAAGAACTCACTTAGTGACTTTTTGATCAGCGTGTATCATTCAGTTTATTCAAAATGGCTAGCATGGATATTCAGAGACTAGAAACTTTTATTTTATTTTAAGAGTGAAACACAACAGGTCCTTCATATTTCTGGGTGAAATTGCATTAGGGAGTGGGAAAAGAATCGTAGTTACTCTGTGCTGCAGCCTCAGGTGGAAGAATGTTCTTAAAGACCAGTGGGCTGATTGAGTCATAAGTGAGTAAAATCTGAAGGCACTCAGCTGTTTTTTTTTTTTCTGATTTCAGTGAATAAGAGGAGCAAAGTGTATAAATTATTAAGGACATACAAACTGTCTTCTGCAATCGCCTTTGCTGACTAAAGTGATGTCTTGAAGGTTAAGACGTAAATCTTGGGTCTCCCATTCTAAAAGAAAAAAGACTCCATAGCAAAAAGATCGGGGGACGTTTCATGTCTTCATTCACATTTTATGTTTGCAAAAACGTCTGCCACATTCAGTCTGCTGTAGGATAGCAAGACACTGGTGTGTAGTCATTCCATTGAGATTTCATGTGGAGATAAGAAGTCTTTTGTTTGCGGTTTAATCTGACCAATCCTGGACTCCCACCCACTTCCCTCACTGGAGGCAGTGAGGGTGAAGGAAGGGGGAGGAAGGATTCACCCTTCCTCCCCCTTCCTTCAATTACATCCCTTCACTGCTCCACTTTCTACACTCTGCATAGCAGCTGAGTAGTAGTTTAATCTACTGTAACCGTGGTGAGCAACATGGGTTTGTAGAGGCAGGATCTTTCATTAGCACGTTAAAACAATTTATTTGGTCATTAAACTATATTTACAGTATTTATTTATTAACTCTTATTAAGTCTCAAGATAGCAGGTGCAACATACAGAGAAATATACTCGTCACAGATGTAAAACTGAAAACCAGCCTGGTATTTCAAACCGAACTGTGGCCTAAATGACCTTAAGTACGTTAAGTTACTGAAGAATATTTGTATCAAACTAACAGGGGATTTCATCATCGTCACTTAAAAAGGTAATGATGATGGTATGAAGTTTTTTTACTATCATGCATCACAATGTCCCACAAAAAACAAGGGCTCTAAAAATACATACTCGTGTTTTATCCTCCAGGACTCTCTTTCAGGCACACACGAGCCATTATCTTGTCACTGTTAACATGAGATGGGCTGGCTGTCAGGGAGTGATTAGTGGCCGCGAAGGGGCTAAAGACATGTGTGTGCTCGTATGGTTTCTGTGTGTGTGTGCTGTATTGTGTCTGATAGACATTCTCCCACACTCTTGCCCTGTGGGACATAGGAAAGGCAGGCAGATGGCTGTATTCAGGTCCACCATGGGTCAACATATGGCCCTGAGAGACAAAGATTGTGTTTGTGTGCGTGAGACAGAGAATCACACTCTTACTATGCATGAGTGGAGGAAGTTGAATGAGTAGGCAGGGAGGAAAAAAGGTAATAGTGGGGGCAGAAAAGAAGTGATGGGACAATCTGAGAGAATGAAAGTGGGCGGCATCCTGTGAGATCAGACAGGTTGACCCATCACTGCGTCAGAAGCTGGCTAGCAGTTCACTTAGCTCCACTGTTTACAAATCCGCTCACTGCACATGTTAATGCTAGCTGAATCAACCTAGCTACCTGCTACCTAATAGAATAAACACGTTTTAATAAGAAATAATTATAACTATTTGGCTACAGTGCACTTCAGTGATAGCGTCTTTCTGTTTGCATCCAAATATTGATGGAGTACTAACAGTCATACCTGCTTTATTTGGACGTGTGGATGTTGTACAGCTGTACATTGATCCGTTTACTACTTAACATACATTGTTTTGGACCCCAATTCAGTATTTGATTTTAATTTCATCGCCCACTACCAAATTGTCAGCGTTCAACAATTATTTTTAAATGTATTTGGGGATTTCAAGTTGTTTCTGCCTATAAACTAAAGGGAAGTGAGCTGCTTTTAGGAAACATAGTCCAGATCAATAGTTTCTGTCAACTTCTCGCACCACAAAAGACTTCAGCCAGTCTATGTGGACAGTGTAACTGAATTTTAGCAAGTCATTTATTTGAGAGAATGAATGCAGGTTTTACTTGCACACCCCCAACACCTCCTTTCTTTCTTCTTGCCCCTTAAGACTCCCCCTCCGCCTCTGCTCTCCCCCCTTGCCTCCATTCACCGTTGCTCTTTGTGAGTGTATTGGTGATATTGTGACGCAGGGTGGAGCAGGAGGGAGTGGAGCGAGGCCCTGTAGAGCAGCACTAAACAGTTGCTGAACTCACACCATCGTCCCTCAATTTCACTGAGTCTCCAGACTCCATCACTTCATACGGTTTCTGAGACATTTAGGTAAAGGTACAAGAAACCGCTCACACCCTCACCCTTTCCTCTCCTCACTATCACACCTCCATCACCTTTTCCTACACTGCCTCCTCTCCACCCCCAAATTTCCCCTCCGCTAATAAACATTTCTATTCTACCTTTCTTTTCCCTCCCTCCTCACTTTCCTCTTGTCCACTCTCTCAATCTCACCCTCCCCTCCTCCTCCTTTCTGCAAGACTTTCTACAACTCTGCCCCCTCCCAGGCTTTCTCTCTAATCCCTCCTTCTGAGTTTCTTCCCCTCTTCTTTCCAGAGAGGATTTGGGCAAAGTGTTTAATGGGTTGCAACAAAGAGTGGGCTATAGTCAGGTGCTGCACATTTATGCAGACGCCTCACTCAATTTTCCTGACTGTTTGATTGTTTCAAAACATTCCTACAGTTGTATAGAAGTTCCAAAAACCACATTATCTTGCTGTCACCTACGATGCACTATGCAGATCAGCAGGGGTAGAGGGGCAGTCTACTTATAACCCAGCATCTTATTTAACTTTTCATAAAATCTTAAGCTCATTCAAGTACTCTTGTCTTGAGGGCCTCCATACTGAAGTAAGGCCATAACCCAGTTTAACTTCTATCCCAAAATGGAGTTAAGAATATAAAAAGGGGTACCCCAGAAATGGACATCCATTAAGTTAGGGGACTGGCAATAGACCAAATTTTAAAAAGATTGATCAAAAACGATGCAGGAGAAGCCGAGGTATCTGGAGTTTTAGTCCCTATATGGGTGAAGCTCCTCTCCCGAACTCCATGGCGCCAGTTTGTAATGCAGGGTTTTTTACATCATCAGGGCTCTTTTCGTATACTTGAAAACATTTTTCCTTCTATTTTATTTAGTTATTTTTACTTATCAACATTCTTCTGTTTATGTACTTTTTTGTTTTGTAATAGTCTGCTTCCCATGCCAATAAAGCCCCATTGAATTTGACGCAGAGAGAAATAACACAGTCAGTGCATACTTTATTAACCAAAATGCTTTTGCAGGAGTGAAAAACTTTAAAATCAATTATAAAATTATACTTTCAAAGATATATCATTGCTGTTTTGTCTAGATTTACTGCACAACTGCCTAAACTTCACTATCCGAATATATGCATGAGAGGTTGTCCACATCATTTGGAGTAACTATGGAAGGTAGCATCGACAAAGCAGTTTTTCAGGCTCAAGCCTGAGCAAGAGACACATTCCGAGCACCTTAAATAGATAAAGTTACATGTAATGACCTTTATTGTGTAAAACTATTACACTGAAGGCAGTGGACACTGGAACACTGTCAGGGGTACTTTATTAGAGCAGAGACAAAACTAAAAGTCAATGCGATGCCATACAAAAATGTAACTTTAATGAAAATCGGAGGGTTATTATCTGAAGTGTAAATTATTGAACCAAATCTGAGGATGGATTTGACTGAACCTGGGTAAGCATGTTGTAAACACTAATTTACATTGACCATGGTTTTCTTGAAAATTGAAGTTACACTTTAGGCTGCTGGGACAAAACTTTGATGCTGATCTCAGAAGTGCAGTACACTCACATACAGTAAAACGTCTTAATACCAAGCTCATGATATGGATCAACAACATGAAAGGAATATTAATAACTTAAGCAGGGATGATGGGAAATAGACCCGCTGTTGACCACTGTGAAATGTGAAATGCAGGGGAGTAACGAAAAAGAGAAAAAGTAAGGTAACACATTTACATTTACCATTTAAATAAGAACATTATCACTAAACAGTTCAAAGTGCCATGAAAAGCTGTGGACAAGTCCTGAATTCTTACCATAATTTGTCGTGTTACAACATGATCTTAATTCTTTTTTTAAGTCAATAATGTGAACATAGAGTTTTGATTGTTTTTATAATTGATTGTGCATAGGGTGTACACGTCTTGTGTTATTATAGATTAATTGTATCAATAACAAATATTTGAAGAACTAATGGAAGAAATTGTGATGACTGACAAATCTTACTTAATTGTTAAAGGTGATTTTGTCACACAAAACATCATGAAAATATATACACAAGGGGTGTATGTTTTTCATGGCACTGCAAAGGCAAGTTTGTTCAACTACGGGTTCTTCTTACTCCCAGGCAAACACTGGGAGTACATCAAAAAGATAAACTAAACAGGGAACAAGTGAGGAGACAACAGACAAGGAGACACTGGACATAACTTGCCAAAATGGTAAATCAGTAAATGTATGAGACAGCTTTACGTGTCCCTCTAGTGGCACAAAGAAGCAACATCATCTACCAGAGAGGTGAATTCTCAGTATCATTGGGATGTGTTTTCTTGTTCAGCAGGCCATGAACAAATGTAACCCAGAAATCCAAGTGATTTGAAAGCTTTACAACATGATTCTATCACTTTGCAGCTATGCTAGGAAAATCTCAAATCTATATGTTTACATATTAATGGTGTACAAAGGACAAATAATGTTCATCTTGGTACCAATAACAATAATAACCTGTAAACCCAGTTTGAGTGGTCAACTCTGAAATGTGATGTACTTCAGAGGAACAGAGTGATGCTCACAAAGTAGATATCATTGTCAAATTTGTAGAAAAGCCTGGCCTAGAAACAGTTATCACACCTAATGATATAACATAATTAAACTAAAATGTCTGTGTTCTAGAATAACATTTTCCCTTAAAATTAAGGGAAATTTAAATTACCACCAGCATACATGAAACTCCCAGCTCCTAAAGGCAATCTGCTTCAAGGCAGAGCAAAGCACCGGAGCTGTGCAGAGAAAAAAGTGTTGAATAATTCATTTGACATGCCAGGTGTAATGATTCTCACTCGCTATTATTTGGACGGATGCTAAAAGAGATGACACAGCAGTTGATAGTCCTGAAATAGCATCCAAAATGATATCTTATCCTGGTTTCTGCTGATTTGTGTCCTTTTCATTTTCTATTATTTCTTAATACGCACTCAGACCTCTCTATTTGGGGAGTCAACAATGCAACACATTACAAAGAATATTCAATTGTGATTTACTATACATTCACATTGTGTATTCACAGCCACACTCAATATTTCTTTTCAAAGCTCGGCCAAGTGGGGTCCAAGCTCCACTTATTTAGTGAAAACTAAAGATGAGAACGTCATACGTTATTTCAATCAATCAAAATCAAGATGCAAAAGGAACTAAACAGATCTTGTTCTGTATCAGAGTACCACAGGTAAAAGGTAAGCCCTATCAGGGGTACCTGGCAGTCAGCAGAACCGGGCTAGTCTTGTTTGACCCAGTTGTGGAAATGGACTGTGGTTGGACTGCTCAGTGGGAGGACAGGAACGACTATCCTCTCTTTAGGATTAACAGAACCCCACAGGGCCCTGTTCATCAGCACCAGGGTACCAGAGAGGATCGGTTCACAACTTCTGGATCACCACCTGGAACTTACCTGGCAACACAAAATGAAGGAGAGGTGAACAATTTGTTTGGACCTTAACAGTACATTAATAGACCTGAGGTTACGATACCTCATGAATATGACCAATTATCCTGGCCTAACTAACCACGCAACCACTCTTGACACCTCACATGACTAACAACAGTTTGGCTACTATTGGTAGCCAATGAGCATGTTATGTCACCTCACTCTTTCCCACAGTGGAGCGAATCATCGGTGTTCTGACTGTACTTACAGGATGGCATAACAGAGACCTCAGCTGTCACCACGCTGTCCAGACCTAGGTTAGACAGAGCTCCTCTCACCACGCCACACGAAAAAGCGAGGTACTGAAATAAAACACGAACACATACAAATTAGCCTTAGCGACAGTAAGATTGATTTTCTTTGGCTGTATACCAAAACAAAAACAAAGCATTAAGGGCCTACTTCGAGTTGATTCCCAGGTGACAGCAGCAGGACTGCCTCTATGCGTATACCAACCTTAGGAGCCTGATCCAGGTACTGTTTTCCACTGGAGAGCTGAGTCAGCAGAGAAAATTTGTTGTCCTGCAGAACATAAGTACCCTATGGCAGGGAATAAACGCATGAATAGTAACAAGCAATAATAACCAATTTTAATGATTTGTATACTTTCATTTCTTAATTTACCAGCAAGGTGTCCTATAATTTAAAGGGGATTTAATTAATCTTTGACCTTAACTGATTTTTATTGAAGATTAAGATACTCCAGGTTGGTGGAAAGACTACTGATCTGAAACTGAGCTTGTGAGGCCAGAAATCACACACAACCAAAAGCGTGGGGTGCCTTCGATTTTTCGCTGCATTTCACATATTGTCACTCTACACTTTTGTTTTACCTGATGGTTTGTTCTGAGGTTGTCAACCTGCCTCCTGAACACCTTCGTCCAGAAGTCTTTACAGATGAACTTCATTACATCCAGCTCGTCCTTGAAGCTGGGAGAGTCCCGGGTCAACCTAGACAGAGCAAACATCGACGTGGACACTTAACATAAGCGAGGCTGCATGCCACACAGCGTCTAGTGTTGCACATGCAGTGTGTGAGTGCTCGCCTACCTCTCAATGAGTCCTTGTCCCACCCTGAAGCCCATGCTTTCAAGGACAGAAACACAGGCAGCTCTGTCCTGAAGAGAAGAAATCCCAGCAGTTTATTTGCTGGTTGGACCAGAACTAGCTTTGTACCCGTATCTTGTACTGGTTGTGTGTTAGTATGGTGCTGTCATGATTAACACTAGATGGTGATAGTGTTTTGAGAGGAGCTTCCAGACCACAGTGTAGCTCAAGGCGCAGGTTCTTCTGCACATGCTGTGTCAGTTGACTGATTCATGCCTTTATTGAACGCACCTTGTTGTCCATCTCGCCTTTACTGGATTGCTGCTCCTTGTAAACGTGTGACACCATCTCCATATGGAGAAAGTCAAACAGAGCCTCGTCTGCCATTCCTGACAAGCACACACAAGTCACTGCACAGCCCAATATAACGCGAAGCTAAAACAGTTTCACTTAACTGCTAGTTGTGCTTTAAAGAACAGTAACGATTAATGTGAAAACCCTTTAACGTTAACCAAGTTACATCAGCTTAGCGTTAGCTGGATATTTAGCACCAGATAGCTAGCTCGTGTTATTCGCTGGCAACATTGTCCAGGCCATAATAACAGTTATTTTGGCATATGAGAGAAAATGAGAACAAAGCAATGCATGCATGTATAACTTTCAGACAATCTGAATAAATTCAAAAGAGTGAACAGTTAAATTAACCGTACCTGTCAAACGACTGTAGGCTACACGGTGTAAACACAAGCCTGCTTCCTGGGGTTGCACTCGATATTAATGCCAGGGTACTCCTCTGGTGCACGTAGGCGGGGTTTAGCCGGGGTTAACCCCTAGAATAACGTGAAAAATGCCCCGGATTACATGGTCAACAACAACCATGGGCAATCAAAGAACTCATACATCCAGTAATAAAACATGTTGTTCTCAAGTGATGGGCGCCGAATGTCGGCGTACGCCGGTTTGAATTACAAACAGATAGACTCTTGACTGTGTGGAGCTGGCATGTCTTCCAATCGCGGCATGAAACGTCACTTGTCACGTGACATGATAGCTCAGCTCGGATTGGGTCTTGGATAACAAGCCACTTCCTTACTGCTCATGTGATCTGTGTTTTTGACATCACAACGAAGGTTTGGCAGTTTTGTACTATGGTTTAACGTTGAGCTTTTAACATTAAGTCATAGATTTCCGGTGAGTTAACTTCAGAGCAAAGTTAAAGTGGGGCAAACCCTCTGTTCTCTGTATCACAATACTGCTATTGAGCTACAGCAACAGTCTCTACTTTGTTGTCAGTCAGTCAGTCATTTTCTACCGCTTGTTCCCGTTTGGCAGCTAACTGGATTTCATTGTGTGTGTGCAGTCATGTCCAGCAGGTACCAGATAGTGGTGCAGGGCGAGGCCTCTGAGACCGACTCTGACGATGAGGTCTACATCACCTCCATGCTTGCTCCCCAAACTGCCACAGTCGGAGCCAAGGTTGTCTTGCGTGTGTGTGTGTGCTTGAGAGGGTTAGAGAGAGAAAAGCGTGTGTTCATAATAGGGCTACACAGTTAATCCCAATATAATCGAAATCGCAATATGGCCAAGTGCAATATCCAAGTAGCAGAAACTGCCATTTTTTGATGAAGTTAAAATGTGTGACAAAACAGCCTTATAAGGAAGTGCTGCAGAGACGCCCCGGCATACAAATCGTGTTCTCCAGATGGAAGAAAACATCTTTGTTTGGTACAGACCCCAACAAATTTCAGATCATCATGATTTTAATACTTTTTTGAGTGAAAATTGTGATGCAAATATGATCATTCCCACTAATCGTGAATCACATCTCAGGTGTTATAAAAACCGCAAGGTGATTTTGTTTAACATAACGTGCAGCCTTAGTTCATAAGCATCAACCAATGTCTCCACCCATTTTGTCATGAATCTACAGTTTGCTTTGTCTGCGATCAGGTTCCTGGGGAGGCGTCTGAAACAGACAGCGAGGGTGAGGCGGAGCAGGCGGACCGAGCCTCTGCACTGAGCCTGGAGAGCGCCCAGATACTCAGGAGAGACCTGCCTCCCCTGATCGTAGTTAGAAACCATCCTGATAAACAGTCGATAGTGGAAGACATGCCAAGCCCCACACACAGGCCACGTGGTGAGGAAGGCCGCTCATAATTAGAAGAATAAATCAAACTCATTGTGTGACAGAATGTTCTCAACTCTAAGGTCCATTTACTAGCTTTTTCTTACTAGCTTTCAAGTGCATCTCATGATCTTCATCAGTGAACGGCTCATCAGGCTATATGAATGAATGAATGAATGCATGTACAAATGAAAACTGAGATGTGGCTGAAAGCTCTGCAAAAGCTGGTAAGTGGACCTTTGAGTTTAGAGTATCTTGTCACAAAGGTAAAAAATCAGCCACCGTGGTCAAACTGTACTTGTCATCTTAAAATATAGCAATTAATGCAAAATGTAGGCAGCCCTACTTAAGTTCATATTTTGCGGCGTGGTCATTATATTCTCAATGATAAATGATCATTTGTAGTTTATTCTCAGGCATTTCAGTGTTGAGCAGTTTTTTCTTTACATTTCATCAATACTGATAAGTGAACAATGAAATAGTGGAGGACCAGTTCTCGGTTATTTCAGTATGTAATTCTGTTTCCAGGTGACACCCTTTTACAACAGAAGCTGCAGGAGTCTAACAGCCGGCTGTATTCTGACGTGGGACAGACAGTACGGCAGGTTTATGGCAGTGCCAGTAGAGAGGTACGCAGAGGTGTTTGACTCAGCACACTTATTATCAAATATATAAATTAAGCATACAAAGGTCTCCCGAAAATGGCCTTCATACCACACCATTACTACAGCGGCCACTGCTCTTATTCTCCAGTGTTGCTGAACTGAATTGTTGAGCACCAAATTGTTGCTAAATACAAGAAAAGTAATCAGAATAATGCTGCAAAGTACAGAACAAGATACTGTAATGCAAACTTCAACTATCTAGGATGGCTATGACAAAGTAAGCGTATGATGTAATGTCAGAGGCATGAAGTTAGAATGGTTACAAATCACATGCCAGTCATGAAGAGGTACATGTAATATGGCAATGCCTTTGTCACTTGTAACTGAGCAGGTTTCCGACTGTTGTGATTTGAAACATTTCCTTGACAATAACAAAGATCCTATGATAAGCATCTTTGATTTCAGTAACTTTGTGGCTGCAACTGTTTGACTCTGGTCATTTTTTGTGTGAAGGTGCACAGTGCAACAGCTCAGCTGAATACTTCGCAGAGTGCCATCATCAATGTCTCCCACAGCATCAGATTAATCCTGGATGACCTAAAGGCTGTGTCTGAGAAGATTGACATCATCACCAGCTGTCAAATACTGCCTGATATTAACATCAACAATACAAATAATCATACTGCTCCTGTACCCTTAAAGAAACACACCAATATATAGTTTTAAGATATTCAAATCTTTATGATGTTTTAACATCTTTATGGGTATATTGTCATTGAATATTAGAGAGTGGGATTCACACTGGAAAAAATAGCTTGTTATCATTACTTCAGTGAATACAAACAGTGCCTTTGCATATGAACAACTACATATATTTAACAGTCACACTCTGTTTATCTGTTAAGAGTCAAGGAAAAAACACATTCAGTCATCTCGTTTTTTTGAGATACACTTTACATAGTAATGTATTGACAATATCCATTTTACCTGCAGTTCTTTGTAAATATTAATGTAACTCAACATAATCCCTTAAACCTCTGTATGCTCGTTTTTATGCTTAAATTCAAACTTTTGGTTATTTTTTCACCTGTGTGTTAAAATTGTAAAATAAATGTAATTCAATAATATCATTTGCTTTTGTTGGCAGCCTGAATGCTGTTAATGTTTTTAAAAGTGTTGGCTGGTGACAGAAAATATTAAGTATCTCCAGAGATGTAATGCTTAGGAGCAAGAGCCCGTGGCTGCTGCTCTGATGGTTCACCGATTGAAAGCAAAGGTGGAGATAATTGAAACAATAATGAAGACTTTTCTCGCTTGAAATTTATTGGTTACACATATACATTTCTTTTCAAAATGCATTAATTGAAAAAACAAACACATAACATCAAACAGAAAACAAATGCATACAGTTTGAAAAGATGGTCTGTGATTGCGTAGATTTCACAACTTTCAATAAATGATTTTGCTGTGTCAACATGCTCTGCCAAACTTAGTGAATCTGTAAATAAAGCAAACAGTAATATTGCAGACACAATTTGCAAAACTAAGTCATATTCAAAGTTTGTTAACTCACAGAAAATCAACAAAAGATACAGCATAGAAAAGGACTTTAGCTTTGAGGTAATCTAATTACAGTTATACACACAACTACAAAGGTCTGTTGTATCAGACTGAATACCAGTAACTTATCCTCAACCCTAACAATATCAGAGAATGCTGCTGATACGATACGCCTCTCTTGTTTGTTTATCCACATTATATTGCTAAAACACTCCTGTGTTCAAAGCGCCCTATCCCTTACTTCTGGTTGTCCTTCCATCCATCCATCAATTAGACATCTGTCCATCCCATCCAAAAGTCAACAGCTTCACCATAAATCCATCCATACAGTGTGCTTGTGTAGGCATGTCAGATAGGTGTGTAGATATACACTAACACCACTACCAGCAGGTTGAGAACTGTGCCCACAATACCCAAAATGCCCAGCATGGTGTCGGGGTCCACCTTGCATCTGGCCGATTCATGAAGCTCGCTGACAGTATCGGCCGCCTGAAACAGACAGAGAGAGATGTACAGTGTGTGGCCAGTGTGCACAATTTACATGCACTCAGCACGAGGGCATTATGAATGATCTTTTAGTGTCTTGACATGTTTAGCCACCTGATGGCGCCATTGATACAGATACGACAATGCTCACAAAAGACAATAAACTTTTCTGTTCTCTTCTGGTGCCTTACTATATGCCATCATTTACAGTTAAGTCCATATCTGCACATTTTTAGAATATACTATATGTAGCGGTGGAAAAAGTACACAGATCTTTTACTTAAGTAAAAGTAGCAATACCACAGTGTAGAAATATTATGTAAAGTAAAAGTCATGCATTCAAAATTATACTAGAAAAAAATATTAGCATCAAAATATACTTTACCAAAAGTAAAAGTACTCATTTTTCAAAATGGCCCATTTTAGAATAATAAATATTATTGGATTATAACTATTTATGCATTAATGTGTTCATCACTTTAATATTGTAGCTGGTAAAGGTGGGGCTCCTTTTGATTACTTTATGTACTAGATTGTGAATTTCAAACCCGGGGATCTTTATCTTAACCGGTAATAATGCATCATAATTTATTTGTTGATTATATTTTGTATTAATAATCTGAATCTGCAAAGTAACTACAGTTATCATTTAAATGTAATGGAGTAAAAAGTACAATATTTGCATCTGAATTGTAATGAAGTATAAAGTATCAGAAAATGGAAATCCTCAAGTATGGTACAAGTGTCTCAAAATCGTATTTAGGTACAATACTTGAGTAAATGTACTTACTTTCCACCACTAGTTTAATGTAATACACGGAATAAGTTATATGTCAATCATTTATGGATGCATGACATTGTATTCTATTCCTTTCTGTCTATTATAGTGGTATAGTGACAATATAGTGATGAATAGTGTAGCAACCACTATGAATTTTGGTAGGAAGTTAAAAAAATAAGTGATGTTTCCTCCGAAGAGCTGAAGAAGTTTTTTTGTCTGAAATGTACCTCTCTGCTGTTTCTCTTTCCTCGGTCATTCCGCGGTTCTGTTGGAGTGGTGGGCTCCATTTCTCACCCCACAAACTCACTCGGAGCGCAGTAGAAACTACTTCAACCTTAATCCCGTCCAGTCCCAAAACAAATATCTCCAAATATCCAAAGGGATGAAGACGGGCAGGACTTTGTGCACCACTGGTATCACATGGAGTTAAAATCTTCTTTATCCTCTTCTCCCAGGGCTCCAGAGACCCACAGGTCTGTGATAAATGAGAGAATAAAGGGATGCTGTTTTTTTTTCCGTGTGGCACTAATGGCACAGACCGTCACACAAGGCCAAGAAGCTGCTCAGCTGCCAAGACACTGTTTCTGTGTCAGGTCATATATAGTTGGCTCATAGCTGCCTCTGTATGTGTGTGTCCAGTGGTTAATGTTACTGAGGGAGTGAAGAGGCCTCAAATACTGTGTGGTGACGTCACTAGTGCCCTGATACCCGTGTGTGTTTTTGCGAGAGAGAGAGAGAGTATTCTAATTACTCCTGTGTCTTTAAGTGTGATGGATAAGATTTGCCACTTTGTATCTGACGGTGTGCGTGTGTGTGTGGCGACAGTTTGAAAGACCTTTATGGAGATAAAGAAACTCTAAGTAGAGAAATTTGATTGTACTTAAAACCACCAGGCAGTTTCATTCAGGGAATTAGTTTCCCTTTTACATCATTGTTTATTGTTTAGCTTAAAATTATGAAGCTAAGACGAACAGATACACACACACACACACACACACACACACACACACACACACAGTGCAGTGCTGATTCTCATCCATCATACTTAAAGCAGACAGAAGAGCAGAGAGTTTGCCCTTGGAGAACCTTGATTAGTAGAAATCCATTGAGGTGTTATTACAGGCAAAGCTGAGGGGCAGACGTGAGGTGTTAATTAGGGTCATAGTGAAACTCCTTCAGGCCATTTGTCATCTAATACCGCTAGTGTTGTCCATGCAAATGATCATTTGGCTTAATTAGCCTGTAAAACATTTCGAAAACATTAGCTTTATGTTTTAGAAAAAAGGAGGTTAAAGTTTAAGTCCTACTCTTGGTCAACATTTGTGAGTACACAAGTTAGATTCATATCCTTTCCCTGTGCTGTAAAGGGCATCTACCAAATGATAATGATGACAAATCTGTGAGGGTGGTCCTGGTCACACAGTAGCTAAGACCCCAAAGAAGAAAATACACTCAGTTGCCAGTTTATCAGATATACCTAGCTGAAACTAATTCAGTCTAATACAATAGCCCTGCAATTAATCCTCCCGTCATGAAGGTTATTGATGATAATGATAATGAAAATGATTGTCATATCCTCCTATCCTTCCTATCACTGCTTACAATAAAGAAATTTTGCAAAAATAACATTAGAAAATGGGAACATGCAGTTGTATTATATGGTGTTTTCTTTCCTTACGGGGAAAACCTGGTACTTCTGTATTTTTCAATGGCTGAGGGAAAACATACTGATCATTAAATAGTAATATGAACATATTTATTTTGATGTCATTTAAATGTAAATGCCACCTCATAATTTATCTTTCTTATGAAGACAAAAATATAAGCAATGTAATGTCTGAAAGTATTTTACATCATTTCATATTTTTGCAACTGGATCTCTGTTTTTAATAGTAGTTTCAGAGTTGAATTTTACAAATGTAACTGCATTTTAACTTTCGAGTCCTGTTTTTACTGTCAATTACGCAGACAGTTACATTTACACTCACTTATTTCGTAATACAAGATACATTATTCTACAGTTTGTCTTATGTGTGAATAGGCACATTACTGTTGAAAAAATATATAAATATAAACAACAAGATATTGTCTTTATGTCTCCCTTGAAAAGTATGAAATGAATCAACAAATCAGCCAACAATAATGTTACTTAGTATAATAAGTTTCCTGTTTCCTGTGTCCTTATTATAATGTTAGTGGTTACATTTTTTGGTAATGCTGGTAAACTAAAATGACACATTGTTATGAGACTAGTTTCCCGATGTCTCCCAGTGGGAATGTGATTCAGTTCGAAAGTGAAATATATTGTAAATGACTTAGATCTTTCCAGACACACTCTAACTTGTGTATTAAACAGAGACCTGGGTGCATCTGAAGTAGCTTAGAAACAATAAACATGAGCAAAAAACTATGTGACTCAGTGGGTATTTTCCTTCAAGGCTGGATGAACTTCTGAGGAAATTGTCACACTCAACAGGCAAGTAGGACATTATATTACTGTTTACATAAAACATCTTTCCTTGTTCCAGTGACAGTGGCTTGAGGCTCAGAGCCAGCTAGGGATGGGGTTCATGCTTGAGCTGGCAAACTAACTAACGACTAAAATAGGAACGCAGCAAACAATGGACCAAGGCACTGAGGAGAGATCATAAATGTATGTGGTACAGAGAGTGCAGAGAGTAATGGAGAACAGGACGAGAGGAAAGACACACTAGATTATTAAATCATTGTAGATTATACATTTGAGCTGTAGTCAGCTTTGTGCAGGAGACTATAGGCTGGTGTGTATGAGTCTGTTTGTGTGTGTGTATGTGTGTGCGCAGAGGGCGGCCATATTAGCCAGGTCAGTGGCTGTCTCATGGGGCGCCTGAGGACACACTGTTAGTTTATCTGGCTGGCTGAACAAGGCTGCACACAACAGCACAGGTCTGCCAAAGCAGCTATACTACTTAAAAAGAGCCCCACTCTGCTCTGTGGGTGATAACCTTGTTTTCATACTGCTAGTGCATTCAAGACAACACGGAAATAGGATGCATCCCACTGACAAGCCAGAAGGATAAACAAGAGGATTCCGGGTGATAGAAAGTGAAAGTGTGAACACACAACTAGACTCAATTTTAGCCTTAATTTAGTTATTCCAACTCATTTCAGAGATCCTCCCTAAATAAGAAAACCGAAGCTTAGGATGGCCACTCAGTCTGATCACCTTGTCAGCTGCAAGGACTTACTTTCAGGCTCCTTGGTATGATTTAAGTGTCATCAGGGCAGCAGGATAAAATCCCCAGTGTTACAAGTATAAAAAAGTGGAAACTGGTAACGTGATCTATAAATCTACACATTATATGTACAAACATGTTAGTGTAGATAATAACGTGCAGATAACAATATGTGCATTTAAAGTTTGATGCAAACCTCTTATTTGTTGGTACTTTAAAATTAAGTGGATAAAAACAATATGCAAAACACACCAGCTAGTGGTGGAACGCCTTAAAATCCAACTCATGCTTAAAAATTTACACTTATTTTGACATGTGAACATAAGAGAAGCTTCAGATGCTTTTCCAAATTGGATTTTGTTGGGATTGTAACCCCGTTATCCAGAACACATCCCTGGGTGGTCAGGACTACAACAGATCTGGGAGGAAATACGTCTCAAAACAGGCATGAGAGATGTAAATGTCATACTTGGTTGACTTCTATCCTGCATTCCCCAAACATTTGAAAAGTGTTGCAGTCTTTCCTGATCTTTTAGCTCAGTTTTTTGGAAAATTCCCAGTATCAGTGAACCCCGAAGACCCACGTTCAATTCGCAAAACATGTGGAGCCTCATTTACTCTGTATTTTTCATGTGGGCTTTTATAGGATTTTATAGGTGTAAGATTTTGCAATTTGTATCAAACAGTGAAACTCTTAGAAATTGGTGTTTTTCATTTTTATTGGCATTACTACAACTATACATTATATATATACATTACATTACATGAAAGTATCCCAGATCTCACAGCATTAGTTCAACGTTAACTCTCGAGGATCATCATAAACTCTTTTTTATCAGCTTCATCAGAAATTGACATAACGTTCTTGCACAATGCTAGGGGATGCAGAGTCTTTCCTTTGACAAAATAAATGTATCAGTTGCTGATAAAAGCAAACATTATCAGTGGCGTAGTCATTCTGGACAGCTCCCATTTCAAATCTACAGTTTGCTTGATTTGTACTGTGGCAGCTACTGTCCTGGACTGTCAGTCAGTAAATCAGCATGTCACACAAATTTGCCCAAATTTGTACAGAACTGGGCAGTATCAATTCAGCCTTCCCATTCACAGAAGTGATTTTCTTTATTTCCTAAGACTTATTTTTGCTGAAATTGGAGATAACTCAATATATTCAGCTTTGTTGCTCTGAAATAACATTCAAATATTTCAGAGATCTTGTCCACATTATTTTGTCTTGTCTAGTCTCAGACAGACTGTGTCCAATGTGTCCTCTCAGGCTAAAAATCAATTAATCTGATCATGTATCATGAAAAACATGAGAATCCGTCTTTGGCTGAACGTAACACAGTCGCGGGCTGGCTCAGACTCAGAATGAACATTTGCCTGTCTTTGAACATTGTTTTCTTATTGTCTGTGTTTTGGGTTAGCAATCCATGCCTGTTGAGGTGGTTAGGAGTCCCAGGTGTACTCTGATGAACCTGTTTTTCCTCTGGCATTCCACACTATTTCCATAACATAACGCGTGTACATGTTAGCCATATCTACCTTGTAAAATTTAAAATTTAAAAAATACCATAAAAATCGTCAAATAAATCTTAAACAATCGAAAACTCTGTATTTTGAGACATTTGAGTTGAATTGTTAAAAATGCCATGCTGTGTGTGTGTGTGTGTGTGTGTGTGTGTGTGTGTGTGTGAGTGTGTGCACATTGACGAGGTGGCTGAATGTCTGTTGGGACAGCAGATGGCCAGGACTCGCCCTCTAGGCTCTCTCCCCTCACTGGCCTGCTTGGAAACGAGTCTGTCATGTTAAAACTGGTCTCAACCAAAAACTTGAACTGCATGCAGAATACACAATAACATGTATACCAAGTACTGTAGCTATGGAGTTAGGCTTTTAACTATTGTTAGAGAGTTTTTAATATTTATTAACATTTTAATATTTTGGCATGGAAATTGTCATGTTAAAAATATTTAGTATTGGTATAAATTAAATGACTTTCAGTTGTTTCAGTCTAAAAATATAAATTTTATCACTGGGCTTTGAAAACCCACAGTGGTTAAATTGGTACCACTTTCGAGTAAAGCACCATTTAAAAAAGGTTTATAAGTAATAACCAATTGCTTTAGCAATGGTTAATAAATCATTTACTAATGCTTTGTAGATCAATTAGAAACATTTATTAGGACCTTTTGATTGTTTATTCCCTCTATTTGGTGACAGTACAGTTCTAAATGTTGGTTATTGCTCAATAAATGCATATGGGTTTCTACTTTTCTAATAAGCCATATAGCATTAGTAAATGATAATATATGTAGTTTATTAACCATTAATAAAGACATTAGTTACAATTTATAAATCCTTTATAAAAGTGTGAAGGGCAACCCACAAGTTGTTCTTATTAATGGCTTCTAACTGATGTATAAAGCATTAGTAAATTATGTATTAATTATAAATAAAGCCATTAGTTACAGAGTTATAAACACACTATAAAGGGGGATTTACTAGAAAATGGTACCATAAAACCTTTAGTATCTAAGTGAACACAGAATGCTTATTCATTTAGTTTGTTTGACCCTTTAGAGGCAGCACAAAGTGAACCACTAATATCTCCAGTACTTTCAGGTATTTCAAAGTATATTCAAATGTGTTTCTGCACAGCTGTGGCTTCGACTGTCACAGTCTGACAGCAGATGTCTGGCAAACCAAAGGTGGCTCATACTGTGCTTTGGTGCACACTTAAAAAACGGATTTAGCTCAACAAACTCCACTGTACTATTATATGATGTGACAGTAGGTAAATGTGCTAGTCACATCGATCTCAACATGCTGACGGTCGAATCTCCTGATGTGTGCTGAAAGATGGTGTAAAACTGAACTCATGAAAAGAGATGCTAGTAGATAGTGTGTGTGTGTGTGTGTGTGTGTGTGGACTTTGGTTGTCTATCTTTGTGATGACCAAATTGAGTTTCAGGTATTGTGAATGTTTTGGGGACATTTCGGCTGGTTCTCACATCTTCAAAAGGCTGTTTGAGGTCTCCAGACTTGGTTTTAGGGTTAAAGAATAGAATGGTTTGTTACAATCTGGATTTTATTTTCGTAATTGAACTACTCTTGTTAACTTGTTGCTAAAAAGAAGTCCAAAGAGCAGCAAGCAGTAGCGATCAGATGATCATACAGGTTGTGAACAAGCCAATGTGTTTTCCAGATTAGCAACCACATTATTTAGAGGTAAAATAGTGAATGCACTGCTAATCTCGCTAATAGTCCCTCACTGCACAGGAAAACCTTCCATGTGCATAACTACAGCAAATATGATAGGTTGAAGGTGAAACCAGGAAGTTGTTCTGTAATCTGTGATGGATATTTACAACAGATAGTTTGAGTATTAATGTTGACAGTTTGCCTTTATTTTTCTTCAAAATAACTTTGATTAACCCTGTGTATCTCGCTGCATTGGATATATTTTTGGTAGGCTAAGAGTTAAGTAATGAGAAGGTGAGAAAGAGAGAGTCCTAAGGCATGTTATGTATGCATTGCAGATAATTGAAATGTGTACCCTTTTGATTCATCCCCTTTGCTGTTTTTGAACTTTAACAAAGCAGCTACATTTACATTTGCATTTGCATTTAGCAGACGCTTTTATCCAAAGCGACTTACACACTCACAGACCGAAGGCGCAGCTTCTGGAGCAATTTTTGGGGTTCAGTATCTTGCTCAAGGATACTTTGACACATGGCTGGGGAAGCTGGGGTCGCACAATGTAACAATGAATCTTATATGCAAAATCTCGATACTTATTCACTCACAAGCCAACATGTAAAATTGTTGTAAGTTAAGTGAGCAGTCAGAGTTTCTCGCGTTGTGTCTTCCACCTAAACATCTGACTGATGGTGCATGAAATGTGTGCAATCTGTTTCGGTGTGGGTATATATATATATAAAAGTATTGTGCTATGTGAAATGACAGCAGAGCCTCATATGGGTCCTTTCAGTACTATGTCTTCTCTGGCGTTAGTTTGTTGGTGGAGAAGAGAATGACGAGGATAAAGTGTAGATTCAGGCCAGTCCTCTCTGCTCGCTTGTCAGCTGCGTTTAGGTTTGCTCCTCCATTAGAGGCACAGTGGTTAAACCTAAAATCATATCCATAGTGACATGCAGCTCCAGTGGAAATGTTGTAACCCAATCCCAGGGAGTTTTTCGTGCCTTCATGAGTTTCGAGACAGATGGTGAGGCCTTGTACAGAGGTTTTATGTCCTCTTTTTTCAGACAATCCACACTGGTTCAACCTGATTCTTATATTACTGTTGCTTTCCTTTGTGTTTCGCTGTGTCAGAACACTGTCTTGATTTGTGTGACATTGTCTCAGTTCAACGCTTGGCCCTCTCTGATGCTGCGCCGTGCCTGGCTTACAGATCCAATCAAAGAAACATGACGCCAGAAAATAGACCGTTATTCTGTGGTACTGACCTTCCACAGAAGGATCTTTGATGGTGTGCAGAGCTGTTGGACAGACTGAAACACCAATACCATCCACTCCTTCCATATCTGGGTGTTTTTAACATCAATTACCATGTAGGACAAACATAATTACTATAAAAATAGCAGTCTTTACATCAGGTCTTTTGGTCAAAGCGTAATAAAGATTATAGTAATACAAGGTTAAGTAAACATCTCACCATGCACATATGTGAAAGAGCACTGTGTCTACAAAACACTAACTGTAGAACACAGATTTATTAAAAAAGGTACATTTTGTATTTCTTTTATAAATCAGTCTGTGAACACATATAACTGCTTCTAAATTCTCTCATCACCTTCTGTTCACCATGGTCCCACTATTATTAGAGTATCACTCTATTATTAGCCACAACATACCGCCTAGAATATCATATAATCCCCAGATCTGTTATGAACCAGGACCTTGGTAAAATATATACAGGTGTGGTTGAAGAACACAATTCGATCACTGGCACACCTGGCTATTATACATAGGTACAGGTGCTGTTAAGGTGTGGCAAGTTATCTGATAACTGATACTGTGTTCAGGCACATATATCAGGTGGAGGTGTATATATAGACGAAGACAAGCAGCAGGAGGTTGAGTACGATGCCGATGACGCCTAGCACAGCCAGGAATCTCTCCTCTGGTGTGCTCAGGTACGGACACATTAGGTCCATGTAAAACTTTTTCAGTGACTCTACTGACTACAGAAACTGATATTCAGCAATGTGTACGAGTGATTATCTGTATATCTATATCAATGTTCTATTCAAGTAGATTCAAGGGTGTTCAGGAGTAGATTGGGCTAACGGTTGTTTTGTTGACAATTCACTTGGCAACTTTGGTCCATTTTGATAGTATTAGTGGTGTACCACTTGTGTGCCTTGTTTGTCAAACCTTTTAATGTAATTTAACTAAAATGTGGCAGTGATAATACCTTAAATTTCACAAAGGAGCTTGATTGTTGAAAGACATAAACTACACACTTTTACTTGTCATGTGACAAAGTGGAAGATGCAGCGCAGTCTAATATGACCACCATCAGACCAAAGACACTTAAGAGCTCCCGCTGTCTAAGCAGTCACAGAAATGCTACTCACCAGTCATAGATCAATATGAATACACAGACATATCGCCATAGACTAAACACACTGTCATGTGATTAAAAAAAATGGGAAGATAAGATTTTAAAGTATCAGGAAGTCCACCTGTAGCTCCTTCTCTGTGATTGGCAGCACTTTTTAGTTAACAGAGCAAAGCTGTCTTGAGGGATAAGCAGAGACGCAGGTGCAGATAAATATGGCTACTATCCAGCTGAACACACTGCCAATGATCCTCACATCTTACTGCTCACTCTGAATAATCAAACCTCTAAGTACATTAATACTTAAAGAGGAGGGTGGCAGTGTGGAGAAAAGTTGGGGACAGCGCCAACGTCCCTTGTTCAAGTCTTGCAGACAACCTTAGGTGACGGAGGTGTAGATGTAGACAAAAATGACCACTAAAAGATTGAGGATGGTCCCGATGATGCCCAGCACGGCTAAAATTCGCTCCTCGCGGTCATTCGTGGCATCTTCCTCTCTTGCGTGAGCGCTGCAGACATAGCGGCCGCCGGGGACCATGGTTACCATCACAGAACCCCACCCCCACAGGGCTCTACGCCTGTATATGGAGACAGTAGTGGGGCACAGGCGAAGGGGAGGACAGAGTTGAAATTAAAGAGAGGAGAGAGGCAAATGGAAATAGGAGGGAGAAGAGAAAAAAACAGGTTAATTATTTCTGACGCTGAAAATTGTCCCTCTCTTTCCCAAACACACACACACACACATCTTTTTAGTTACCAACTTTTTCCTGCATGTATTATGTATGTATTGCAGAACTGTAAAAAGTTAAAAGTCCATAGAGAAAGAAATTAGATTTTGACGTATTTATCTTATTCCAAAAGATTTCTTCATCTGTTCGGTCTTCTGTTTTTCTCATTCTTGCAGAACTCTTTTTCGTCTTTTTCCCCCTTCTTTGCATACATTTTGTTTCCTCCGTTCTACTCTTCTTTTCGCTTCTCCTACTGCTCTTGTTCTCACCGCACACCACGTGTTTTCACTACCTGTTCCTCCCTCCTCCTTCCCTCATCTTGTCTCACCTCTTTCGCATCTCATTGACTACAAGAAATGTCCAACTCAACACGACAAAATCCAAAACAATGCCAACACCCTGTAGAGTTAGCAAGGAGTTGCTCATGATATGTGTGCAGACTTTCTTCACATTCTTCAGTCACCTCTTCTTCTCCTCTAGTATTTCTCCAACCATCCTCTTGTGTAATACTTGATTCTCCTCCTGAACTTTCCCTTCTTCTCTCCCTCCTTTTCGTAACTATTATAACTAAAATCCATATCTTGATCAATTGATATCATATGAACATCAATACACTTAATGAAGTAATTTGGCACAATATTTCACAAAATTAAACCTGCTGTTAAAATGCCTTATTTCCCCTTCTTTCTGGCAATGTTTTTGTTTCCTCTCTCCTCTGTCACTAAGCATTAGTGCTGATGTGGGATCAATGGTGTCTGTTAAAAATGAATGAGGTCAGATGCTGATGAGGGAAAAATCTGGAATCCTCTGAGACAGTTTGGGAGCACAGTGAGAAAGGGAGGTTAGAATGAGGACAGTGTGAGTTTGTGTATTCATATCTGAGTGTGTGTGTGTGTGTGTGAGCTAAAATTAGCATGGATCCTGGGCTTTACTGTACATAGGATGTGAGATTACACTCAACTTTCCACAATTAGGTCCACTGGTCAATTACCTCAGCTAATTTTGTCAATATTTCCAATCCCTTCAATAAAATCACAGATAAATATGGATAAATGAAAATACATAATTGTATAATGTATTGTTATGGACAATCTCAACCTCTCCCTGATCACAACCCACTGAAATCAAAGAATAACACTTTGTTGCACACATAATGTAGATGTAAACACAAAAAAGATTAATTCTCATCTCCTGACCATAACACATGGTGTTGTTGTTATGAAGATACTTGTTGGAGCCAACGTGAGTGCATGCACCTCTGTTTTTTCTTATTTTTCGGTGCCTGCATGCGTGTCAAATTGTGTAACTTCCTCTAGGCATTCACATAATTTAGATTTAAATGTCTGTTACAGTATGTGTGGATGTGTGAATGTGTATATACAAACATACTGTAGGCTTGAAAAAGAGGGGGAGTGAGTCAGTGGTAGGCTTGCAACCCCACTCTACAAATTAAGAACAAGCATGATACTATACAACAATCAAAACTGGAGGCTGCCTGTTGCAAAAGCTGCACATGCCAAATATTCTAAACTTATTTTGACCCAAACAATGAGGATTCTCTGCTGTGCAGTACAAGTGCAGAGTAGCAGTGGGGAATTCACCAATGACTTCCCTGCTGAATGAGCACTGCAAGGCAGTCTGCCCCATGAAACTCAGGCATACTATTCATCATAATTGGTGCAGATAGCTGCTCTGCTTATTTGACTGTCAAATTAATTTATGTAGGGCATGATATAAATTCCCTACAGAAGGTCCATCTGCAGTGCAGTGTACATTACTGTGGGAGTCTCAGTCTGAGAGGTTACATTGTGATTAACTACCATGGTAATCTCATGGAAATAAGAGCCTGTCAGATGCATATTTTAAATTAGAGCAGGAAAAAAGAGATTACAAGAAGTCACTAATTAAGTAAAATAACATCTGTAAAGGTTTTGTTTTAGAAAGTTTCATTTTGGTGTAGGTATATGTTTGCAAATGTGTTTGTAACCACTAATCTGTGCAGACATAACCAGGAGGTTTAATGTTCTTGTCCATCATTACACAGGTAGTGCTTCTTCAGAGGCTGTGTAATGCTCTCAAGCACTGCCTGAGAAGCCTACCTCAGGATGAAAGAAAGGAAAAGAGAAAATAGACAGAAAGACATAGCTACAGTATCTACATAGCTAAATATAGATAGATAGATAGATAGATAGATAGATAGATAGATAGATAGATAGATAGATAGATAGATAGATAGATAGATAGATAGATAGATAGATAGATAGATAGATAGATAGAT